>CAUDMG010003875.1:3967500-4107500 GCA_958450375.1 Homarus gammarus | reverse complement strand
AAGGAACTATAGCGAGAACAGGTGTAAGTCTGGATTCTCAAACAATCATAAAGGTAAAATTTCCCTCAACTGAATATAAGAGAATATGTGTATCTATCTGACTCACTTATGGTCCCACACAAATATAGGGTAATCAGTATCGAATGTATAGTACAGTCCCCTTCACTTGTGCGTTTACAGGGGCTCGTCAAAATATAAACGTTCCACAAATCATTACATTGTTTTACTTTTGATTTCATTCTTTGTTTACAATTACGAGTTTCCTTCTGGTGAACGTAAACAAACAGATCGCTGCCACATTGCACAAAAACCTGACGAGCCCCTGTAAACGCACTAGTGAAGGGGATTATACATTATGATTGGTTTAATTTGGCAGCGTCTCTGATGTTGTTGCATGTAGGACTCCCCTCAGACGAACGAGCCGGTCTTTGGTCGTTGTAATTAACAGTTTAGGGTGTGTGATGTAATTAGGCATAAACTCCTTGAATAGTTTAATGAGGATTGTTGAGAAGGATCACGTGAAGGTTAGACACCCCAGCTTGTGTTACCCTTAAGATTAACCTAACTTAACCTAACCTCGTAAACTAATCTAATCTAACTTTACATTGACTTAAACTTACCTTACATAACCTAACTTAACTAAATGGGTTGTGTCCTGACTGCAACGAACTGATTATTATTATTAGTAGAAGTTGTTGTTGTTATTGTTATTATTTTTGTTATTGTTATTGTTATTATTGTTGTTGTTGTTGTTTTAGTTGTATTTGAAACGTACGAACTCTTAAAAACCTGAGCCTTGGAGAGAGTGGAGGGTTGTGTCTTCCGTGCGTCAGAGGTGTTTACTCCTTAAGTGTCCAGGGAAGTACTAAACGTTCCCAGCCAACGTTTACGGCAGCGCACACATTCTGGAAATACTTGTATGAGTTTCCACCAATTTTTTACATTTAGAAAGTCAGTTCAGGGAGTCAAAAATGGTGTGTGTGTGTGTGTGTGTGTGTGTGTGTGTGTGTGTGTGTGTGTGTGTGTTGGTTATTACACCGTGTCACCATCCACAATCCACGTCACCAACCACCAAGCTTTCCACCACCCACGGCACCACCCACGACCTGTCTCTGCTTCCACCCCTCCCCCCCACGAGGAAATGAGAAAGGAGGGAAATTAGGAGAAAGAGAGAGGAGAGAGAAGGAAAGTAGAAGAAACAGGAAGAGGCGAAAGGGGAATTAGGAAAGAGAATAAGGAGGGGAGAAGATATAAGGGAAATTGAGAGGAAATAAGAACATAAGAATATAAGAAAATAAGGAGTCTGCAATAGGCCGGTTGGCCTGTGCATGGCAGCTCCTGTCGAGAGTTACTACCACTCTCAAAAATCCATGAATCTATCCAGCCTCCTTTTGAAACTTCCAGCGTTCCAGCACTTACTACAAAGTTGCTAAGCTTGTTCCACTCGTCCACCACCCTATTTGTGTACCAGTTCCTTCCTATCTCCTTCCTAAACCTAAACTTATCCAACTTAAATCCGTTGCTCCGAGTCCTATCCTGCTCGGCTATTATAAGAACTTTATCTATATCCCCTTTATTGATTCCTTTCACCCACTTAAATACTTCTATCATATCTCCCCGCACTCTTCGTCTTTCTAGGGAATGCAAGTTTAGTTTCTTTAACCTATCCTGATATGGAAGGTTTCTGAGTCCCGGAATCATTTTCGTCATTCTTCGCTGCACCGACTCTAGTGAATTGATATCCATTCTATAATAAGGGCACCAGAACTGAACCGCATAATCGAGGTGCGGCCTGACTAGCGCAAGATGTAGTTGCAATAAGACCTCTGCACTCATATTACTTACACTTCTAGATATAAAACCCAATACTCTGTTTGCCTTATTTCGAGCATTAACACACTGTTTTCTAGGCCGTAGGTCCGGGCTTACAAGTACCTCTAGGTCTCTTTCACAAATGTAGGGTAGGGAGAAGAGTTGTAGGTCAGATGAACCCCAGTCTAACCTAACCTAACCTATCTTAACCTAACCTAACCTAACTCAGGAGGTTACTTAAGAGGTAAAGTAGGGAGGAAGGTGAGGAGGTGGTATACGGAGGGATGGAGGGAGGGAGGGAAGGGCGTATGGAGGAGTGTAAGGTTGAATTACCAGCTGTGAAGAGGGCGGCAGGAAGGAATTAATGATGGGTGAGGAGGAGGAAGAGGAGAAGGAGGAAGTGTCGGAGGAGTAGTAGGAAGAGGGGTAGGAGGAACTGGCAGAGGAGGAGGAGGAGGAAGAGACAGAGAAGGAAGTGGAGAAGGAGGTAAAGGTAGAAGAGGAGGAGGAGGAGGAAGAGGCAGAAGAAGAAGAGGAGGAAGCAGGGGACGGGGCAGTAGGTGGTGGTGGTGGTGGTGAGTGACAGACAGCACCTCGGCCAGGGGAAGTCTCCTGATGGCGGCAATAGATCCTTGAATTACACCAATAACCGGAGGTGAACTACACACGTGGGCTGGACCTGCACCTGTTGCTGTTCATCCTGCAGGTGCTGATAGTCCTCCTCCTACTGCTACTACTGCTACTACTACTACTATTACTATATTGCTGCTATTACTACTACTGCTGTTATTCCTGCCATTACTATTACTTTTATTACTCCTGCTCTTACTACTACTACTTTTTTTTTTTTTTTTTTTTTTTTTTTTTTTTTTGTGGCCTCCAGCCTCCCCCAATAGCCACACCTTCGCCACCATTTATTTACCTTAATATTAAATATCCTAATACATAATAAGCTATCCTATCTGTGTTAAATTAGTTGAGCCGCAGATCTATGCGGCATTCAGTGACTGTAGCCTCATAGTCAATATCTGCAGCAGTTGTCGAAGTAGGGGCAGAAGCTCTCGTTCCCCTGAGGCAGAGCAAAGCCGACCGAAGGAGAGAGAAGGACAGTCGACATCTCATCCAGGCTGTAACATAACTTCTGGGCTGCTGCTTCTGTTCGGAGATCACCTCCGCGAGTCTGGCGTAGAAACATCTTGCACTTGGGCCCATCCCACCAGAGGTTGTGAACACTAGAGGAGTGAAGCTGCCTTGATCAACGTTTTAAATTCTCTCCCCATATGCCCTTCTCTTGTCGTTCTCGTTCCTCCTATGTGCAGCATCGAGAGCTAGGTTACGGTGACTACTGCTGCTATTACTACTGCTATTGCTTTTATTACTGATGTTACTATTTATTGATGCTACTACTACTCTCTCTCGGTTCTTGCTACTTTATGCCACTGTTTATCGTTACTGGTACTGCTTTTACTACTACCAACACTACCACCACCACCACCACCATCACCACAACCTCCAACATCACTATCACCATCACTACCACCATCACCATCACTACCACCATCACCATCACTACCACCATCACCACCACCACCACTACCACCATGACCACCACCATCATCACGACCTCCAACTTCACTACAACCATGACTACCACCATCACCATGACTACCACCACCACCACCACCACATGACCCCACAGAACTTTGGTAATTAGTCAGAGGGGAAGGCATCATATATCACCAGATAAAGCTGCCAGGCCGTGAGCCGCAGTTTACCTCGCTGATCCTCTGTTTATGACCCCACTCCACTGCCGCCCACGTGAACCCACACCACCCACCGTCCACGTAGCCCCACTCCACTGCCTCCCACGTAGCCCCACTCCACTGCCTCCCACGTGAACCCACACCACCCACAGCCCATATGACCCCACACCACCCACCGCCCATATGACCCCACACCACCCACCGTCCATATGACCCCACACCACCCACCGCCCATATGACCCCCACACCACCCACTGCCTGTGAATGACCCGTGTTAATAAATTACCACGAACAGGACCAGTTAAACTATGATTTTATTAGATGTTAATAAAACTAACGTAATGTAGCTAAATAAAAAAAAACTAACCTAACCTACTGTACAGCTGTTGGCAAAAGTAAACATATGATTTATAGGAAGTTGTGATGACTGTTGTTGCAAAGTGGAGTCGTGAGTGACCAATGAGTGACTCAGGACCCAGGGGGACACTCTTGACTCCACTAACTCACGTCTTCACACTGAGTCATCATCATCATCATCATCATCATCATCTTGGGGAAAACTGTCTAGGAGGAAAATAGACTAGTGTATTGTTCTTGTTTTTTGTTTTTCTATTATACAACATTTATTAAGCTAGACAAAAAATAAATTAGATATTCAAGGTTTAGTTTAATAATGAATGCTCTCCTCTGTTAATCACTCGTTATATGAAGGTTCGTTTCATATCTGTGTTCTGATTGGATTATTTTTTTTACCCAATTACAAAGCTCTTTTCTTATATGTCCAAGATTAAACAAGTTAGTTTCCTTGCTCATCCAGCTGGGCAGACGTGCGCTCACCATGTTTACATTTCAGTGGGTGACGTCAAAGTGAGTTCTCCGTTACTAGTTAAATGTAAATGAGAATACAAGAGAATAAGATTAAAGGTAAATAATTAGTTTTTTTTTCGTTGGTTAAGCTGGATGTCGTTAGGTTAGGTAAAGGTTAGATTAGATTAGGTTGGGTTAGGTTAGGTTAGATTTGGTTAGGTTAGGTTGTGTGGCATGAAGAGCAAATTAATTCAGCTATATCACAGCAGGTCTCTAACGTGGTAGAACTTGTGTGTGTGTGTGTGTGTGTGTGTGTGTGTGTGTGTGACCTCTTACTAAGTGGGTGGTGAGTCAGGGGGATACGGCCAGCGTGGGAGAACATTCCTCTCACCAATTACCTCATCAGCCTCCTCCATAAAACTTAGCTCAGTGATAGAGTCTTGCACCGGCCACCACAACCTCCTGTCTGTTACGCCTCACACCGCTACTCCTCCCCACACCCGCCACAGTCATTTAACTTTAGACGATCATAAATATATTTTTCTAAGGTATAGGGACAGGTATATGTATATGAACCTTTTAATAATACTAATAGTAATAACAATAAGAGCAACAACAACAGTACCACCACCACCACCACCACTAATAATAATAATAATAATAAAACAATAATAATAATAATAATAATAATAATAATAATAATAATGATAATAATAATAGTAATAATGATAATAATAATGATAATAATAATAATAATAATAATCACCTTTCATCTGTCTCCATTTTCATTGTAATTTTTAGTCCAGTATTTCAGTGTGGAATATCTGACAGATCGGTGGCTCTCTGCCTGTACACTCCTTATCATATATCATCTCTAGAATCTAAACACGGCTATTAAGTTTACCTCTGAACCTCTTTTAAGTGTTTAGCCACCCATTAGATATGATGTTTACTTATAAATTATTCTCTGTAAAGTGTAAACAAAATCACTCAGTTTACAGAGGCTAGGAGATCAGCAGTTAGTTTCGGTTCGTTTTTTACCCGAGATAATCTGTAAGAACTCTTGGAAATTTAGCGTTGGTCTTGTTTGCGTCAGTTTAGCTGTTTTTCTTGTTTGGGTCTATTTCGCTGTTTTTCTTGTTTTCATCGTTTTTGTCGTTTTATTTCTTTGTGGTCATCGTTGTTTTGTATGTTTTTGGCGTCGTTGTTGTTGTCGTCGTCCAGTTTAGTTTTGTCGTTTAGCTCAGGAGTTTTAAACAGAGAGGAGGAGGAGGAGGGGAAGCAGGAGGAAGAGGCACATCTGCTGGGGGTGCTCTTGTTGACAAATGTAGTCAGCTGAGCGGCCCCAAGACGGCGTGCAGTAATGGTTCGCGTCAGGGGGAACTACTCCATTTCCTCCTTCTCTAAATTACACTTGATATAGTGACGGCGGGCCCCTGTAACACCCCCCCCCCCTTCCCCTCCACACACACACACACACACACGCACGTATCAGCTTAGAACCCACCCATCAGCTGTGTTCCAATAGTATCAAGTGTTTACATTTTCATCATAATTTACAACTTAAGATCCACCACCACCGCCACCACAACACACACCTATAAACAACACCTTTATGGGTTGAACAAGTGATTCCTAAATTCCTTTCTTACCAACTTTAAAAAAAAAAAAGATACTTGCATACTTATATCTTGTTCACTGTTCCCTCTGTGCGAATGTTTGAAAATGTGGAATGTTTTAGAATGTTGGATCTGTCTGGAGAAGGGAGAGCTGGTGGCCTAGGAACTGCTTATCGTTGTGTTTTCTTAAGAGATGAGACTTAAGAACATAACATTTAGCTGCAAGAAGTGAATAATTTTCTTCTTAAATTTACAAGGTTAAATGTGTGTGTGTGTGTGTGTGTGTGTGTGTGTGTGTGTGTGTTTGTATGTGTGTGTGTGTGTGTGTGTGTGTGTGTGTCGAAAATAAACACTTTCATTGATTATATCGCTTTTTTATATCTCAGTCTATATATATAATATTTTATCAACACCTACACCTCTTCCTTAATTAATTCTGATAACGTTAGTCTGTGAGTGTGACCTTTAAAGCTACTAATGCGTACCGTGGGACTACACAAGAGCCAAGTGCTTATCATCTACCATTTCTAATACTAACCTAACACTACCTAACCTAACCTAACCTTGATCTAATTTAACTTGATACGAGTTAAGTTACTTATCAAATAGGTCTCAGTTCTAATAGGCCCCAAGCTACCTGAACCTAAACAATACCTTAAATTAAGCTATATTATGTGAGTGAATAATCTTTTAACCTGCAACGTGTACAGTAATTAAAGTTCTTACAGATGAATGATAACGAAAGTCGGTGGCAAACTGTGGCGAACTGTGATACCAGATGATGAAGGCTGAATTAATAGTTGAGGCGATTTTTACAGACCTGCGTGTGTTGCGTTGCTTGTTTGTTGATGTTTGTCACGATTGTTGATTTCCCAGACGTTCGTAGTGGTTCTGATACACACCCGGAAAATCATGCACAGTTCATTGTTGCATTATGTCGTGGAAATATAAGTTTTTAATATAAATTACAAATGGAGACAGCTAAACGAGAGTCTTTACTACAAATAGATGCTTTCCCTAATCTCCTCATTCCCATTTATAATAAGAATATTGACTCATGCATCAGTTAGAAGCTTAACAAAATACTATAGATACTGCTGAAATTTATATATGGTAACGTTTTCTGTAGCTCGTCCAGTTAACAAAAGAAAACGATTCTGGCCTACGGTGAGACCCCTAACTTAAGTAATACCCATCTTCCGTGCCTTATAATTCTCATGATAATATTGAATCAGTAAAATTGTCATATGGTTCCCCTAAGTGAAACGTCAAGGAGCCAACGGGTTAAATTAAAACATATCTAGATTAAAGTAATGAGCAATGGGATTTTAAAATGTACATAGCACGACCAGACAGCCAGGCAAATTAAATAAGGAGGATTGCGATAGTTATTATAATGTAACGTGGATAAACAAAGACATAAATATGATAACGAACTAAGGGATATTATTATGGTTTTTGATAGATAGAAAGATAGAGGAGTGAAAGTTATAATAGTGTAATTACAGTGTGGATGATAAAAATGATAATATACTAACACTAATAAGACTAAACGAAACAAAGGAAATAATGACAGTTCTTAACCAACACTTCACCAACGCCCCCAGACCACAACACTCATAGTAGTTTGTGTACCGTAAAGAGACAACCGCGCCAAGTACTGTTATGAACGCCATCGTGTATGTAAACAGACCTTATTATATCGATTTCTTTTACTTGGTGAATTTACGAATGATATAGTTCCATCGTCTGTTGTTTTTATTATTTTGAAACTACAATTCATGTTTTTATTATCATCTGTGTGTTGATATAGTATAATTTATGAATTGATATTTACTTTTTGATTTTAGGTTCGTGTGTTTTATTTATATATATTTAGTGTTACCCATTGCTCTCTCTCTCTCTCTCTGAACTAGACCCACATGAGAGGCTGGTGATGAGTGGGTGATGGTGGGTAGGTAGGGTAGGTGTCACTCAGCTGTTCCTCACAGTACAAGAGATGAGGTCTTAGCACTCGCGTCTCTTATGAGGTTTTTGTCCTCCGAATTATGTCCATTACACTCCACTACAGTACTGCTTCTTCTGCTGCTCCTACTCCTGCTACTCCTACTCCTGCTTGTACTGCCAGCTGGTGGCTGATGTTAGAGGGGAGTCTGTTGTGCTTTCTATTTTTTACACTAGAATAATTATCAACAACAACAACAACAACAACAACAACAACAACAGCAACAAAAACAACAACAACAACAATAATAATAATAATAATAATAATAATAATAATAATAATAATAATAAAGTGTTCATTAGTGTGCATAAGGCACATAATACCACTGGATCTCAGGTTACATTACAGTGTATGCGACTTTCTACACTTGTCTTGTATCACTCTCTCCATTACCATCTCCTCCCCCCTTTGTAGAGGTTCCCGTTTGGCTTCATTCAACACACACGAGAGAGAGAGAGAGAGAGAGAGAGAGAGAGAGAGAGAGAGAGAGAGAGAGAGAGAGAGAGAGATCTTATTATACATTAAACTTAAGCTAATGTAACCTAACCTAAACTAACCTCACCTAGCCTAATCTAACCTAACCTAACCTAACCTAAACTAACCTCACCTAGCCTAACCTAACCTAGCCTAACCTAACCTAACCTAGCCTAACCTAACCTAACCCAACCCAATTACTAAGGAAGTGTACAGCCTCGACTTCTTATCTAAATCTGTACTTATATTGACGTTCTGTAGTTAACTAAGGTGCCTTGTGGGAGTCTGTTTGTTCTGATATATATTTATTTATTTTTTACTCTTGTGTGTAGGAGAGAGAAGACGATATTAAGACGTTGGGAAGAGAGGAGGAGAGGGAGAGAGGGAAGGAAAAGGGAGAGAGGAAAGGAAGAACAGAAGGAAGGAAAGAAAGGGATACAGGTAAGAAAGGAAGGAGGGAAGGAAGGAAAGGAGAGAGGGAAGGAAGGAAAGGGTGAGAGAGGGAAGGAAGGAAGGAAAGAGAGAGAGAGAGAGGCCCCCATGTCTTTATGAATTGGTCACTTAAGTCATCATGAGTAGTGGTAGTTGTGGTAACCCTTCACACTGACTCATACACTCCCCATCCCACTCAGTCCTCCTCCTGTTCCCACTCACCCTCTTCCCACTCATGAATAGCACCGGAGATGAGGGGTAGGGGGACGGGGTTGGTGGTGGTGGGGGGGATACTGTCCTCTCTGTGTGTGTGTGTGTGTGTGTGTGTGTTGGTATTAAGTTTGTGGGATAACATTACATAACTTAACCAAATCCCCACAATTAGCGTTAGGATGTTTAATCATGGATGAGGATGGCAGGATAGGATGTATAACGACTCCTATCCTCACCAGCATTTGCATCTTCCCATATTGGCAGGATGTGTTGACCAGGATCAGTTGACAGACATCATGTTATTTCCACTCATATAGTCACGTAAACACTTGAATATATTAACACAGACAGACTTCAAGGGCATAGTTTATGAGCTTAATGGTCGCTGACGCACCAACGTGAAGGCTTAATAACAGTTTATCGCGGCAGTAAATATTTTCCTCTTGGGAGAACAAACTGGTGCATGGATTCACAGATGATCGTACGTTAAATTTTTGCCTAAGGTCATCGAGCCAGGTCCTGCTGTTGGTGTATTTTGCCAGAGTCAGGCATCCATAGGAAAAATAATCATTCCTGGCAGTAACTACTAGCCAACCAAACCTAAAACCTAACCTAACCAATCCTAAAACCTAACCTAACCTAACCTAACTGGGGTCCCTCACTTTCCTAGCGACGATGAAACACTGATCTGGGGTGATATATAAGTATTCGGTGAGGTTAGGTTAGGTTAAGGGGATGAACGCACTGTGAACATTGAATCATAGGTTAAATAAACGACCTCTGGGGTGTGAGAGATGCCCCACCACCACCACCACCACCACCACCACCACCACCACCACCACCACCACCACCACCACCACCACCACCATCACCGCCACCACCACCACCACCATGGGCTCAGAGAATCATGGTAGTTTTTAGTCGGCTTAGTTGTTGTAGTTAGCAGTGTCATGGGTGGGGGGTGGAAAGTGGGTGGGTGGAGGGTAGGGAGGGAAGGAAGTGGGTGGAGAGTAGGGAGGGAAGGAGGGAGGGTAGGAAGGAGGGAGAAATTGGGTGTAGGGAAGGAAGTGGGTGGAGGGTAAGGAAGGAAGGAGGAATTGGGTGGAGGGTAAGGAAGGGGGGAAGGGATTGAATGAAGGAAGGAGAGGAGGAGGAAAGGCACAGGCAGGGGACCTCACATGACCTAGTTGACTTAACAACCACCCGCCATGTCTCTTCCTCTCTCTCTCTCTCTCTCTCTCTCTCTACACGATTGCCTTTGCCTCCTCTGTATAATCATATTAACCATAACAGCAAAAATAATAATACTCAACTAATACATAATACTTTAACTACAACTAAATAACAATAATAACAACAGCAACAACAACAATCATCACTACCACCACCACCACCACCACTACAACAACCACCACCACCACCACCACAACAACCACCACCACCACCACCACCACCACAACAACAACAACAACAACCACCACCACCACCACCACCACCATCACCACCACCACCACTACCACCACCACCACTACCACCACCATCACGACCACCACCACCACCACCACTACCATGGGCTCAGAGAATCATGGTAGTTTTTAGTCAGCTTAGTTGTTGTAGTTAGCAGTGTCATGGGTGGGGGGTGGAGAGTGGGTGGGTGGAGGGTAGGGAGGGAAGGAAGTGGGTGGACAGTAGGGAGGGAAGGAGGGAGGGATTGAATGGAGGGTAGGAAGGAGGGAGAAATTGGGTGTAGGGAAGGAAGTGGGTGGAGGGTAAGGAAGGAAGGAGGAATTGGGTGGAGGGTAAGGAAGGGGGGAAGGGATTGAATGAAGGAAGGAGAGGAGGAGGAAAGGCACAGGCAGGGGACCTCACATGACCTAGTTGACTTAACAACCACCCGCCATGTCTCTCTCTCTCTCTCTCTCTCTCTCTCTCTCTCTACACGATTGCCTTTGCCTCCTCTGTATAATCATATTAACCATAACAGCAAAAATAATAATACTCAACTAATACATAATACTTTAACTACAACTAAAAACAATAATAACAACAGCACAACAACAATCATCACTACCACCACCACCACCACCACTACAACAACCACCACCACCACCACCACCACAACAACAACAACAACAACAACCACCACCACCGCCACAACAACAACCACCACCACCACCACTACCACCACAGCAACAACAACAACAACCACCACCACAACAACACACAAAATACGGAAACATTCGCCGCATTAAGCCAGAGTAAAATAGTTTATTGAGGGCAGATGTTCCCTGTCTCCTCCCAAGGGTGTAGTGAACCTCTGCCTCAACTTATGGCTGCTTCACCTCTCCTGCTCGCCTCTTTAGTTAGACCTTAAGGCACACAAGGTTTCTGGTTAAAGGTGTGTGTAGGGGGACTACCTGTGCCATAGTAAAGATTAAGGTGCTATGACGGTGTACAATGATGGAACTAACCTAATCTAACCTAATCTAACCTAATCTTACCTAACGTAGCTACACCTAACCTAACCTAACCAAACCAAACCAAGGTACGCGATGAAACCTTTTATACGACGGTGCAGTAGTTAATAATTTCAGAGCCGGACTGTGGAGCTGGCAAACAATGGGGAGGAAACGTGGGGGGAGGAGACGAGGGGGTGGGGTGAGGGTAGGGGAGGTAAGAGGGGGGAGAGGGGTAGGAGACGAGGGGGGGGGGTGAGGGTAGGGGAGGAAAGAGGGGGGGAGAGGGGTAGGAGACGAGGGGGGGGGTGAGGGTAGGGGAGGTAAGAGGGGGGAGAGGGGTAGGAGACGAGGGGGGTGAGGGTAGGGGAGGTAAGAGGGGGGAGAGGGGTAGGAGACGAGGGGGTGGGGTGAGGGTAGGGGAGGTAAGAGGGGGGAGAGGGGTAGGAGACGAGGGGGGGGTGAGGTGAGGGTAGGGGAGGTAAGAGGGGGGAGAGGGGTAGGAGACGAGGAGGGGTGAGGGTAGGGGAGGTAAGAGGGGGGGAGAGGGGTAGGAGAAAGTGGAGAATTAAGTTAATAAGAGGGAGGAACGAAGGGAGGAGGAGGAGGAGGAGGAGGAGGAGGGAATGGAAGAAGAGAAGAGAAAACATATTGAGGGAGAGAAAAGAGGAGATGGGAGGATCAGAGAAGGGAGTAAAAGGTGGAAAGGAAGAAGGGAGAGTATAGGAAAGGTGGGATAGTTACTTCCTTCTTGTTATAGTGGGAAGGTGAAGCCCTCAGGGATTGACACGACCACGGACCACCACACCGGACCTGTGTGTGTGTGTGTGTGTGTGTGTGTGTGCGAGCTCATACTCTTCACACTTCTGATGGTGATCTTGGTAAACCTTGTGATTGCCACCATCTTCTCTCCTTCAAGACCCGCCCGCATGGTGATGATGATAGTGTAGTGATCTCCTTGTGTCCCTCTTAAGCACTTGTGTTGGCCATACGTGAGCTAGTAGTAGTAGCAGTAGTAGAAATAGTCAGGTTCAAATCCTCTTCCGTGTCACTACTGAATTCCGTGTACATCCTCTCATTCTACCACACGCAGCCTCACGACCCGACTGACTACTGATCCATTTATCGTGTCGCTAGAACTTCCCAACCTGCTGTAATAAGAGTTAAATCCACTAATTAAATAATATACACCAATTACACACCGGTACAAAGTGAATCAGAATGTTCCTATATCACAAATAACTATGTAAATAATCGCAGCACCTGATTGGTTCACTCCATATGCTAGGTTTGGTGACGTCAGAAGGGCCTCCGTGTTTACCCAGCAGTAATTGGCGGGAAAGAGACCAGGATGTTGATACAGTGAAGCATCGTATTCCTCCTACTAGGTAATGGTTAGTCAGTGTTGTTGCCGACTGTCCGGTATTCCTGGGTTATACATATTAAATTTACTATCTCCGGGTGTGGTTGTTTGCGTTGACGTCACCTTCGGCGTACACCTTCAGCTCGAAGTGGTTTTAGGGGGGCGGGCAGCCATTATAGTGTGTGTGTGTGTATGTGTGTGTTAGACATACATACATACATACATTCAAACATAGACAGATAAACCTCACAAATCATTTTATTAGAGTCAATTGACCTGTACAGGAGACGGAGCCAAACTCAAGTAGACATAACTCTTCCTTGTTAGTGTATAATCTTTATGTCTCTCTGTCTCTCTCTTTCTTCTCCCTCTGTCTCTTTACCTTTATCTCTCTCTCTTCGTCTTTCTTTTCCATCTGTCTGTTTGTCTGTTCACTTTTCTCTTTGTTTACCTCTCTCTCTCTCTCTCTCTCTCTCTCTCTCTCTCTCTCTCTCTCACATAAAGTTCTATGTCGGAGAACAAGAGGTTAGGTTAGGTTAGGTTAGGTTAGGTTAGGAAGAACTGTGTACATTGTGTAGGTGGAGTCGTCTTGGTGATCCATTCAATCTCAGAAATTGGATAGATAGGTAGATAGATCGATAGGTAGATAGATCGAAAGATAGATAGATAGATACACACACACACACACACACACTTGCTCCCTCTTATGACAGGTGCACCAGCCCAGTACTTGAGGATGGGGCTTTAGTAAACAACGTTATTTATCCGGTATTCAGGTGTTCCGGGGGGGATTGGTTATCGGGTATCGGGTATCGGGTAAAGGTAAGTAGACGTAGATGTGGGTTTATATTAGGGGTCAACAGGTAGATATCTCTGGGGTAGACACTAGACAGACAAATGGCTAATAGACACTTGTCCATATTATTTCACCCTCCCCGGGGATCGAACCGCGTCCATTCGTTTGCTGACCATTACCCCACAGGTGTGAATTATGTTAATTACCAACAGGTAAATGTGGTTAATTTTTTTCCCCATTAAAACTAGTGAAAAAATACGAAGGAAAAAATACGAAAATAAGATCCATAAATACGGTATTTTTTCGATTAAATTTCTCTCTCTGAAAAAACATAACAAATATTTTTACTTCTAAGTCATGTTAACTTTTTTATACACATTATTGTTTTCTGTTTTTAAGTTAAATAAAATGAAGATACTTAAACACGTAACTGGAAATAGTCACAGAAAAAAAAAACACGATTTGAAAGCTTCATTGCTCAGATCCGCAACAGGAGGGAAGGACATTATAAAACAAGTGTGTGTGTGTGTGTGTGTGTGTGTGAGGCGAGGCGTGATTTGAGGGTGTTTTTTTTTTGGGAGTGTGTTCCTTGTAAGTCTTATCTTTTTCCCTTAAGTTTTGTTTTGTCTTGAAAATGTGAGCTGGTTTTTGTTTTCTGGTGGTCGTGAATGTTGGTTGAGTGTGAATGAACTTAGGTCTCTCTCTCTCTCTCTCTCTCTCTCTCTCTCTCTCTCTCTCTCTCTCTCTCTCTCTCTCTCGTGCACATACTACTCTTCTACCTGACTACGAAAATCATGTACTTGTATTTTTATTATTATCTCTAAATTACTATTGTGAATTGGAGTATAATAAATTCACAGGTGTTCCTTGAGACTAGTAATTGTGGGTCAACGAGTGTGAGGTGCTTGTAGGCGGTGTCCGAGTGCTTGGTGGGTATGTTCAAGGTTAAGTGAGGAGGGGGGGGGGGGTGATCCGGGTCTCTTCTGGGGTAGTGGGGGGAGGGGAAAGGGGGGAAATACGTAGGAAGGTGGGGGAAAGGGGGAGAGTGTTAATTTGATAATAATAATAATAATAATAATAATAATAATAATAATAATAGCTGTAATAGGTCTTAATAAATAGCTTCCCATCTACATATATACTATAGGTAAGATATATCTAAAAGCGTGACTACTTGAGTGACACACACACACACGATACAAGGTAGACACTATAATGCGTGAAACTTGGGAAAGACAATCTTGTGTCTGTCTTCCTTCCTTCCCCCTCCCCTCTCTTCTTCCCCCCTCTTCTTCCTTCCTCCCCCCCTCTTCTTCCTCCCTCCCCCCACCACTCTCTTTTTCTCCCTCCCCCACCACCCAGCTCTTCTTCCTCCGACTCCCCCTCTTGCGGTCAACACAACTTCCTCCTCCGCTTCTCCCCCTCCCCTCACCCCTCCTCACCCTCTCACTCCCCCCCCCTCTGGTAGCAAAGGGGTGGTCAGATACACCTGCCAATCTACCTGTAGCAACCATGGTCCAGAGTCTCAAAGTTCGTCAGATACATTTTTACCGTAAGTGGTGACGTGATGACTCAAACGACTCTCTGAACTTACGACACAGAGATGGATTTTCAGATGATAAATTTTCCTCAATTTGGTGACGCAAGAAGGCAGCTGTTTCACTTAAGCTACGACGGAGAGATGGATTTTAATACGATAACTGTCTCTCTCTTGTCTGGTGATGAAGGAATGTATATAACTGACTCAACGTAACTTACGACACAAAGGGAGAATTTAACAAAGATTTTATGATAAATTTCTATATAACTGGAATTGTGACAGTGCAAACTCACTCACTTTACACTTTCAATTATGATTATTAAAAGTTCACATGTTAAGTTTTTCCCTTTAACTGATGATTGAAACGGATTTAAATGACTCCTTAAACTAACTACAAAACAAAGATGGCGGCGAGTAATGCGTTCTTGGATTCTCAGTTAGGGAGGAGAAATGACGTGAAAATCCTTGAGAATCCGGATGGAGAGTAGGGGGAGGGGGGGGGGGGGGGGTGTGCTGGACCTCCACACTCGGTGATGATGTAAACAAACACTCGGATATGTCAACACGTGGGTAGTGAGTGAGGGATACATATGCCTCTAGTGTGGCTGTGAGGGGTTCAAGTATACGCTGTTTGGTCATTTGGGGGTCTAGTCCTAATGGGCCCCGACCTAATCTAACCTAACCTAACCTTTAAAAATAGAGGCCTCAAGCTCAATGGAACCCACGTCTAAAAGGCCCCCGTTTGAATGGGTCACAGTCTCATTTAACCCAGACCTAACCTAACCAAACCATTAAAATTATGGACCCAGGCTTGACTGGACCTCCTACTATAACAGGCCCTAGTCTGGAGGAGTTTCAGCCCTAAAGGAACCCCTAGTCTAAATAGGGCTTCAATCCTAATGGGCTTCAGCATTAATAACCACACTGACTTACTCTGAGGGTCCAATAAGACAGAACCACTAACGCTGGAGCTTCATTCTGACCGGCACTCGAAGCCACACCCAAAGCCTCGCCTCAACCCACGGTAACTAGGGAGTAGTGTCTAGTGCAGCTGGGCTCTCGGGATCATCAGGTACAGTCACCCAAAAAAGTCCTGCCGCGAACCACGATTCAGACTCGTGAACCCGAAGCAGTAGACATTGATACATTATTATGTCCATAAATGCTTCGGATTCAAGAGTCTGAATCTCGGGGTTCATGGTTCGCGACAGGACTTTTGGGGGGTGACTGTACTTGGTATTTTACTCTCCTTTACCTGGTGGAGGGTGAAGGGGGGGGGGGAGGTATTGGCTCTCAGATACTGTTGACAAGGAACCCCTGAGATAAGACGTTCTGAAGGGTCTTATACACCACCTACGTAGACCTCTACCTATAGCCCCCCTAGACCTCCCCAGCTATATGTGACGAGGTTAGCCCCCACAGACCTCCTCACCCAACTATTCTTGACTAGGTTAACCCCCAGACCCCAGCCACCTATTCTTGACGAGGATAGCCCCGAAAGATAAGACCTACTGAACAGGTTCTAAAGGTTCTTAGCCCCTAGACCCCAGACAGTCTTAACGAGTCCCTCTTAATTACTGCCAAGAACCTAACCTAACCGAGCTGTCAAGTGTGGAAGTGTTGATCAGGCATGGAGCTGAAGTAGTGTGCTTGTGTTGGATCTGAAGAAGGTTTTGATCTCTAGTTTATTTCACCTGATGATTAAACACACTAACGTTAAATGAGGATGGTTAGTTTAGGTTAGCGTTAGGTTAGGTTAGGTTAGGAAAGTGACGAAGATGGTAGATAATGATGTAAGACTTGGTTGCTGGTTTTTTTTTTAGCGTTGTCCTTCACTTGACTGGACACAAGTTTTTACTAACACCTAAAATAATTTACACTTCCGGTAGCAGACGTCTGATGATTGTGTCGTGGGAACCTGATGGGGACTTTACTTCAAGGGTGGTGTAGGTAGTGTTGGGGGTGATGGTGGTGTTGAGGGTGTTAGTGGAGGTGGTGTGTTGTGGTGATGGTGATAGTGTGTTGTGATGGTGGTGTTGAGGTGGTGGTGATGGTGGTGTGTGGTAGTGGTGATGGTGATAGTGTGTTGTAATGGTTTGTTGAGGTGGTGGTGAGGGTGGTGGTAATGGTGAAGGTGGTGCTAGCGTATGGTGATGGCGATACAGTAGTAGTAGTAGTAGTAAGAGGACGTGTATGAGACAGGATATGAGGGTTACATTACAGGGAGATGATCTGTGAGAGGAGGGGACCAGGAGAGAGGGAGAGGGTCGACACACGATCTCCCTCCACACTCTCCACACCATCCACGCCCTTCACGCCTTCCACACCATCCACACCCTCCACACCATCCACACCCTCCCTAACATAACACCCCTCTGAATTAAACCAAAACTGTATGGTAGTATCAAGGGATAAACCGAAAACAAACCCGGACAACCATTACCTTGAACACGATCCACAAATCAATTAACGTTTATCCTATTCACCACTAATTTACTTGTTAACCGTTTGGGCGGGCGGGCGTGCGGGCGGTCATGTCTCTGTTACACACTGTTGGTCGTGTAGTACTGACTCCTGAATGTATTTACGTCAGTCTGATCTAGTTATGACATCGAGGTTAATGGGTTAAAGAAACTTACCCCCATAGTTCCTCGCTGCTAACGGGATAGAACCCAGGTCTGTTGAGAAGATTATGCTGACCACTACACCACAGGTACAGTGCAGGTATAGTGACTTCCTTATGGTGACTATGGTGAAAGCGGTTCATGATGAAGTATAGATTTCGACGATCACCTGAAGATTAATTAGCCCTTTCAGCTTATTTCATCTGATGGTTAAACATTCTAGCGCTACCTTGGGGGGTTAGATTAGGTTAGATTAGGTTTGGTTTGGTTTGGTTAGTTTAGTTTAGGTTTGGTTAGGTTAGGTGCAGTATCACGTACACCTCGACCCAGTACTGCCACACATCCCTACAGGACGCCTCAGCCCTGGGTGTTGTCGTGATAGATGCTGCAGCTGATAAGGTTATCTGTTGCGTTACCACAACTTTCTTCTGTGTCTAGTGTATGTACTGTACTGTACACCCTCACACCTGGAGTACACTCAAGGCTGACAGCAACTCTTCTTCACAGTGTTGTAGAAACTTAAAAATGAATGACAATGAATGACAAAAGTAAAATTAAAACAAAATTAATAATTGATAAATTAAAATAATTGAACAAATAACGTAATATATTTATCCCAATAGTTGTCATTTACTGTAGAACAAGACTCAATGATCGGTGCTTAGTGACCTTAGTTGTGAAAGAGGTGATTGCATACATCTGTCAGGTTACGTATTTCATAAATTAGTGTGATATAGAATGTATGTGAGACACCTTACACAGTGTATGTAACAAGACATCCAATACAGTATACAGTGCAGTTAGAAGCACTAGATCCCCCCCCCCCCCCCCGCCAGTAGCCGGAGAGGCAGCCAGTGAAGGCCTGGCCGGAAACACCCTTCCCCCTTCCCCCCTTCCCTTATCTCGCCTAAACGTTGTTGGGTAGTTTTAGAACTATCGAAGTTGGTGGTGTTGCATTATGTCAGTATCGACCTTCATTGGCCATGGCTCCTGCTTCTAGGGGGCCGGGTCGGGGTGTGGGGGGGGGGGGTGAAGTAATTATTGCCTGTGACTGTATCTAATCACCAGGTGAGCATTATTGTCATCACAAACCTCTATATTAGGTCACACTTTTCCATTATTAATATTTCATTCGTGTAGAAAATCGTTGGTTAATAATATGTAAATTTAACTGATCATCCCATTCAGTTTTTTAATATACCAAAGTTATATTGAATATTAAATTTAAAGTATATATAAACCCCTAAATATGTTGAATATACACATGTACACAAGACACCAAACATAGTAAGTTCTATTTAAATATAATAACGCAACAAAACAAAACGCGTCCCGCCAAAATATTCAAGCCGCCTCGTACCTCCTCAACACCTGACCCACCTCCCTACACACTCCTCCTCTCTCAGGGCAGTAAACTACATTAGGATGACTACCATATGTTGCTTCATGATCTCAGTGTTCTTTTTTACTACGGGAGTCTGTATTTTTGTTGTTGTTGTGGTAGTGGCGGCGGGACGATCTGTGAATAGCTGTTACCTGAGGAGTATCTCTGTTGGGTCTCTCAGAATATCATGTCCTCCCTCTGCCTACCTGTGGATTTCTTTGTTTCTTACCTGTCTTGATCTTTGCTCCTAAACAACAATTTATCATGCTGTTGCTTAGTTTTTTTAGTCGTTTATGTTGTTTATGTGAATGAAGTACTCACTATAATGTCATTTTTATGTATTAATCGGTGCGTCAGGGTGAACTGAACACAATCGCGAATTTAAGTTCCCACCCAATGGGAGGGAGTAGTGGCCTGAGGGCAGGACGAACATAACAGTCACCAGTTAGTTATATTTTCACATTTATTTAGAGGTTATTGCTTGTAAAAAATAAATTCCTTTAAAACTATGTTGATAAATATAGAATACAGACACGGATAATTAATTTCGTTTTTCAGTCATAGTTTATTTAAAAGCGTAAAATATGAATGAAGGTGAGAGAGAGGTGCGTGCTATCGTCGGTCACCCGCCTGGGACGCTAGTTGGCAGTCCTACATCAGCTCGAGTAGGCGGCGCACTGTGGTCTCTCTCTCTCCTCTGTACGACGTGTTCATTTATACCCTCACAATGACCTGAACTAGTGACTTATAGCATCGAGGACGTGGAGGTGATGTTGTTCCGTGCCTTAGCCAAGCCTTATAACTTAGGATGATGTTTGAGATTGGTGAAGAACTGACGAAAAGGTGAACTTTACCTGAGAGTTTTGGGGGTGATCGGTGCCCCGTGTTGAGCTTACCTGTGTATACGTGGATTGGAATGTGTGATTTTGTCTCGTTACTGGTGAACATCGAGGGAGAGTTGAGTGACCTTGTTACACACAGTGATCACATATCCCCGTGACTAACCGAGCAGAACAAGGCGAGGGAAGAGTCGCCGCAGAGGAGGAGGAGGAAACTTCTTTTACGTCAAGGCCACCAAGTGAAAATCCTGAACCATGGGTAAGTGTAGAGTGCATGTGGAGTCACGGAGGGGAGACTTGCCACACCTTAAGGCAGGTCTTTCTCCTTCACCCTTACCACCGTTGCCACAGTCTTATCTGCCGTGTAGTGCATCAGTGATATCTGTCGGTTATACATAAATCACCAGCATAATAGTTACCTGTGCAGTGATAGAGTTTCTGGGCCATCTTATGTATAGTAACGGTAAATTAAACGCCACCAACAACCTAACAGTAATAATAAACTCTTAAGGTGGTTCATAGTGTGTCGTCATGGTTGGTTCTCCCAGACACTACATCCCTCGCAGGTGTTTGTACGTACGGTGCGTGACAACCTTACCACTTGGGCATCGATTTTCATAGCCGTTGTCACGAAGGTAAGATCATGAAACACACTCTCTCTCTCGTCTTAAACACTAGTTAATTTAAAGGCCCCGCTGATGTATTCTAGAGGAAAGTGGTAACGTATTTGAGTATGTTATAGAGAACGTAAACATTAACGCAGAATTTACCATATACAGGTACCGTTAATTGATAAAATAACGTTGTGATCGATTTGGGGTTTTTAAAAATTTCCCTTGGGAGGCTAAGTTGGGGGTACGTAGCCATGTAATCAATGGGAAGTTTAGTGGGCCACCACGTAAAGTTTATACTGTATAGGTCGAATAGATAGCGAAGTATGTCAAGAGTTTTTTTTTTACTTATTGTTTCAACACTTCTGGAACTTTCTAGTTTTGTCCGGCTCGGCTTTTAACTATTTGCTCCCTTTCTTGGTGTTTGTGTGAATCTTGATCCAGTATATAACTGTTGAAGCGAAGGTTAGGTTTAGTTTTCCCGAGTGTTTTTAGTGTTTTGAACGATTCTGACTCATTTCAAATGTTGGGTGACCGAAACGATAATTTTAACCATTTTTTTGCATGTAGATTATATTTTATAGAGCTTAAAAATAACATATTGTCAAACGTTTCCCCGGTTATTTATGTAAACAAACACATAATAATCCGCAATCACACGATCCCCTGTACTGTGAAGGTTTCAAATCTCAAACAACGTGAAACAGGTTGAGAACAGCACAAAAGACGCCATAAAGAATCCCGTGACGTGGCTGTGGTTAACTTTAGGAAAAGAAAATCACCTGTTGACGTTAATGAACCTGGGGAAAAACATAGTTACAGTGCAACATGGGTGGGTTTAAAACGACGCAAACCAAATGGTAACTCTGGGATTCCTAGTTGGTTTTGTTTTAACTTAGGATACAAAGTTTAGGATGTTTATCATTCACACTTATCAACTTACTAGTCGTTTGGTTAAAGGTGAGAATCATAATCGGGTCCGACTAATTACCCAAATGTACCCAAATATAGCCGGAATGAAGTCAAATAATGGTCCTAGATGTATAAATCGGACTGCCAATCACTTCTCGACTAGTATTTGGTGTCAGAAAGTCACAAAAAATTGGAAAACTTACTTTAATCTGAGTTAATAGATCGCGTGCATGTACCGACGGAGCGAGGAATTACCCAAATGTAGTCGCAATGAAGTCAAATAATGGTCCTAGATGAATAAATCGGACTGCCAATCACTTCTCGACTAGTATTTGGTGTCACAAAGTCACAAAAAATTGGTAAACTTAATTTAATCTAAGTTAATAAATCGAGTGCATGTACCTAACCTAACTTAACCTAACAACACAACTCAGATTAAATTAAGTTTACCATTTTTTTTTTTTACTTTATGACACCAAATAATAATCGAGAAGTGATTCACAGCCCGAATTACGCTTGTACGACCATCATTTGACTTCAATTCGGCTACATTTGGGTAATTCCTCGCTCCGTCGGTACATGCACGCGATCTATTAACTCAGATTAAAGTAAGTTTTCCAATTTTTTGTGACTCTGACACCAAATACTAGTCGAGAAGTGATTAGCAGTCCGATTTATTCATCTAGGACCATTATTTGACTTCATTCCGGCTATATTTGGCTACATTTGGGTAATTAGTCGGACCGTCATAAATCTCATTTGCTTTGGTCAAGATTCTACAACCGCCCCCCAACAGAATCAACACCTTACTTATTTACTTATGATAATGGTCTATTTTTTATAACCTTGTGTAGTTGTGATGTCCAAGTCTTAACCCAGATAAAAATTAGAATAATATTTAAGATGTCTAAAAGGGTTACAGTGAATGAAGAGCTGAAGGCCGCGAGAATAACGAGTTGTTTACAGTTGTTTACGTGTGTGTGTGTGTAGTTCCGTAAGGTTGTTTGCCATTTTACGACATTTTGGTTAGTATAGTTGATCTTTCTTATTTTTTTTTGTCATTTGCTCATAGAAATTTTTAAAACTTAGTGACTTATCATATTTAGAATGTCATATTTTCCGTTAAAGATTTTGAATTAAATGCTTGATAAATGTCGCAATTCGTTTTTTTTCTTGTTTATCAGTCGCCTAGTTAATCTTTCAAGCTGGGATGGATATAATGAGGAGATAAAACCAGAGACGTAGATACCAGGATGTATGTATGTATGTATGTACTCAGGTTGTTATCTTCATGTCTGTGTGTACGTCATTGAGCTATATATATCCTCCTTTCTTGACAGACAAATTAACACACAATTTCTTCACACGAGGGAGTTTTTTTTTCTCTAAATGTCTTGGTGACGAGATGAAACGACGCTCTGTAGCTGTGAAGGCGGTCATGGGTGGGTGAGGTGGGTGTGTAACTCAGCCCTTTATCACACACAACCTCCCTCCCTCACTCCTCTTCCTTTAAGCCTAACCCAAGTCTGTTTTACGAGATGGTTGGGTTAGGTTAGCTTCTCGGGGGTTAAAAAAAAATGTTGAGCGAGTCAGTTCGATAACACTAATAATTGTAATATAACACTGAAGATCCTTGACAACAGATACAATAAAGATAACTGATAACTTTTGGCAATAGAATTACTGTATGGTAAATAAACCAGCCTCATTATCTGTTGAGACGTAGTGTCGACATGAGCGAGGAAATGTCTTGCCACAGCACCATCTGGTATAACGGAGGAGTCATCATAACGGGAAGTCTTTGTCGTAACAATATTCTCACCAGGAAACTTAGTGATAACGTGGGTGTTGCTGTGTCCTTAACCCTATTTTCCAAGGTTTATTTTTGCTCTGAAATTCCCTCCGTGTGATTGATGATGTGGAGAGGCGCTTGTTGTTGTTGTAGCAATCCCCCAGTCCCTCAGTTTTCCCCAAGTGCTCCTCGAAACACACACACACACACACACTGCAACTAGAGGTGATAACTACCTTCCCCCCCTCTCGTCCTAACTGCCCCCTTTCTCCCACCACCCATCATACCAACCCATCCTTCCCTCCTTCTCATCCTCTTTCCCCACCCACCACCACTACCCCCGCCCACTACCCGCACACCCCGTCAACCCACACATCCACTCCCTAACCCGCACACCCATATCGCGGGAGTTGATCTCTGTGGGCAGGAAATATTAATTTATCTCTGAATTGAGACACTTACGAGTTGTCAAATCCTATAGAAGACGCCCTGGCCTCTCTCTCTCTCTCTCTCACATTTACTCATTCAGTTATCCCCTCCTTTCCGTCTCTCCATTAGTCACTCCTTCTCACTCTCTCTCTCTTCCCATCTTCCTCACTGACTCATCCCTTTCCTTACTCATCCTCTATCCTGCCTTCTATTTCAGTCCTCCCTTCCTTTGCACCCTTCTCTTTGCACCCTTCTCTTTCCCATCCCATTCTCCCTCCATTCCACCCGTCTCTCTTCCTTCTTCCCACCCCTCTCGGAACACTCAGCATGTAAACTTTGTGATAAACCTTTAAAGCATACACTTGAACACTATATTTTTTAATGTGACACTGTCAAAGACTTCAGGCCACCTAGCTTAATGTATCATGAACTTTGTAATCACTATATTGAATAAGGAGAGCTTGAGGACATTCTTACTGTTTATCCCAAATTTGCTGCTGGCCCACACTGATTAGTCTTCAGTTAGAATATGACGTTCAATGTATATGAACCACTGTCTTGCATGGCAGTGAACAGCGACATCAACCCACATGAATCTGACCTATATATACTGTTAATGAATAAGATCTATTCCTTTGTGTATGAACCTCTGTCCTGCGTGGCAGTGATAAGTGATACCACCCTCAGTGCCAAGACCTGGCTGAATTACTCACAATAGGCAAACTGTACTACAAGCTTTGTCAGTAGATTTGTTAAACTAAAACAAATCTCTCCCACACACAGGAAGGTGTGGGAGTGCTGATGTGAGAAGATTCTCATTTGGAAAGGAACGGTGTGAGAGGAGGCGATAGCAGCTTAACGAGAGAGAGAGTGTGTCATTTCCTTCTCATTATCAGATGACTAATTACTATTTTAACATCTGTTCATGAAAGTCACTTGCTTCATTTTGACTTTTCTTATTGTCACTGGGGGAACAATGTAATGCTCTAGAGAGGCTGGTGTATACGATATTGTACCGTTGGACAGTCACCGTGCACCATTTGACGGTCACCGTGCACCGTTGGACAGTCACCGTGCACCATTGAGCAGTCGGTGAATCATTGGTGTGTCAGTGTAGCCAATAGCGTGAGGCGGAAGTAACAATTGTTTATCAGACTACATATCCGGTAGTTAAGAGCGGGTGGTGGTGAGGGGTAGTCTATTGGTGCCTTTCTATTGTGATAACTTGTATTTTCTGTATTCCTGTTGCCATAATACTGTTGTCATTCTTGCTGTGGAAACACTTCATTGTTGTATTCTTGTGATGATTCTGTTGTATCACGGCTGTGGTAACACTTGCTGTATTGTTGTGGTAACACTGTTGTTGTAGTTACACCATTTTTGTATACCTGTGGTAATTATGTTATGTTCTGGCTTTGATAACACTTGCATTATTTTGGTAACATTTATATTTTGTTGTGTTTTTGTTTTGGTAACACCGTTTTACTTGTGGTAACACGTGTTGTAGTGTTGTTGTGGCAATCTTTGTTGTCTCGTGCCATCACCACTGTCATACTCTTGGTCTCATAACCTAACCTAACCCAACCTATCCCATATGAGAGGTTTGTACTGTCACCGTCCCAACTGCTCCCAAGAAAGGGTTCCATCCAGCACCTTGAGAATGACTCGGTGGATTTAGATGAAACTTGGTAAACAATAACATGAGATGGTCGAGGATGTGAGAGTTGGACCATGAGCGTCTTTTATCTTTATTTTATCAGTAATGGCGTCTATTTGGTGCTCTCTCTCTCTCTCTCTCTCTCTCTCTCTCTCTCTCTCTCTCTCTCAAGAAGTCAAAGATTATGAATACCACTTAAAATATTGAAACTTGACCCCTTGCCTTAATCAGAAACCCTCTCCCTCCTTCCCTCTGGCCCCCCCTCTCTCCTCCTTCCCCTGTCCCTCTTTCCCTCCCCCCCTGTCACAGCTGGTGTACAAAAGAGTGCATTAACCTCATCATTTAGACAACCGCTTCTTCCTTCCCTCCTCCTCCTTTTCTCTGACTCCTTATCTTATCCCCCTTCCCACTCCGTTTTTTCTCCTTCCCTTCTTCATTCCTTCCTGCCCAGTGTAGGCCAATAGGCCCGATGCCGTTTGCTCCATTCTTACGTTCTTCCTTCCTTTTTCCAGTCTCCCTCTTTCATCAATCCTTGTGTACTTCACTCCCCCTTCCTTCACTCCTTACTACTCCTTCACTCCCTCTTCTCATCTTTACTATCTTCCCCCCCTTTATTTCTTTCCTTCTTTCCCTCCCTCATTCTTTCTTCCATTCTTCTCTCCTCGCCTCCTTCCTCCCCCTCTCCCTCCCTTCTTCCCAGCTGGTGTACACGACAACCACCTAACACGGTACAGTAAGCTCCGCGGCTCCCTGTACCATCTGCTGAACCGGGGAAACTTTGTATCAATTTCCTCTAAGTGGAAAAAATATGACACCCGGGGCGCTGAATGATGCACCCGCAGCTTGTGTGAGAGAGAGAGAGAGAGAGAGAGAGAGAGAGAGAGAGAGAGAGAGTCACGTTCAGTATCATCATATCTCGACTAAAACACAGGATTGGCTGAGGATTAGTCCCCTACCAGCTTATGTATTATCTGGAGATTTGCCAAACACAACTTAACCCAATCCCTCAGTTAACGTTAGGGTGGTTAATCTTCAGGTGATACCACAACTACAAGTGAAAATCATAAATAGTACAAATAATAATAGCAGTAGTAGTGGTAATAATAGGAGCAGTAGTAGTAGTAGTAGAAGTGGTAATAATAGTAGTAATAGTAGATGTAGTAATAGTAGTAATAATAGGAGTAATAATAATAATATTTCACAATAATAAAATAATAAACAATAATAATAATAATGAACAATAATAATAATAATAATAGTAATAATAATAAATAGATAATAATAATAAACCTTCCAAATTCATTCATGGTTGTGTAAAGTGGAAGAGGTTTGTCGAGGAGAACAATAGTCTCGGTACACACAATGAGGTAAAATGGCCGGCACTGCACATGACTGCTTTCACCCCTCACCCTCAACTACCACCCCCTCCCCTCATCCCCCACCTCCTCCCCTCATCCCCCACCCCCCTCCCCTCATCCCCCACCTCCTCCCCTGCTAAACTTAGTGTAATTTTTTATATTTTTGCTAATTTTCCTTTTTTTCTAATTTATTTATCTATTTTTTTTTCGATTTTTTCCGAGTTTGTCTAATTTGTTTCTATTTTTCTCCCAGGTGAATTAATTAAAACACAATATTTACCTTTTTTTCCCCTATGATTAGATTATTTTTTTCTGTAAGATGTTTTTGATAAATAAGATTAAAAAATGTAAATACAGTTAAATTCATAATCTGAAACATCCAAAATATGACAAAATTTTAAAGATTTAGCGGACCTGAGATCCTCCCCCTCTCCCTCCCTCCTTCTAACCCGTACTTACCTCCCTCCCTCTAACCACCCTCCCTCTAACCCCCCTCCCTCTAACCTCCCTCCCTCTAACCTCCCTCCCTCTAACCACTCTCCCTCTAACCACCCTCCCTCTAACCACCCTCCCTCTAACCTCCCGCCCTCTAACCTCCCGCCCTCCCTCCGTACCTACCGTACCTATACCGCCGCCAACGTAAACTTTTTCCTATTCTGGTCGTCATAAATAACTCTCTATTGAAACTCCTTGCCAAGATACGTAGCTATATAGTTCCACGTAGATGAGAGGCGGGTTAGGTTTAGGTTAGGTTAGATTTAGGTAGGTTTAGGTTAGGTTAGGTTTAGGTTAGGTTTAGGTTATATAGGGTATGCTTAGGTTTGTACTGTCCTCCTATACAACACTATACTCTTCTGTCACACACACCCTCACCACCTCACAGATGGTTCAGATTTCCGTCAGATACCTTCGTCTGGTTGAATGTATAGCCAGGTGTGTGTGTGTAGATTGCCAGGGGAAGTTTTACTCAATGGGTTAATTGGATGTTGAGGAAAGGTTCACTCACTCACTCTCACTCACTCACTCCCACTCACTCACCCATTCACTCACCCATTCACTCACTCACTCTTATTCAGGCGTTGGTTGAGTCTTAGGTGTGGTGGGTGCTGGTCACGTTCATCACAGGCAGCGCTGTTTACCTGCACTACATCAACACTGTGTTAAGTCTTGCCCTTCATTGTGTACACTTGTTCCTGTCTGAGGAGGAGGTGTGGGAAAGGGGGGGGCGGAGGGGAGAGGGCAGGGAGGTGTGAGGGGGTCAACTACACCTACACGTTAACACCCATGAAATACACTACACCTAATACGAATTTTTATTATGTCATTAGTACACCCATACGTTAATTAAGACACTAATTTGCTTTTAATTATGTGTAAAGTACAACAAAACCCTAATGTTCTCAAAAGTTAATTCTCTCTCTCTCTCTCTCTCTCTCTCTCTCTCTGTAAGTATGCTCATCATCATTAGCCCTTTATTCTGTAGTTAGGATAAGTTAGGTTAGGTAAACACAGCCTTAACATATGAACCACACACGGTAGCAATTACCTTAATGGCTACTGAGGTTGGTTAACGTGGCTACAAAAGTAAGATATATCCTTCATATACTCAATGGTGGTGGTGGTGGTGGTAATGATGATAAAGATGGTGATGAAGGTGATGATGTTGATGATGGTTTTTGTGGTGATAGTGCCGTCGTCATCGTAAGTCACAACAACACAACTTAATGGGGTGGTTGAGGGGGTGAGGGTGGTAGAGGCTCTGTCTATAGTTCCCTCCCTCGACACCTCGTTAAGACCACATCCACCAGAAGGCGAAAACGTGTGTTGGTTAAATATTCAGAAGGTACACAGAGTTCCTTCAGTAAGTCCTCTTTACATCCTTGATCCCCCTGGGGCTTATGGGAGAGGGTACTGGAGGATGGAAGGAGGGGGGTGGGGTGAGGGATGGAGGAGACTTGTGGGAAGAACTGGAGGATGGGAGGAGGCTTATGGTAGATGGAGCTGGAGAATGGGAGGAGGAGGGTGTGAAGGATGAAGCGTGTAGGAGGAGTGAGGGATGGAGGAGGGTGTGAAGGATGAAGCGTGTAGGAGGAGTGAGGGATGGAGGAGGCTTATGGGAGAGGGTACTGGAGGATAAAGGGAGGGGTGTAAAGGATGGAGGGAGGGGGTGAAGGAGGCTTATGGGAGAGGGAGTTTAAGGATGGAGGAGAGAGAGATAGAAGGATAGGAGTGTTATATGAAGGAAAACTCGATGGTAAAGGAGTGAAGGACTATATCAAATGAACAAGGGCAGAAGTGTGAGTTAGTGTGTCCTCCTCAGGGAATTACTAATGAAGGCTGGCAGGAGGTGGGGAGGTGTTGTGTTGTCTGGCTATAGAGATCTGAGAAGCTGATACAAGTAAGTACACACACAGGTTGTTGCTAAGAGCGGTGGTGTATCATCTTCACTACTCATCATCAGGTGTGTCTTCACGTGCGCGGGATCAGGTGTTTTATTACTGACGTGTTGTGTTGTGGTGTGTGTGTGTGTGTGTGTTGTGTTGTGTTGTGTGTGTGTGTGTGTGGTTAATCAAAAGATGTGATAAGCTAGGGGAGAGGTGTTTAATCGTCAGGTAATCCGGGTAGTAAAGGTAGAAGCACATCCTAGGTAAGCTAATGTACCTGGATTATGTAAATGAAGTCACTATATGTTACCTCCCCGACGCTTGTGTCTGCCTGGGGTTAATAGAAGGTGATGGTGTTAACAGTAAGGCGATCATTACACATATATATATAAATGCTTCGAAAGTTATGCTCGCTACTTCGGAAAAAAAAATCCATTGATATAGGAGTCCTCAAGTGTTTCGAAACTTGGGATATTGGCTCCAGAAGTGTACCGAAACTTTCTATACCTAAAAACAATATCTAAGAGCTCCTATGATAAAAGTTGAGTTATTTGATTTAGTAATGTATCGAAACCCTCAACACATGCTTCAAAAATTGTCTGAGTGTGCGTCGTAGCGTGTGTGTTTATGTGTTAGAGAGAGAGAGAGAGAGAGAGAGAGAGAGAGAGAGAGAGTATCAAGTCCCCCAGACATAACATATGAGTCGTGTTATTTTGTTACACCCTATGTGTTGGTTGGTGCCGTCGCTCGCTCGCACGGGTGACTGCGGTGCGGCAAGAATGGCTCATTAGGTGTAGTTCGTCTTTAATGTAGCTACAGTCAGTTGTATTGAGCGTGGCATGAAGACGGTAAAAGGTCAGACTTATCTCGTATGGACACTGTCTATTCGTCTTGTTTGGTCATGTGAAGATTAGGCATCCCCAGCTTTGTACAACCCACACACAAGTTAAATTCTACTGTGTGTGTGTGTGTGTGTGTGTGTGAAGGAAACGACCCTTTTCTCACACTCAGGCTCACACTAACAGATTCTAAGCACCAGTCTGTCCCTTGCCACAGTCAGTCACTCTCACCCTCCCCCCTTGTCCTGTCTTTCCTTTCCTCCCCGTCCTGTCTAACCCTGTCGCACCCCCTTCCCCGTCCTGTCTAACCCTGTCACACCCCCCTTTCCCGTCCTGTCTAACCCTCCCTCCTCGACCTCCCTCCCCGTCCTGTCTCAACCATGCAGATAGGTCCCACTGTCTGTCTGTCTGTCTATCTGTCTGTTTGTCTCTATCACAGTTGTCACGTTCACCCTCCCCCGTCCCTGTCTGGTGTCTCAGCTGGGGGGGGTGACGGGTGATGAGGGTCTTCCTGGGGGTGAGGACAGAGGGCGCCGCAGCTGTCACATCACCACCACCACTTTGTCCACTTTACGCCAAGGACATGGACCCCCCCCCTCCCCTCCCCTTTACCCCTCCCCTTCTCCCCATTTTTTGTTGTTTATTAGCTGTAATGAAACTGATCCCTCGGCCCCCCCCCCCCACCTCTCGCCTCTTTCTACACACAACTTTCTCTGGTGATGTCATCGCATTTCCTGGTTTTAAAAGGACGAAGCTTCTTATCTCTCGTCCATCGCCTCATTATTCTATTTGTGTTGATGTGGTTGTGTTGTGTGTCGCTTGTGTTAGCTAAATGTTTTGAATAATACGGTGCAACTTGTTCACAAGATACCTTCAGACGTGCTTCAACGAGTTTGTGTGTTTCTAAGAGCTCCTGTGTGTGTGTGTGTGTGTGAATTTATGTGTTAAGATGTGTTATGTTGTTTTGAAAGTGGGTGCTTCAGTTGCGCGGGGAGTAAAAGTCTTCTCTTGCGAACTCCTTATCAATATATAATACAGTTCACTAATGCATCACTTACGTTAAAGATCTCCTCGCATCAGGAAAGTAAGATAAGTAAAACATCATCCTCTTGACGAGTCGTAAGTTTTAACGGAGTAAATATTGTATCTTAGACGACTCCACAACCAGTAATTAACTCTCCTCTTATACCAACAAGATGTAACTCATACCAGCCAAGAATCCTTACCCCAGCTGAAAGATACTAAAGCTTTTGGACTGTCTTAATAAAGAATATGTTTTTATATCATTTTTTGGGGTGTTTTAAAGAGCTACAAGGCTAAGGGATTTGTGTTTAGTGAAAGAAACTAATTGAGATGTAACTCTGAAAGACGAAACTAAACTCCTTTTTTTATTATTGTATTAAGAACTGATTGATGAGCGAATAAACTTTTAATTATTTTAATATCGATATTTGAAGCAAGACGATAACTTAGTAACGTAGGATCATTGTGGTCAGCAAGCAGTGGCCACTAGTGTTGGTTGGGCTCCGGCTGGCTCTTGAGGCTGCCGTCTGGGAAAGTGTTGACACCATTAGCTGCTTCAACATAGGGGTATTTCCGCTGGCTGGACGCTGGTGCCCACCTTCTGGCTACTCTTAACTACTCGTTTCCTCCTCCCACACTCACTCACCACCTAATTTTATCCGAATGCAGGTAGTTGATAAGGGTTACTGTGGCCTGCGGGAGGGTGGTGAGCGGCGCGGTGCTGGTGCTATAGACTTGTTAAGGGTCGGCTTGGATTGTTTGGTGAGCTGTGATGGATGGTGGTGTTGTGGTGTCCAGGCTTATAGTGGTTGATGGCTGATTCAGTAGCTACACTGCCCACGGCTGTAGCCAACGAATATCTGCTGCCACTCTCATGTTGTTATCACTGTGTTATTGTTATCGTCTTGTACCGCTCTGTTTATAAAGTCTGCTACGATTTGTTTTCTATTAAATAACCCATACAATTATGATATTCTATGCCAAGATTATATTTATGGCGATTAATCCTAGTCACAATAAAATGTAAAGTTAAGGTAGGACGAGAGCGTGGAGGATGACCATACATTAGTGCTTGCTGGAAGGCAGGAATGTGTGCGGTTGCGGCCCAGGCTCGCCACAGCCACCTGGGCCGGATGAGTCAATAATTCTGTCACACAGGTGTTCCCAGCCGGGTGATGGTATTGTCTCTGCCCTCAGCCACCTTCACTGTGTAGAGAGCCACATAGGTTAATGATTATATGGAGGTAGATAATTAATCGGTGCGTGAGAGAGGTGTTGATGGTTGTCCAGCTGGGGTTATAGGGTGTGTCATGTGTTCACTGTGCAGCTGAGTGAAGTCCCTCGTGGAGAAACTTGTTGAATGCTGATGTGGCAGTCCTTATGGTCGTTAACTTTCATGGAATCTTTATTACTTTAGTCAATTTAAATGGCTAAGAATCTTAACTTTCTGAATTGTGTCTTAAGCAATTCCCCTATTTCAGGTTCAGAACTTTTAGGTTGATAAAATTCTCCCACCTGTGGAATAATTCTAATTTGACGTTCACTGATTAATAGTACTGGACATGTGCAAATATGAATATAACCAAGTTTGTTTTAATTATTGTAAAACACAGCGTATATTGAACAAGTAAGGACGGTTGAGTATAATCAAAACCAGCAACTAATCCACATCACGTTTCAACTGTCGAGAACATAGCAGTATAAAATTTCAGCTCTAGTGCCTACGTTGAATATTCATTGATATTTAACACTGTGTCGTAGTTGGAGAGTTGGATATCCGGGGGTGTAATTCCTCGTAAGCTGGCTAGGTTTACTTGTGTGTTGACGTATCACAGACTACAGAGGGTGTATTGTGTTGCATGTTACTCGGTATTAACGGGCATGTGTATCATCATCCCGTTCACCAGTCACTTATTTTTTTATATGGTTATTAAATATGAGTTACAATAAGGGTAATGAGTCATATGGGCCCCAGTCGTAAAAGGGGTTCGATCCTGTGTGCTCGCTAACCTGTACAATGACAAGTGAAATCAGTACCAAACGCTTAGCATGCAAGTGTTTCTCTATGGCCTTGGCGTTATTCTATTAGTCTTGTTCTTACATATCAATAAGTTACCACCACTGATGTTCGTGCGTGTAAAGTCGGAGAAATGTATTACTATAGAATACGATTGACTAGTTTCTCGTACCATCGTTTAGTCCTGTGACTTATTTATTTATTAAATGTTTTTTTTTGTTTTTTACGCTTGCAAGTACTGGGAGTGAGAGCATGTCAAGGACGTTTAGTGTTTATTGTTGTGTGTAACGTGATGATTGTGGCGGGAAGGAGTTTAAATCGCCACGGAACTTGCTGTAGTCATTCACTTGTATTTTCTTCCCGCCAAGTAAGAAAAAAATGTGTTTATCCATATATATGTCTGCCGTTCTCTATGCCTTGTCGTTTCTGTCTGTATGTCTACCTGTCTGCTCGTTTTGTTTACTTGACTGACTGGAACCAACTAAAAACAAATTTATTCACTACACTGCGTCGTTCATTCATGGATGCTTGAGGGAATTAATTTTTTTTTACAAGAAACACCAAAATGAGAAGAAGAATTGTTACTCGTGTGGGTGTTGGGTAAGCGGGAGGTTAACAGGCAACTTGATAACGGTTTAGTGTTACAAGATGGCTGCTGGATGATGATGACGATGATGGTGGTACGTATATGTGTTAGAAGATGGATGATGATGGTATAAGATGGCTGCTGGATGATGATGATGATGGTGGTACGTATATGTGTTAGAAGATGGATGATGATGGTACAAGATGGCTGCTGGATGATGATGATGATGGTACATGTCTATTAGTGTTATAAAATGGCTGCTGGATGATAAATATGATGACAAAATGGTAGTATTGAGTTACAAGATGGCTGAATAGTAATGAAATCATGATGACAGACAGGAGGAGAGAGAGGGTCTTAATATATCATTAGTGTGTTGAAAGAGGAGCCGCATCCTCCTATTTTAATTGAATCAAGGAAGGAAAAATAATATATGTGCTTCTATCAACTTAACCTCATTTTTTTTTGGTTCTCTTATATAATGTAACTTGATGCCGTCGATGTTTAGTTATTTCTTCGTGTGTGTGTGTGTGTGTGGTTTTATAGGGGTAATGTCATGCGGTGATGGTAGATATCTCATGTGACGTAAATTATTTTTTTCTGGTGTTGTTTAGGCTTTTAAGTGAGTGGATGTTGGAGTCTTGGAAATGTGATGTGGATGTTGGAGGCCGGGAGGTGATGTGGATGCTGGAGGCTGGGAGGTGGTGTGATGTGGATTTTGGAGGCCGGGAGGTGGGGTGATGTGGAGGCTGGGACAGGTGGTGCGGTGTGGATGTTGGAGGCTGAGAGGTGTGTGATGTGGATGTTGGGGACGAAGGTGTGTGATATGGGTGTTGGAGGCTGGGACGTGATAAGATGTGAATGTTGGAGGCTGGGAGGTGATAAGATGTGAATGTTGGAGGCTGGGAGGTGATAAGATGTGAATGTTGGAGGCTGGGAGGTGATAAGATGTGAATGTTGGAGGCTGGGAGGTAGAAAGTTTGTCGTAGAGTCGATGCCTATACAATTGGATCCAAGATTACTATGTGGAAAACAGTGTCTGCCTACAGTAGTTCTTGTCAACATTTTCTTTGGCTGTATCATCAGAGATTGTTTATCCCTCCAGAAGACCGAGACTTGAACATTGTAGAGAAAGAATAGGAGAATGAGGGAAGGGAGGGAGGCAGGGGATGTCATTCAGAAGGAGATAGAGTATTGATCTTTTAAGACACTAAATATAGGCCCGTTTGTTCTGGACTACCGACAGCACTTCTTTTCTTCTCCTCTTTGTCTTTTTTTTTTCTTTCCTCGCCTCTATCTGTCTCTTCTCTCCCCCCTCACCTTACTCCTTTCCCCCTCATCTCACTCCTCCCCCTCTCTTCCCCCCTCATCTCGTTCCTCCTCCCTCTCTTCCCCCCTCATCTCACTCCTCCTCCCCCTCTTCCCCCCTCATCTCACTCCTCCCTCTCTTCCCCCCTCATCTCACTCCTTTCCCTCTCTTCCCCCCTCACCACACTCTTCTTCCCCCCCCTCCCCTCACCTCACTCCTCGCCCTCCCCCCCCCCCCCCCGTCACTCATTCGCCGTCTCTCCCCCTCTGATCATTACTGTATTTACACACGTCATAGGGTCGCATGAGTAGGGCGGTCAGTGGTATCTATCTATCTAGGTAGTGTGTGTGTGTGTTTGTTTCAGTTGGTTTATGCAAGCTAGTTGTCTGTGCTTATAGTATGTGTTTGTCTTGATATTCAAAAGCTCATTGTGTGTGTGTGTTTGTCGTGGTATACACAAACAGCTGTCACAGTGCTCGTAGTCGTGAGAACAGTTTTTCTTTCCGCTACTCACATTACACCATAAAAAAAATAACCCTAAAATGTTTTTGTCATTTAGAAAAACACATTAAAGGTCTTGTTTATGTCACGCAAGAGATAATATATGTACAGAAATGTCTAATACTCCTCTGAATCTCAAATATTTCGACGTTAAATTTTACCCCAAACAGGAATACCGAAATTGATCTTATTCCCTTTAAGCTACGATAAAAAAAGATGGATTCCAGATGTTCTTTATAACTTCATCTACCTTTGTTTATATCTTTTAACTTTGCTATATCTTACTTAAGAGAAAAAAAAATACAAAACGGAATGATGTGATGGCTTGTCTTGCTATGTGGCATGGGATAATGTTACCAAGAATATAAAAAAGACGAGTAAAGGAGGACATGTGAGTGCGTACGCTGACGGGTTCTGGTAACACTGGGAGACGCCTTGATGAGTAGAATATCTAAGGTGTTTGTCGATAAATAATCCAGTTAAATCTGGCTGTACTATACACTTCAGGTTTAGCAACAATGGAACAATGAAAGGTTTCTATAAATATATTAATGGGTGTTTTTATTTGTTCATTCGTGAACACATTTCCCGGTATACAAAAAAGTACAGCCAGTCTTTTTTACCCATTTACTCTGCTGTGATGTCAACCCCATAGACCTCACGCTAGCTTTAGTGGTTCGCGTGTGTCCAACCTTTCCCACCTGTAGTACTGTAGTTCCTTCATCTTCTTTATTCTGCGTCCTTCTTTAGCCATCAACATTCCTAATCATTCACCAATCATCCAATCTTTCACTCCCTCGTTCTCTTAGTATTAACACAACCATCGTAACAGACCCTGGTAAGCCCCAGTTTCTCTTTCACATTGTCCAATTTCTGTATCTTATTCACCGCATCGTATAATTTGCTCTTAAACACGTCATATCCGTCGCCTTTATGTGTGCTTCTTTCTCTTGAGGGTGAAGATGTACCCTGGTCGTTTGCAAGAATAGCGTAATTGAGTGTGTTTTTGTAATAATATATGGCTACGCTTCAACAGTAAGGTCTATGTTAGTAAATACTTTTTCACCAAAAGTTATTCAATGAAAAGCTGTGTGCTGATATTTACTTTACATTAGACGTATGTGGAAGTGAACATCCCTCACCGTACTACCACTTTTACCGTTAAAACAAAAGTTGTAATAATAATAGGTTGAGGGGTACACCTACTCTCAGGCTGAGCTCTGGGATGATGCCAGCCTCGCCCCGCCACCACACCCCTGTTGCCTTCGTGTTAAAACACTACAGAGTAACTCCAAACATTGTTGATACACTACAAATCTTCAAGGGAGAAGATCCTAAGTTGTATTCTGAAAATTCTCCAGAACTTGTGACGTCATGTAATTATGCCTGCAACATATCGTAGAGTTGATACTGCTTCATCAAGTGCTATTTGTACCTTGAATGGGTGTTAGGTTAGGGGGAAACGATGAGCAAACACCCGTTTCTTTGGCTAGATAAGTTCAGAATAGCAGGTTATTTAGAGAAGTGCTATTCTGATGAAAGTTTAAATTTGTCTCCTTTTCCTTACATGACAGAGGAAAGGTTTGTATATATATATATATATATATATATATATATATATATATATATATATATATATATATATATATATATATATATATATATATATATATATATATATATATGCAAGTAAATCACTGTAGGTGCGCGTGATCTAGGTATATGCTGATAACCACAAGGAAGGAAGAAAACACGAAGTTCCCAAGCGCTTTCGTGTAATTCACATCTTCAGGGGTGTGTACAGACTAGAGAGAGAAATACAAATCAAGGTGTATATATACAGATGAGGGTTTTCTTCTTTCCTTGTGGTTATCAGCATATATATATATATATATATATATATATATATATATATATATATATATATATATATATATATATATATAATCGCTCCTGATTCTTTTGTTGATGGAAGACGTTAGAACACCGAATAAAGGTTTGTATGTAAATATATCGGCTTCTTTAAGGTGCCGTTTCTAGGATTAAAATGTCCGCGATTTTTTTTTAGCTTGTGTACAGGAGACGACAATGTACAAAAAAATCAGTTGGGTTTATTAGATATACAAATATATCTTCCCAAAACCGGGTGAATATTTTTTTTTGTTTAGATTTTTTTAGAAGAAATATACATGAAGTGATCTTTTCTCTCACTATTGACTACTCCTGTGCACTCAAAGGCTCGAAGACTCTGACGCCGCCTTTGAACCTCTGAAATGCCCCCTTAAATCTTTTTTGATGGGGGGGGGGGGGGGGACGCCAGAGGAAAGGTTTGTATGTGTATTTTTATTTTATTGATGGGGGAATAAAGTATAATTATTGTGTCACAGGGTTCAGTACATTGAGTCGGTGTCACTACGGGTGGATGCGGCTCGGGGTGGTGTGTGACTGCGGCTACTGCTGTTACTACTGCTGCTGTTGCTGCTGCTTCTGTTGTGGGGGTATGTCTCCATCCCCCCCCCTCCCTTCCTTTCCTTCATTCCTTTACTCTCTCTTATGCATCTCCCAAAGGAGTCCTTCCTCTCCCTACACCTAGCATCTCTCTCTCTCTCTCTCTCATATGCCTTGCTAACATCCTCTGTCCACCATCCCACGCCTCACAGCATCCTCCATCCCACGCCTATCAGAACCACCCCTTTCCCTCCCTCTCCTCCCCCCCGTGCCAGCAGCGCCGTACTACCCTCACGTACTGCACGAAAAAAATACATCAACAGGGGTTCGTGCTTGGCTGTAGGCATATTTGTTAAACGGTAGTGAAGAAGTATATGTTGTCGTAGTGTTATGTATAGTGCTGCTCCTGACTACAGTACAAGCTTTTATTGGCAATCTGTAAAATGTACCTAAATATTCGTCTTTGGGGAGGACTTGCATACCCACGTAATAGTAAGTTGTTTTATTATTATTATTATTATTATTATTATTATTATTATTACTACTGTATTATTACAGTATAACGCCTAAGGTGAAGCATAATTATGTCATCAACCTGTAAACAAGAACAGGCGGACCCAAATCACCAGTGTTCCCGAGTGAAATAGATGATCATTTGTATGGTGTATCGCTTTCAAAGATGCTGAAAACCGTGGCGGTTATCGTCTTAAATTTAATTGTCAGATCTGAAAGTTGTTGCTCTCTGTTCTTGAGTTGGACGATGCCAAAGCGCAGATACAGACATCAACTTGCCTACTCGCCTGGCGTCAAGTAAGGCAGTAATGGTTTTAACTACATGAACGTAGATTGTACCGTTTGTACCAAAGATAACCAATAAACAAATAGGTACAGCACTTGTTTTCTTAGAAAGTTAATTTTCCCTTGCCCTCCCTCCCTGCCTGATGATGATGATCATCATCATGTGTACACAAGTGTGGCAGTGACGAGTTAATATGAGTCGAAAGTTACCTACCTGACTACCGTGAAGTGCGCCAGGGTGTAGCCCACCAATACATGGATGAGCCACAGTAGGCTGTATAATATCACCTACAGTACAGGCTGTGTGTGTGTGTGTGTGTGTGTCATACGCCCAGTGCACCCCGTTGATTTCATTATCCATAATCAGTTTTTATTGCCTTTTAATTCTTTACACCTGCACCTATGTTGAAAATACATTTACAGTATGCGTAAGAATGTGTGAATAGCGATACTATTGTCTGAGCGTTTGTCTACCACTTTTCACATGTCTTGCGCCCCCCCCCCCCCCCCAATTGTTCCCCTCCCTCCTCCTATGTGACTTTCTGTACACCCTTGATCTATCTTATACAAAGTGGTATAGGAGTAAAGACTTATAACTAGTCGGAATGCTTGTGTGTTGTGGTGGAGGTTGAGTGTGGGGGGTTGGACCATGTGCCTCCTCCACTATCTGGGATGCTGTGGTTGTTAAGATTCGCTCTGTTGCCCTCACACACCTCCCGCCCTCTACCTTACTCTCTTCCCGTCAGTCACACCTGAGGATTGTACCTCATGCGGGTGAAATGGAGTACATTATACCTAACGATAGTATATAGTTTTATTAAATCCATGTTTAATGAAGCCTCGCCATCTTCATTCTACTGGGTGACTTAGATATGAGATTATTGGCTTTATTTACAAAATATTAACATTAATGATAGTGGTTGGTGAGTACGTCCATGGGATAAAAACTGAAAGATCTTATCTCCAACCCATTCTAGACAAGTACTCCTTTTACAGTACCCTGTACTACCAAGTTGTACTGTACCTCATAGATAAAACATTTTGAAAGGATGATGGTATGTCGTGCACACCCCAAGGCATCCTCAACGGGTCTTCAACACCATCATGTATAAGGTTATACCATTGTTTTATGATACTGTAGATGTAGAATGAATAACTGCAACACCAAAATGACGTCTTTGTATTTTCCTCGAAGGTAGACGAGTGTGTAGGTTGTGTAAAATAACTGAACTTTAATTAGGCTTCTTGTGTAAAGCAACACATTTTTGTTGTTTTACCTTACGAGTCATACTGTAATGTGCTTGTTACCTTGCAAATGATTAGTTATTTCTATGTTGTATGTTGACTAGCATCACTAGGCGACTTGGTAGATTATGGCATTGTGATGTACTGTAGAAACCCAATCTAGGATCTGCCTCTTGGAATTATTACTACCTGATCCTTGAGGAACAGATTGCATGCAAACTACATTCGTTAAGGATGGTATTTTTATGTAGTGATGTTGTAAATAACATTTTGACTAAACAAAATAAAACCTCAAAGTGTTTACTGAAAATGAAATGCTGATGGTTATGTAAGTGCAACCCAGTAGGTTATCCATGTTTAATAATGTTCCCTTTTTTCACCCACTTATGTATTTTGGGTCCATATTTAAAGAGCCATATGTACTGTACATCCATCTTGTCAGCAATTGATACAAACATGTCAACTGATCCTTATATTCTGGCAGCTATCAAGTTATCTCCTCTACATACATGTCTTCCTTACAGTTACTCGTTCATTAATCATCTTATCCATATACAGTACATCCATCGCACCAGTTGTTCATTTCCATACCCATACATTAGTACAGTAATTATATACTGTATAGCCATTAATTTTATTTGTCATCCTACCTGTTTTATCTAACGATTTATTTATCAATCTCCCTGCAGTCCTACAGCTCTCAGCATCTACCCTTGCAAACTTTCTTCAGTACAGTATTGTATGTGCATCTTGGATAAGGTTGGAAACTCTCTCTCTCTCTCCTAACAAACCTTCATCTCTGCATCTTTCTTGCAAATGGCAACCTACCCGGCATACTATGTTAGTGAATCTCCCTTCTACTCATAGCACATGCATTTCTCTATGTGCTGTACTGTATTCACTTCTGTAATCATGAATTGTGAATTTGTTCTTAAATTCTGCCTGTAACTCCATATCTGCTCCATGAATGTCAACTGAATCTGTTTATTACCTGTAATTTCTTCTCTGGCCAATCATGTTTCTTTCTCTCTTGCTGTCTGTGTCATAGTTTGTAATAAATTATCAACTGCTTTGCAAAATACTTCCAGTAACTCCTTCTTCAATCATTAAATATCACCTTGAACTTCACCTCTCTATCAAAGATGGTTAAAAATACATCTATAATGGTCTTTTAAATTGTATCACTTAAGTCTGCATTGTGTTGCAGGTCGAAAGTGCCGGGACTGCATGACGCGGGTGCCGTATGCAACGCTCATCGCCACTGTGATGTGCTGTGTGGGCGTGGGTGTCTTCTGTGGCACCATGTACAGAGGCACCACGCTCACACTTCGACTCTTTGAGGATGTGTTCAAGCTGCACATCAAATGGTAAGTACACCGCTGGAAGGGTTTACTGCTGGGGGTGGGTGTGTGTGGCTGGGTTTTCCCTCGTCCAGTACCTTATTCCTGGTTTAAGTACAGTAGTGAGGATGTACTAATACCTGTATATGTATTGTGAATGGTAAAGACTTATTTTTGCTGACAGGGGATTCCAAATAGAGGTTGTGTGAGTGATGAGGGTTACTGCGTGCTGCTTCTGGTGTGATAGGTGATACAAGTATCTTCATGCTCTTGCTGGTGTGATTGGTGAGGTGAAAGTTATCCAGTACATTAGTTAAGTAGTGATCTAATTACAGTACAGTATATATAACGTTTATGGTGGTATGATGCAACATAAATGTAGGTGTAAACGTTTGTGTAAGTACTGTATAATAATTGAATGATATGATAGGACAAGTTATGGTACTGGGTTAGTGATTAAATGGGTCTTAGTTCTATCATAGGTTTCAGTAGGCATGTGCAGCAGTCCTAATGGGAAGGTTTCATTAGAACCTATTAGGAATTAGGCCTATTTAACCTGCATTCAGTTATTTAATGGGCAAGATGAATGAAAGAATTGGGAGTTGTCTTTGGTTTTTAATAACAGGGTCTGGATTCATAATTTTTCATATGAATAGTGGACATAACTGAAGATTTAAGAATACAGTACACCGAACATATTGTCTTAAACTACAGCATAGATCAGGGGTGGGCAAAGTACGGCCCGCGGGCCACATTTGGCCTGCCAAATTATCTCTGTGGCCCGCCACTGCATTTGTATTTACAAATACAAGGCTTTACTTTGTGTTAATATAATACATTTGTATCTAAATTAAGTGTGTGGCCCGCGAAGTGTGCCACCATTCATGAAGTGGCCCTCCATCAAAAATAATTGCCCACCCCTGGCATAGATGTACTGTAACATGCTAAAATACAATCAAAATTGTTTACCGAGATGAACTGTAACAGGATTTGTTCATTTGACACTAGTTATGAGATAAAATTAAGGAACAGTATCATATCGTTTAGAGAAATATTGTGGGAAAGTACTCCCACTGGCTTCACCACTCTTACGCTTTACACCAGTCATTGCACACAGAGTAAAGTGTACAAAATAGGGCAGAAATTCACAGGAGAAGTATGCACAATGACCACACGTGTTCGCACAATGACCACACGTGTTGCTTTGGTGCGTCTAGCGTGTCGTCTGCATGGTCAGTGATAGTGGCGGCGCGGTGCGGCTGGCACGCAAACTATACGCTCGCCCGCCAAATTTAAAAATTGCTCGCCCTTTTAAGACAATATTTTTGCAATTAAAGACTTCAGAAACGATGTACGTATCGGCCGTTTGTACGTAAGTCGGATGTACGTAACTCGGGGACGAACTGTACAGTGTACTTGCATGGTCTATGTACATTGTATACATGCATTGTCTATATACATGCTGAATTATACTGTATACATACTGTACCTGCATTATCTATATACATGCTGATTTTAGTGTAAACCTGAATGGCTATATCGTCTATCTTGTATGAACTCTTATGAATCTGGTCCGAGGTTTATGACTGGAATAGTGAATATTTAAACAGAAAACATTTAGAAGTTGGTGTTATTAATACTGAAACACTGAGAGATAGTGATGATAGTGTGTATTTGTGTCTTATATAGTTATAGTATTAATTATAAGTACATACAGTATTCTCTAAATATATTAATAGTAGCATATATGAGCTTTAGAATAAGTTAAAAGAGTATTATTAAGTCTTTTATATTAATGTACTGTATTGTTGATTACTATTTGCACCCATATTATTGTCTCATTGCCAGTAAAGCCTTTTTTTAAGTGAAAAGCTTCATGTAAAGTAGTTATAGGTTGTTTCTATTACAGTATATGATATTTCAAATAATAATCCTAAACTATAGAAACTTAGTCAAATAAAGATAAAAAATGGGCTTTACTGTGAGCAGAAGTCTGCAGTGCCAGTGTAGGCCAGTTTGTTGTTTTGATTCTCATTCTTATACCTGTTGTATGTGGCGGGCGTGGCGTGGTGCAGGGATCGAGAATACAGGTAAACAGATATCCACATTAACCTTGCCTGCCCTAGCATTGCCTCCCCTCTACCTTACCTTGCTGGTCTGCCAACAAAGTACAGTATGAGGGGGTGCATATGGTCATATGAGGAAGGCAGATTTAGATCGGTTTCTGCTCTTCTGCCCCAATCTCTCTCATAAATGCTATCCATGTGCAGTTAGCATTTTTCCTCATATGAGTGCCACATGCCCTCCTACTGTTGTGCAATGTTTTCATGAAATATTGCAGTTGCTAGATCTTCATGAACCTATAGCAGACAGCTCACTCTGGTCAAAACATGTTTAATGACAGCCCCTGACACCATTCAGTGACTCATGACCACACTGTTGTCTCTGCATTGCTGAATCTCATATTCACAAGTGGATGTTTTTGCTGGTGTGCAAATTTCCACCTACTTTTGTGAGATCAACAGAATAAAGGAGAGATCAGTGTGTGGTTTGTGGCTAGTTAGTGGTTGGGCTTGTTTAGTGTGTTGACTTGAGTGGTTATGGTGAATTGAGTTCATAGGCTGACCAAGCACGAGATCGCCTCCAAACTGCAGTAGGACTCACAAGATAGCCTGAGAACCCATCTAGTTTGTGTGTCCTGCTTGGGACTGTGCCTGTACCTATAGCTCTCATATTAGCTGCAGATATGGCCACATGTGATGGATTCTCTGCTGTCCCTGTGTGTTTTGCTGGGTAGTAGGAAGAATATGCCTGAAGACATGCATCATATGAACCCTTAGATATTTGCCTGACATCGCTTTCTGGGTAGGCGTGTTTTGAGAGGAAACGCCTTTTGTTCTGAACTTACAGACTTGTATGCCTTTGAGAAAGTTGCATGGAATTTTGATGAGTACTATACAGGTATTTAAGTACCAAGAAGAAATTTGGAGGTATCAACCAAGAATGTATTGGTATCCTCGCAGATTGGTACTATAGGGGGTGGACCTGGTTGCACTGGTGCAAGGTTCAGTGCACCAGCAGTGTCTTGCCACCCCAGTAGCCAACATGGCTGTGATGCAACCATAATGCATTAGAACTAACATCTTTACTCCTATCCTTTCCCCTCCAATTAAAAAAAAAAATCTTTACTTTGACTATATTCTATAGACTGTATACAGTACTCCTTAACTCACTCATATAACTACTCCTTACCTCACTCCTTGACTCATTCCTGTACTTGCCTCACTCATAGAATCTTTGTCTCACACCTAGAAATCTTTTTTTATTCCTACAAACCTTTTTTCACTCCTACAATCCTTGTCTCACTTCTACACTTCTTGTCTGGTTCCTTAACTCCTATGACACACGTGCTCACATATTTGTGCTCATACAATTCTTTAATATCTCTTATACACCTTTGTCCCTCACTATCACTCATTTTCAATTCACTGTCTACAAGCATTTTGTCATTTTTCCGTCTTTCCTCACCGAATCCTCTGTTTCCCCCATCTTAATACCCATTCCCCCTTTTCCATTCTCTCCTCATTCAGAATACCCACTTTTCATTTATCTCATTACCATCTTCCTGGTATCCCTTCTCATGGTGTTGGTCAAATGTCCTCAACCTGATCTAACTATACAATATTAGGATTTGGGTTTAATGGGCTCCTAGTGTTTTAGGTCAGGTTTGGGTCTGTTAAGACTAAAGAGTCCATTTGATCAGCAACCTTCAGCTTGGTCTGCCCTGTAATATTTACATGCCCCAGAACACTTGAGGTTTCCTGGGGGATTTGTTTGACCCCCAAGCATCCGTCCGGTAAACTTACTAACTCCCGAGTATCTTGTGAAGCTAACCCTGCATGGTGACCATATGGAATGATGTTCCAAGGTTGGACCTCCACCTATTTACTAATTCTTATAGTTCATAAGAAATCATAAACTGTGTTGATTTGGTGGTATGAGATGGTTGACTACATATCTGTACTTCATTGTGTCTGTGTATGTATTGCTCTTGCTTCTGGCCACCCTGCTGTAAACAGGGAGAGGCTTGAAAGAGTAAAAATGATATTGTTGTTATAAGCAGTGGGTTGTTGGGGGCATATAAACATTATCCATGTCCTTACTTCTGTGTCTGTGTAGTGTTTCAGTTACAACTAATCCCTCATCCTTTAGAGTATATTTCCTGGAAACTTTGTTTGGCTGTTTATTGTCATACAATAAGTATATTGTTCAAAGGTGTTTGTCCACTGAGTTTTAGTGAAGTTATTTGTGGGGATGTCCAAGGTGTTCTTTAGAGAGTAATAACATAATGTATACTAACATGCATGTTACTTGATAGTTGAATACTGTACTATAACAACCTTGAAGTAATGTGTGTATTTAACACAGATATTTGCCTCCATCAAGAACCTAGACTCAACAGTTTTAGGGTAGGTTTAGTTGGGTATTTTATTAAATCGTCCTGGTGTACCTGTAAATATAAAGTATGACATGAGAATCGAGACTTAGTTTGAAACTTTGCTAATCATTCGGAGATTGGATTTCTTTAAATTATGTGGAATTTAAAAGTAATATTTTACAGTACAGTACAAGATTCAATTTTACGAACAATTTATACATCACTTAAATCGAACTGTGAGAATACTGTACTGTGTAAAGTGTTGATGAGTTTATTTCAGAATACTCTGTTCAAGAAGAAAACTTCCCTTGAGCATTATAAGAAAATTGAGAACAGAGACAAATTAACAGGAGCTGCCTTTAATAGTTCTTTCTGATATTCAGTTTGCTAATTTACTATGATGATGTAATCTAGGCTACATTACCTTGAACTTACTGTGGGGTGTTCTTGCTGCAAGAGCATTCAGTCTGTCTTGTTGTATTTTTAGTTCAAGAAAATGGTGAGAATAATTTAATTAGTCTGACCCAATTGAATGGCAGTGCCTAAATTCTTGTGATTGAAGCCTTATGATTAAGTAAGGGATATTAATGAGTGTAACAAAACTGGAATTATTACACTTCAAATTTTTATAAATATTTGGTAGTTCACTCATGAGAAGCAGTATAATCTATTATTTAAGCACGTCTCAGTTTTGTGGAGATGCATTGAAGGTGCAGTAACCTCAGAGATGGGGAATTGTGCAAAATTAGTATATAAAGTGATAGTAAAGAGCTAAGTTAATTCAGTGTGAGATAAAAGAAGGTACATTAATGATAAACTGAATCTATGGTTCACCTTGAGAGTTCACTCGGGAGCGGCTGATTGGAGCTAATTTATGGCAGTTAGAGGGTTGCTTTAGGTCATTGAGGTTCATGAATGAAGCAGGATGTTCCAATTTGTATGGTCATTAGGATTTGATTTTTCCCTTCCCTGCTGGTGTAGGTTTATATCCAGGCTGGTGTTGTGCATTATGGTACCTAAATGAAGTTGATATTTAGCTAAAAGGCTAAAATACTCCTAAAACATGTGGAAAAATATTTACCAGTAGGTCCCCCCCCCCCCAGTAAAAGATGACTTCAGTGAAAAAGCATTTGGCGTCATCTATACCGGTATATGTTTGTGTATCTTCAGCTATAAATCTTGTGAGACGGACAGGCTCTGATAAAATATGTTAGTAAGGTTGTAGGTCTAATCTTAAGATAAAATTGCATAGGAAGGGTCACCTACATATCAACTCAAAAACATGTTTTAGTATAAAGTTTAAAGATGCATGGAAAAGTTCCTTTGTATCACAGGCTTAAACCACTGTATACACCTCTAAAGGGGATATTTATGGTAATGGGGCCGTATGGATGACAGCAGCACACCTTAACAATAAGCCAATTGAGAGCATTAGAACCAAAGATTAGAGGTTCTGACTATTGTGTGGAGGTGTGGGCAGTCAGACTCCACAGTTCCCACGGGGGTATCAAATGAACCGCACCAATTATGTCATCATGGCCACTTACTGCCCACGGTGGAGGCACTACACCCAGCAACACCCTCCCAAGAAACACACTCTACAGACAACTTAAATGTTAACTCTTCTCACCTTATTAAAAACAATTATTGAATATCCTGTCTTGTGTAAATATCTGGAAGATACAGTAATCTGTCTTGGAGTAGTGTAGTTTGTCTGAGTATTAGCTTGGGTCTCCAAATGTGGTTATCTTCAAGAGGACTGGAAAAACACTGGGAAGACTTAGAATATCATAAATGAGTAGAGCTATAAATATATATTGTAAAACCTCCCATCCACTTAGTAGTGACAAGTGTTGTACTGTACAGGCATAAAGCTTTTATCTAGCACACACAGGAGTATGGTAATTAAGTAAGGGAATAAGTGAGTGTATCTTAAAAGTCTGGTGACCCATTAAGGGCAATGCGGTTGTGGCACATGAAGACTTTGATACACATAGAGGCAATGTGGCCAGCACTGCACCTGACTGCCTGTACTACCCCAACTGTAATGTTAGGTATACATTGACAGCTGGGTGGACTGTAGGAGCCCTAGGTGCAAACTTGAGATCCTCAGGACAGGAGGCAGTTGTTGTATCCAGTCAGTCACCAAGCCTTTTGACAGATGCTTGAACTGTGATTTTTTTAATCAAATTCACAAATATCATGATACCTATAACATGTATCTGACTTGAACTTCTTAATGTTTTGTTCCACTGGGAGCTCCATCATAGGGAATTTGTACAATAGAATAATTACAAGAATCATTGTAGGATAATGTAAATACAGTACTGTATAGTACAGTACAGGTATATATACTATAAAACTTGCTAGCTACTACTATACATGTACAGTACTTGTAGACAGTTGAACCTTCCTAATCTGGATTTCCATGAATCAGAAACTCTTATGTTCTGAATTTTCATAATACTGTACAATTATTTTGCACCCCCGCCCCCCCTCATTTGCGGGCGAATGATGTTGCTATTATGTGAGTGCGCTAATAGCATAAGAAAATTAGATGTTCTGGAAGTTTTGCAAATTACAAAAAACTATACTGACTCGTATAGTGTAATACAGTAAGTACATAAAAGAAAATAAAGAAATGGATAACCTTTTTAAAGCCTACACAGTGTTGTACTGTACTAAATTTAAAACAATACATATAGATATAACTCCCAAGGTTTTTTGATAGGACAAAACACTTTGTCGATTTCAGTTGAAAATCATCGTATTTTGAAATACTAATTTCTGAATTTATACATCTGTTGTATTATTGAGAAGGTAAAAACTTTTATTCTGTTGCATCAAGTGCTAAATGCTGGACAGTAGTTAATTCTCATAAGGAAGATAAACTGTTCTCAAGTATAGTTCTGTATACTGTTCTGTATTGTGGTTCTCTTAAGTACAGTAAGCTTTACCTTATATGTAAACTTACATGAACCAGAAAATTCTATGATTAGAATCTACTCGGGTCCCAAGGTTGCCAGATTAGTGAGGTTCAGTATGTACTGTACTATTAGTGTATCATGAATTAGTGATGGAAGATTTGAAACAATTACTGGTAGGCTGAGCTTATCCCTCATTCATGTAGTGTATATACAAGTACCCTGTACTGCTTAAACTCCCTATGTACTGTATATGTGTGCCTAGAATGGATGCATCTACCGTATTATATATCTCATATAGTTTGGTTAACTTTTTGTTGACATATCTGTGTATAAACATTTTGTTTCTTATTCCAAAATTTATGTGATTAAGATCATGATGATGATGAGAATCTTACTTTGTTTTTTCAATATAAAATTCTCATATTATGGATCTAAGCTGAAATTTTGAGATGGAAATGTCTTGTAGGTTAAACATTAAATAGTATCAGATGTTTTGTAAAGTTTCCGATGCAGTTAGAAATGATTATGACTTTATCTTACAAGTGTTTAGAATAATTATGGTACAGTAAAGTATATAGAAATTGATTATCATGAATTCAATTATGCAGTCATGAACTAATCCTCCTCTGTATTTTAGGGTGGAACCTGTTCAGCTAACATTCATGGTGGTAGGGGCAGGCATGGGTGGCCTAGGACTCATGATCCTGTTTGTTGGCTGCCTCTCTACTGGGGACACCAGGAACAAGGTCTACAGGACATGGCGAGGACGAGTTGGTGGCAGGATCTCTTGTGCAATTGTGAGTACCAGCCGGTGGTATGTGGTGAGAAGTGTGTGATAAAGGATTTTTCTTGTACCAAATTGCATCTTACTGTAACTAATTTTTTTATAGTGCCAGTAATTGATATTATATTGTACAGTTTTCTTCGGTATTAATAAGTATAGCTTTAATATTATCAGATTATTGGTTAGGATTAGATAGAAAGATTGATATATGTGTGTGTGTGTGTGTGTGTGCGTGCGTGCGCGTGCGTGCGTGCGTCATGTTTGTATTTTTTAGGTCTTGCCATGTACTGTACATTTTAAATTCACTCTCCTGCCTCTTTTAAAGCTGAAGATGTAATGTTTTTTGTTTTTTTCCTCGTACAACAGTTTATGGGCATCACATACCTGCTGTCACTGGCATGGTTGCTGATGTTTGCTGCATTAATCATTGTGACACTCTTCTACACTCTTGCGTGGTTCCAGTGTCTCTATATCCTTCCGAATGAGTGTATTGACTACAATCAGTTTAGTAAGTATTAACTGGGTTATTATTTTGCCTTTACATATACTGTACTGTATTATGTTTGGCACTTGTTTTTAAACCCCCGTTGTAGAGTATGGGAAGGGGAAAGTATAAAGGTACCTTTGTTTGTCCTTCCTTGCAAAATTCTCTTCTGTTCATTAATGTGAGAAAGGCATCACACATTGAAATGAAATTGGAGTGACAGCAGCACATGGAGTGGGCAAACTAACAAACTCGCACTCAAACCTAAGTGCGAACTTTAAGTCAGAACCCATGCAGATTTTTTATTTGAGCTTTGACTCTACGGTCACAAGTAATAATTGTGCGACACTCTCTCCCCACATACTGTAGTTCCATCTGCTAGTGTGAGGTGGAACCTTTCCTCCTCCATACTTATCAACCAATTTTAGGGGTAACTAGACCAGTGTAAATACAGTACCTCATTCATTAATACTTTTCCATTGTAGGTTTTGATGGTTTAGTCACTGAAACTATGTACCCTGCTGTAACTTGCTTGTTCATTGCTCTACTTAACAATGAATATAGAACTTCACAAAACTAAGAATAAATCACCCTGGCAACAACCAAGTGGGGAGGTATTTACATTGTTCCATTAACCCCTAAAATTGGTTGATGGTTAAGGTGGAGAAGTTCCATCTCTCACTGGCAGATGGAACTACAATATGTAGGGGGGAGAGTGTTGCATAACTATTACTTGGTACTATACAGTATTTGCATTAATATTATTATTATTTTTTTTTTTTTTTACTTTATGCATAGATAAAGTACGTACTATAATAATCATATTGATACATTAATATTTGTGAGACATTCCTGTCAAACACAACATATTTTCTTATTGCATTATTAATTTTACTTTACACATTTTTGCTTCGGGTGATCTGTTTTAGGAACATATCTATTGTGTTAACTGAGAAATACCTGCAGATCTATTTGACATATTTATCTTTTACAGGTTTTCTCTTCCCTGAGGGAACACCGGAAGAGGACAAGAGAGTGTGTACTGGTGAAAGGAAACTATTCTGCAAGGACTATGTCAATAATGCTGAAATAATGTTCATATTAGCATCAGTATCAGCATTCTTGGTTATTCTGTCCTTAGTGAGTTTTAAATTCATTATTACAAATATAACATGATTACCGAGTAGTTAAAAGTTAGCAACAAGACTAGTTTGGGTGATAATGATCAAACTTGTACAGTACAGGTAAACCTCGATTTACAATGGGGTTACATTTCTGAATACCCCATTGTAAATCAAGTTCATTTTAATATGGGGTTCAATGGGACACATTCCCAGCCAATCCGACACACTCGTATATCACCAAAAAAATAAATAAAATAAAATCCCACACTAACAAAATAAATAAGAAACATTTAAACAACACTCACCACATCATTATGAACAAGCCTGTTCATCATAACATGTCCCTTCAAGGCTAAGGGGGGACTTGTAGGTGGAGTGGAGACGTCACTCTGACTCTCACACAGCCTCTGGAGTTCAGTGAAGCTAGAGATAGAGTGGGAGTCGGAGTCCTAGGATGGGGCTGGAGGTGTAGGCTTTGGCCTAATGAAGGTGAAGCTCCTGAGTAGGACTGGAGAGGTATCAGATGAAGAGGACCCTGCATGGCTGCTGACTACTGAATTTGAGGGTTATGGCTCTGACTCCTGAAGTTGAGGGTTATGGCTCTGACTGTGACAGAAGCTTGAAAAATGAGGCAATTGTTGTCTGGTGCACCTCCTTCTTCTCCAGGTACAGTTTCATGTAACAAAGCATGTCCTACTCCACAAGTGGCCTCACAAACAAATTCCTGCTGACAGTGCTCAACACCTTCAAAGTCAGCGTCATGGGTGCAGGGTTGTCCTCCTCACCTGCTGACTTTTCCACGGCCTTCTGCTGTTCCAGGAGCAACAGGTCCTCTTTGCTGAATTCAGAGTGGCTCTCCAAGACCTCAGCCACATTCCCCTCATAAATTTTCTGAAAGCCAGCTTCCTTGGAGATGCTGTTGGTGTTGCGGTGTACAGCTAAAACATTGATGAAGCCACCAAAGTTGTGCAGTCACTCAGGCCACACTCTCCTCCACATGCTGCTCATGCAGCTCTGTGTGACCACTTTCCACAACTTGCCGATGTTATATGTGGCGTGCCTGATGATGTAGTTGCACCAGAATTCTTTGATGGTTGGTTTTTTCTCTATCTGCCGCCTCAAACAGCTGTGTCAAGTAGTAGGCCTTGAAGGATATGATGATGCCTGATCCATTGGCTGGATGATTGAGATGATGGTGGAGGGCAGGAACATTACATTGATGTTGTCTGTCTGCTCACCCATTGTAGGTGGGTATAAAGGCATAATGTCGAGGATCAGGAGAAACTTGTTGGTGATGTTCTGCTCGGTGGCATCTTCCTTGAGGCGCTTAGAGAGGTAGCCAACCTCATAACTTTGGCATAACACTGTCGTGACCCAGGCCATCATGTTGGAGCACCAGATGACTGAGAGGTGCTCCTTTATAAACCCCTTAAGAGCTCTAGGGGTCTCTTGAGTGGTACACCAGCATTGGAGTCAACTTAAGGTCCCTCTCAGCATTGCCCACATTGCCCCCAAGCAACAATGTAAGGCAGTCCTTGGTCACCTTAAAGTCTGGTGCAGTTTTCTTTTTTCCTCCTTGGCAAGGAAAGTCCTCGAGGGCATCTTCTCCCAAAACAGGCCCATCTCGTCGAAGCTCAGGACCTGCTTGGCAGTGTATCCTCCTTCCTCTACCTAGGCCTTCAAGAGTGCTGGGAAGGCATTAGCATTCACGACATCAGCACTGGTTGCCTCACCAATCAGACAAAGGTTGTATAGATTGACGTGCTTCTTGAACCGCTGAAACCACCCAGGACTTTCCTTGAAATGGGCCTCAACGGCACTGCTCACCGCTCTCTGCCTTCAGTGTTGTCCAGATGTTGCTGGCTTTTGCCATGAAGATCACTGTGGAGAGAGGCAAGCAGTGTAGAGTCTGGTCCTGAATCCAGTCTTGGAGTTGCCCCTCCATGACAGGCTCACGCTTCTTTAATAATCTAGAAGTGGAGACTGGGGTCACATTCTGCAACATGGTCTTCACTTCCGGTGCCTTCTTGACGATGGTAGACACTGTTGACTGAATCAGACCAAATTCTTTAGCAATATAGCATGCTCCTTCACCTCTCCTTTGCTGCTTCACAATATCAATCTTCACCTCCAGAGACGCTGTTTTCCTGGGCACCTTGGCCTTCCCAGACGCAGAAGTCTCAGCAACACACTTGGTAAACGGCCAAAGCACTTTACAGTCACAAAAGCATAGGAAAAATCATTTTATAGCCACCAAAACAGAGTACAGTACAATATAAATGTTAGTGATGTCCTTACTATAAGGGATAAAAAATTATAAGTGACAACAACAGCAATACTGACTGATAATTGTTTAGTTACATGATCACAGGCAGACGCAACCACCATGGAACAAAGTGCAGGACCAGTGAACCAGGTGGCTGCCTGCGGGTAGATAACGCTGTGGCTGACAAGTGCAGTGAGAGATACATTTCATATTCCATGCTGCAATGAGTTTGGTCTTACGATAGCCATCGTTAGTGTGATTTTTTTATTGTAAATAGGGAAGTGGTCTTAAAACATCACTGTTGTTAAAGCAAAATATCATATATCGAGACATCGTAAATTGAGGTTTATCTGTACTATACAGTATATATATTAGTTACTCATCCACTTTGGATTATCTTTACTCCTCTTAACCTTTCATACTTGGTAGATCAGGGATTACAGAAACTTGAAAGAAAGGGGAGATATCAAAGTGGTGCAATAAAAGTGTCAATTTCTTGAAAAACTTATTGGATATCTAAAACAATCTTTAATATCTTTTTTCCTTTTCATTTCAGGTACACTATTTGATGTGCCTGGCAGCAAATTATGCTCACATAAAGGATCAGGAGAAATTCATGGACCTTCAAGAAATTCAGTTTCTTCATGAGTCTGAAATGTCAACACTTCCCAAAGACCGCTTCTAGGATACTGCCCAAGGGATTTTTTGGCGCAACAACCAGCATAGTCGATATTTTCAGACAGTTGCCTGATTTTAGAATGCAAATTTTGAATCTATGAGGGTTCAGTCATGAATAAAATTTTGTAGTATTCAGTTATTTAGATGGAAATCTATAGTTCCATTATTATCACCGAACCTTGTTTTTGTTTGTTGAATTCTTAATAGAAATAAGAATTTAGGTGTATTATTCAGGAACACTCTAGAGACATAAATTTGCATTCTCAGCAGGCTGAAGAGTTTGATGGCCTCATTAAGAAAGCAGAAAATAATTATAAGTTTTGAGTGCTCAAGAATGAACCTTTTGCACGTCAAATGCATTGGTTGGTCAGATATTGAGTGCCTGTGTACTTCATAAGCCTTTTCATTAATGAGGTTGAGTGTCTTCAACCACGAGGCATCCTGGAAACTGTAACTGGCCTCCTTACTGTAATAATGAAGACTGGGGACCACTCAAAATATAGAGACCATGTTAATATTTTTACTGCTCAATATCCATCTAGTTACTGGGAAGTGCCATTGTTTTCCTGGCCTCTGGTTGAAGACAGATGGGTTAGGGACAGAAAGGTAGTTTGCTTTTATTGTGCTTTTTGTTGTGTAGACTAACTTTCCACTGCAGTATGTTCGAAGATACCATTGTGATCTAGGTCTCAGACATGTGCTATATTTAACAAGAATGTGAACTACTGCAGTGAAGAGTGTTTTGTGCTGGGCATGGCAACTGTCAAGTATAATTTAGTGGTTTCTTTGTAGACATTACTTTGTAGACATTAGTTTCCTTGGCTTTTTTTTTAAATACTCAAACCAGTTATAAGTTAACATATTTTGTTATGTTTTGTATAATAATTTCTAATAATATACTAAAATCAAATGACTAAGAACACAACACATATACAGTACTTCTTTAAATATGTTAGCACTGAACAGCTTCATCATTTTATGTATGGTAAGTCTGTCACTCCTTAGTTTTTTTTAACAAATCTAATACTGTAGTACTAACTTATTTCTTCGTTCGCACTAACTTGTGTAGATTATTTTTCTCAACAACAAAGCTTTGATAGCAGCCTACGCTTTCACTTAACTAACTACTACTAACCTTAAACTAACTATTTTTGCGGATTGATCTCCCTGACCTTTCAAAGCCTCATGTGTTTGCTTCAAAGGATCCCTTGGGTAAATTTTACACGTGGATTACTCTACATCTCTGGGTTTACTGTAGTCCACTGGAAAAATTTACAAGTACCTGTAATCATTAAACTAAGGACTGACAATCTCCATTGAATATTATGTAACATTGTTAAACTTGTGATTAACCATTATACTGTAATGATTACATTTTACATTGTTCACCACATATGTGTTTTGTACCTTTCTGAGAAGAGTTAAGTATAAATGAAGTTGAGGTGACTGAGGTACAATTCCTCAGGGTGTAGAGTATTAATATAGTTGATTATAACCTCCTGTGTAGTGTGCTATTAGTAGGTTCTCCTGTATCCCTCCCTAGCCTTAGCTACCAACAGCTCAACTGGTCACTTTGAAGCTGTTATTAACAAGAAGCAACATATCATCTTTTCTGTTATAACAAGTAGTAACGCATACTTGAAATGTATTATTCAGCGAGTGTGGAAAACATTGCTATATATATATACACCTAATCACCCTCGGCAAAAATGAAACTTATTTCTCTTCAAGCCCATAATGCAGGTCAGTTGGTCATGTTAAGGGCATTTATTAACTCTACCTCTTCCAGCCAGTACAGTACTTTGTATCTTTGCCTCTATTTTCAATTAACAATTGTATTCCACTCTTGCTGAATTCTAATAAACTTGCCTAGGATAATAAACCTCTTTAAGATCTGTGTGGAAGGAGTAATATCTTTGGTTAACATATCTGCGTCAGCATAGTTAGTTTGATGCTGTTGTGTGCGTGACGTGTGAAAGTTCCTATGTGGAAAATTGTTGTAGCTTGAAATAATATATATATATAAATTTTGCTTAATGCAGAGACAAAGACTTTATGCTAATTATATGTTCTATGAAATCCATGATACTGAGCATACTTTTTCTTATGTTTATATGATAATGATCTGACTGATTCAACAGTTAGTGTGTCCTTATTTAGTGCATGTCTTTCAACACTAAAGATATTTAATTCTTTGGTCATTGTGCAACAATTGCACCTCTGCAGTCACAGTAAGCTGATCCTTTTGTGTGTATATTTTGTATGAAGAATATGCTATCAGAACATATTCTCTTGTAAAAAACAATAAAATTTTATACATTAATGTTATACTGTCTGTAACCACAAATGTGTTACAAACAGACTCAAGTGTTTAAGCAGAGGAGGTATGTATTGGTAAATAATTTATACAGTAAACCCTTGATATCAATGGACTACAAGTGGTCAGTAATCGTGTTTCAACACCAGATTTAAATTTATAAACAAAATCTTCTATAACAACAATTTTGACCCCAAATCCCAATTCAGCATTTCAAGGAGTACCTACAGTACAAACTCCATACAGTGGGGTATGTCATAACGAACGGTTTATATAACGAATATTTACGCAACGAATGGTTTCCCTATAAAATTGAAAATGCTAAAACGTACGAAAATTCTACAGTGAACGCAACGAACAATATTTTTTATTATTTTTTGTACCAATTTATTATTTTTTATTACAAGTATTAATGATATTCTTTATTTCAGGAGTTTAAATGCACATTTATGCACTTTTTACAATTTTATATTATATTTTTCAATGTTAAGTGGTTGTATTTGGGGGCCTGGAACGGATTACCCCTATAACAAACGAACGCTATAACGAACTAGGTTCTAGAACCAATTAGATTCGTTATAGCATACCCCCACTGTAATTCAAAACGATAGGGGTTCTAGTACTTACAAATTATGAGATTTTACGAATTATGGAGGGACACCTTCCATTGTCTGCCCCAATCAAAATTTAAAAATTTCTAAGTATAGTTCCAGATTTAGGGTTTTCAGATATAATGACACACACTGGACAGTGGACAATGGTGGAAAAACAAGTGGAAAAAACTTGTGTGGTAGACCATAGATGTACACTCCATGACTGAGCCACGTGAACACACTGATAGATCCAACACGTGTACAGTAGGGGGCAGCGAAATTTTGCTCAAAGCTGCACTCTTCAGGCATTGTTCCTTATACATATCTAAGACTCCATGACAAATTTGAAGCTGATATGTCGAGGTTTAGTCTGCCGCATTTTCTACTGAAATTTTTAAATTTACCTACAGTACTAGCCAAACAGCCGCTGTGGCGGTGCAATGTTCTGTTCAGTGTTTATCAACTTTTTTTTCATATCTCTTATTTCATTTAAGTTGTCTTGTTGCAGATGAGTATGGTGCTATGTCTATATTGATTATCAGCCTTTTCTCATTTCATTTCTCAATGTTGTGTTACTGTACTGTAATGTAGGGGAGACCTGTGTTTAATGATGAAGTGGAGAAAGATCTGTCCTGGGATCAGAAATACCTGTATAGGATTTGTAAAGGAGTTATCACAGGTGTTGTTGAAGATGACTTGGCTGCTATTGAGCCAGGTCCTCCCTGTGTGTCAAGGTGGAACACCTTATGGAGTAGAATCCTCAGGCTGTATGTAGCAACATCAAGACCCAGCCATGAGTTGAAAAGAATTGTCATTACAATAATAAAGTTCAGTGCTCCAATGTGGTTTTACATCAAGATACACCCTTACGTAACACATGGCTCAAGGAACGTATTCCAGTCCCTGCTATATATAAAACACCTGAATAGTGAGGAGGAGACGATAGTGAAGAAGGCTGTCCAGAGAAATGCATACTTCGCCCACACAGATGAACTTCTTCTTGGTATGTGTGCAGATGAGGACATGACTGTTAGAGAAAAAGCTGTCTCAATGATAAGAAAAATTAGAGAGGAGAATCAGCAAAAGGAAGAATGCACTGGCAGATCTGAAGAGGAGGAGGAAGATTCTGATGCTGCTGTTGACGAGAATTTGTTAAACTATACTGATGAGGAGGGTAAAGATGGAGATGGGAATGAGGATGTGCCTCCTGTAATCAACATGAGAAAGGTGGTGACTCCGAAACTAAAGTGGCAAGCAAAAAACTATCATTCCATGATTAACTGGAGGAATGAACTCAAGACTGAGCCTCCTTACATTGCTTCTCTGTCAAATCTACAGGTTAATGACATTCTTGAGACACCATTAGTGGTGCCCAAGTGGCCAAACAGCACTCAGGCGGTCGAGAGAGGCATAAAAGTGATGACTGAAGCTTGCACTGAAGTGACGGGATACGAACCGAGAGATGGATATATTAGGCAAAGATTATTGTCTAGGAAAATGATGCCAAGGTTCCGCACAAAAAAGAATTTCAATATGAAGTTGTAAGATTTTCTATACGGTGTACCTGTAAAATAACATGTGAATAAAATCGATGTCACCCATGTAAAATTTATCATTATCCTGGAAAATATTAAATGACACCTAATTTTTGGTATACACTAAAAGTTGACAAAAAGTCGTTCGCGATGCGGCAGGGTAAGTATGCATGAAATGGCATGAAATTTTGCACAGGTGTTTGTTACAGCCATACAAACGATGCCTGAAAAGTGCAGCCTGCAACTCAAATAAAAGTGTTTTTTCCCTGCCCCCTAGTGTACAGTATACAGTACAGTACTTGTTTACACTGAGGCAGACATTGATTTTCTGACAACAGATCCATAATCATCATTCATGTTCAGAAGTACTTATACTGAGATTTAGAACAAAATTGATGAGATTGTAGTGGAATTCTCCCCTACAAATGCTGTTTGTCGCTGCCTAGCCGACCCCACCAATTCCCCAGTGTATGCCTCGTGGTCTAGGTCAACCAGCGCCGCCATACACCACGGAGCGGGGGTCAACTACTAAGCCACGCCTACCCCCGCTATTTAAGACCTGACCTCGTGGTGATCTCTCTCTCTACCTACAGCCACAGCCAGCAACACCTCCTCCTCCGCCGCTGCCCGGCGGGCCTCGCTCCTCCGCCTGCCTGGCGGTTCTCTCTCCTGCTGGCGAGCATGGCGACCCACAAGCTGGTCCTCCTCTGAGCATCCTCACCAACCAGCTCTCTCTACATCACGCTTGTAACCATGCTGCCTTCCCAGCACCAAGCTGCATTGTACATCCAATACAACATGTATATAGAGAGCACATCGTGAGTTTCCTTTCTCCATTCCATCCTGAGTGTGAACCAAACCACATGAACCCCACAAGATCAAGATTATGGCCAAAACAATAAGTCTTACTCCTTCGTGATCTTTTGCTTGAAAAACTTTTTCTCTCAGAATAGGAAATTACAGTCTCTCCTCGACTTACGACAACCCGGACATACGACGGCCATGGTCTTATAAAATAATTTTCACATTACAGTGGGGTATGCTATAACGAACGTAATTGGTTCCAGAACCTCGTTCGTTATAGCATTCGTTCGTTATAGGATTAATCCGTTCCAGGCCCCCAAATACAACCACTTAACACTGAAAAAATTCTGTGGAAAATGTAAAAAATACGGTACTTTATCTTACCTTAGTGTTATTCAGCATGCAGGTACCCCTAAACACTGGCACATCACTATCACTTCCACTGGGAGTCTTGGCTTTAAGGTCCTCAAACAATTGTCTGGCCCTCTCACAAATTATAGCTTCACTCATGTTACCACCTGCCATTTCTTTCTCCTTTATCCACACTAAGAGTAAATTTTCCATCTCTTCAATCACATTACACTTTGCTTTGCTAAGTCTAAAGATTCCCTTAGCCACTTGCACAGTTTTTAACTCCTCTTTATTCTTCAAAATCGTACATATAGTCGATTTAGCCATCCCATATTCATCACTAAGTTTCGCAATGCTTCTTCCATTCTCACGTTTCTTTATAATTTCTTCATTAGTTTCAAGGGTTATTAGCTTTCTCACTCGCTTTGGACGACTAATTGTTACAATTGTATACTTGTATAACAAAATAGTTATACAAATAACGCGAATTTCCACATCAAAAGACGAAATTTCAACAATAACAGTGGTGCACTGGCTACACAATGAGACAAAGATGGCGCCTGACACTCTTGTTGTGGGTCGCGGTACAACAATATTCATGCGCCAGGCGAAATAGTCCCGTATTCATCCGCGTTCGTTGTAGGAGTTGCGTTCGTTATAGCATTCTCAATTTTATAGGTAAAACCGTTCGTTATAGGAATATTCGTCGTAGGATCCGTTCGTTATAGCATACCCCACTGTACGTACTTTCGAGTCCCAACGTTATTGATCGCGCTGTGTCCTGACAAAATTTTCGTTTGTAATTCCCTTTAAAATGTATTATTTTTGCCTTTTCGGCTTACGACCTGGTCGTCGGGACGGAACCCCGTTGTAAGTCGAGGAGAGACTGTAATGTGTTTAATTACTTTAGTACAGATATCCCTCATTATACGAACATTTGAATACGAAACTTCGCTTCTACGAATTTCCTAAATTAACACCTCTTTTTTGTGTTACAAAAGGTTCCCTCACTTATATGAATTTGGTTCTTGGCAGAACTTCAAATCACGCACCCCCAGAAGTCAGCTGGGGTGGTCCTCTTGGAGAGATGCACAGACAGATTCTCGCTCACTGATCATAACAAACCCCCCTCCCTCCCACATCTCCCAAAAGCTTGTGTCTTTCCTTCCGCCATTCGTTGCGTGTGTGTTTGTGAAGTGATCGACTTTTATCTGTGTGTATTCGTGACATTTAAGTGTTCTGCTAAATCTTTGGTTACACATACTACAACGAAGAAAATACAAGCTGGAAGTAATTAAACGTCATGAACATGGGGAGGGTCTTACAATGATCAGGAATCATATTGGTTTGGCTGTTTCTACTGATGCTACTATCTACAAACATTCTGAAGAGACCATGCAAGTAGCTGAAAACGTCAAAACGTGTAGGAGCAAGCAGGCTAACCCCGACTGCCAGAGCAACAGGTCCGGACCTTGCAAAAATTGAATTTTTTGCGAGTTTGCCAAAAATGACAAAAATTCATGTCCGGATCTTACGAAAATTGCTTTTTTGGCGGGTTCTCCAAAAGTGCCGAAACAACAGGTTCGGACCTTGCAAAAATTGAATTTTTTGCGAGTTTGCCAAAAATGACAAAAATTCATGTCCGGATCTTACGAAAATTGCTTTTTTGGCGGGTTCTCCAAAAGTGCCGAAACAACAGGTTCGGACCTTGCAAAAATTGAATTTTTTGTGGGTTCGCCAAAAATGACAAAAATTCATGTCCGGACCTTACGAAAATTGCTTTTTTGGCTGCATCGCCAAAAGTGCCGGAACGACAGGTCCGGACCTTACGAAAATTTCATTTTTTGCGGGTTTGCCAAAAATGACGAAAATTCATGTCCGCAGCTTACGAAAAATGCTTTTTTGGCCGGTTCGCCAAAAGTGCCGGAACGACAGGTCCGGACCTTTCGAAAATTTCATTTTTTGCTGGTTTGCCAAAAATGACGGAAATTCATGTCCAGACTTTACGAAAAATGCTTTTTTGGCCGGTTCGCCAAAAGTGGCGGAACGACAGGTCCGGACCTTACGAAAATTTCATTTTTTGCGGGTTTGCCAAAAATGACAAAAATTCATGTCTGGACCTTACGAAAAATGCTTTTTTGGCCGGTTCGCCAAAACTGCCGGAACGACAGGTCCGGACCTTACGAAAATTTCATTTTTTGCGGGTTTGCCAAAAATGACGGAAATTCATGTCCAGACTTTACGAAAAATGCTTTTTTGGCCGGTTCGCCAAAAGTGCCGGAACGACAGGTCCGGACCTTACGAAAATTTCATTTTTTGCGAGTTTGCCAAAAATGACAAAAATTCATGTCCCGAACTTACGAAAAATGTTTTTTGGCCGGTTCGGCAAAAGTGCCGGAACGACAGGTCCGGATCTTACGAAAATTTTGTTTTTTTTGCGGGTTTGCCAAAAATGACAAAAATTCATGTCCGGACCTTACGAAAAATGCTTTTTTGGCCGGTTCGCCAAAAGTGCCGGAACGACAGGTCCAGACCTTACGAAAATTTCATTTTTTGCGGGTTCGCCAAAAATGACAAAAATTCACGTCCGGACTTTACGAAAAATGCTTTTTTGGCTGTTTTGCCAAAAGTGCCGAAACGATTGGTCCGGACCTTACGAAAATTTTGTTTTTTGCGGGTTTGCCAAAAATGACGGAAATTCATGTCCGGACCTTACGAAAAATGCCTTTTTGGCCGGTTCGCCAAAAGTGCCGGAACGACAGGTCCGGACCTTACGAAAATTTCATTTTTTGCTGGTTTGCCAAAAATGACAAAAATTCATGTCTGGACCTTACAAAAAATGCTTTTTTGGCCGGTTCGCCAAAAGTGCCGGAACGACAGATCTGGACCTTACGAAAATTTCATTTTTTGCTGGTTTGCCAAAAATGACGGTAATTCATGTCCAGACTTGACGAAAAATGCTTTTTTGGCCGGTTCGCCAAAAGTGCCGGAACGACAGGTCCGGACCTTACGAAAATTTCATTTTTTGCGGGTTTGCCAAAAATGACAAAAATTCATGTCCGTAACTTACGAAAAATGCTTTTTTGGCCGGTTCGACAAAAGTGCCGGAACGACAGGTCCGGACCTTACGAAAATTTCATTTTTTGCGGGTTTGCCAAAAATGACAAATATTCATGTCCGGACCTTACGAAAAATGCTTTTTTTGGCCGGTTCGCCAAAAGTGCCGGAACGACAGGTCCGGACCTTACGAAAATTTCGTTTTTTGCGGGTTTGCCAAAAATGACAAAAATTCATGTCCAGACCTTACGAAAAATGCGTTTTTGGCCGGTTCGCCAAAAGTGCCGGAACGACAGGTCCGGACCTTACGAAAATTTCATTTTTTGCGGGTTTGCCAAAAATGACAAAAATTCATGTCTGGACCTTACAAAAAATGCTTTTTTGGCCGGTTCGCCAAAAGTGCCGGAACGACAGGTCCGGACCTTACGAAAATTTTGTTTTTGCGGGTTTGCCAAAAATGACAAAAATTCATGTCCGGACCTTACGAAAAATGCTTTTTTGGCCGGTTCGCCAAAAGTGCCGGAACGACAGGTCCGGACCTTACGAAAATTTCATTATTTGCGGGTTTGCCAAAAATGACAAATATTCATGTCCGGACCTTACGAAAAATGCTTTTTTGGCCGGTTCGCCAAAAGTGCCGGAACGACAGGTCCGGACCTAACGAAAATTTCGTTTTTTGTGGGTTTGCCAAAAATGACAAAAATTCATGTCCAGACCTTACGAAAAATGCTTTTTTGGCCGGTTCGCCAAAAGTGCCGGAACGACAGGTCTGGACCTTACGAAAATTTCATTTTTTGCGGGTTTGCCAAAAATGACAAAAATTCATGTCTGGACCTTACAACAAATGCTTCTTTGGCCGGTTCGCCAAAAGTGACGGAACGACAGGTCCGGACCTTACGAAAATTTCATTTTTTGTTGGTTTGCCAAAAATGACGGAAATTCATGTCCAGACTTTACGAAAAATGCTTTTTTGGCCCGTTCGCCAAAAGTGCCGGAACGACAGGTCTGGACCTTTCGAAAATTTCATTTTTTGCTGGTTTGCCAAAAATGACAAAAATTCATGTCCGGAACTTACGAAAAATGCTTTTTTGGCCGGTTCGGCAAAAGTGCCGGGTCGACAGGTCCGGATCTTACGAAAATTTTGTTTTTTACGGGTTTGCCAAAAATGACAAAAATTCATGTCCGGACCTTACGAAAAATGCTTTTTTGGCCGGTTCGCCAAAACTGCCGGAACGACAGGTCCGGACCTTACGAAAATTTCATTTTTTGCGGGTTTGCCTAAAATGACAAAAATTCATGTCCGGACCTTACGAAAAATGCTTTTTTGGCCGGTTCGCCAAAACTGCCGGAACGACAGGTCCAGAACTTACGAAAATTTCATTTTTTGCGGGTTCGCCAAAAATGACAAAAATTCATGTCCGGAACTTACGAAAAATGCTTTTTTGGCCGGTTCGGCAAAAGTGCCGGAACGACAGGTCCGGACCTTACGAAAATTTTGTTTTTTGCGGGTTTGCCAAAAATCACAAAAATTCATGTCCGGACCTTACGAAAAATGCTTTTTTGGCCGGTTCGCCAAAAGTGACGGAACGACAGGTCCGGACCTTACGAAAATTTCATTTTTTGCTGGTTTGCCAAAAATGACGGAAATTCATGTCCAGACTTTACGAAAAATGCTTTTTTGGCCGGTTCGCCAAAAGTGCCGGAACGACAGGTCCGGACCTTACGAAAATTTCATTTTTTGCGGGTTTGCCAAAAATGACGGAAATTCATGTCCAGACTTTACGAAAAATGCTTTTTTGGCCGGTTCGCCAAAAGTGCCGGAACGACAGGTCCGGACCTTACGAAAATTTCATTTTTTGCGAGTTTGCCAAAAATGACAAAAATTCATGTCCGGAACTTACGAAAAATGTTTTTTTGGCCGGTTCGGCAAAAGTGCCGAAACGACAGGTCCGGATCTTACGAAAATTTTGTTTTTTTTGCGGGTTTGCCAAAAATGACAAAAATTCATGTCCGGACCTTACGAAAAATGCTTTTTTGGCCGGTTCGCCAAAAGTGCCGGAACGACAGGTCCAGACCTTACGAAAATTTCATTTTTTGCGGGTTCGCCAAAAATGACAAAAATTCACGTCCGGACTTTACGAAAAATGCTTTTTTGGCTGTTTTGCCAAAAGTGCCGAAACGATTGGTCCGGACCTTACGAAAATTTTGTTTTTTGCGGGTTTGCCAAAAATGACGGAAATTCATGTCCGGACCTTACGAAAAATGCCTTTTTGGCCGGTTCGCCAAAAGTGCCGGAACGACAGGTCCGGACCTTACGAAAATTTCATTTTTTGCTGGTTTGCCAAAAATGACAAAAATTCATGTCTGGACCTTACAAAAAATGCTTTTTTGGCCGGTTCGCCAAAAGTGCCGGAACGACAGATCTGGACCTTACGAAAATTTCATTTTTTGCTGGTTTGCCAAAAATGACGGTAATTCATGTCCAGACTTGACGAAAAATGCTTTTTTGGCCGGTTCGCCAAAAGTGCCGGAACGACAGGTCCGGACCTTACGAAAATTTCATTTTTTGCGGGTTTGCCAAAAATGACAAAAATTCATGTCCGTAACTTACGAAAAATGCTTTTTTGGCCGGTTCGACAAAAGGGCCGGAACGACAGGTCCGGACCTTACGAAAATTTCATTTTTTGCGGGTTTGCCAAAAATGACAAATATTCATGTCCGGACCTTACGAAAAATGCTTTTTTGGCCGGTTCGCCAAAAGTGCCGGAACGACAGGTCCGGACCTTACGAAAATTTTGTTTTTGCGGGTTTGCCAAAAATGACAAAAATTCATGTCCGGACCTTACGAAAAATGCTTTTTTGGCCGGTTCGCCAAAAGTGCCGGAACGACAGGTCCGGACCTTACGAAAATTTCATTTTTTGCGGGTTTGCCAAAAATGACAAAAATTCATGTCCGTAACTTACGAAAAATGCTTTTTTGGCCGGTTCGACAAAAGTGCCGGAACGACAGGTCCGGACCTTACGAAAATTTCATTTTTTGCGGGTTTGCCAAAAATGACAAAAATTCATGTCTGGACCTTACAAAAAATGCTTTTTTGGCCGGTTCGCCAAAAGTGCCGGACCGACAGGTCCGGACCGTACGAAAATTTTGTTTTTTGCGGGTTTGCCAAAAATGACAAAAATTCATGTCCGGACCTTACGAAAAATGCTTTTTTGGCCGGTTCGCCAAAAGTGCCGGAACGACAGGTCCGGACCTTACGAAAATTTCATTATTTGCGGGTTTGCCAAAAATGACAAATATTCATGTCCGGACCTTACGAAAAATGCTTTTTTGGCCGGTTCGCCAAAATTGCCGGAACGACAGGTCCGGACCTTACGAAAATTTCGTTTTTTGCGGGTTTGCCAAAAATGACAAAAATTCATGTCCAGACCTTACGAAAAATGCTTTTTTGGCCGGTTCGCCAAAAGTGCCGGAACGACAGGTCCGGACCTTACGAAAATTTGGTTTTTTGCGGGTTTGCCAAAAATGACAAAAATTCATGTCCAGACCTTACGAAAAATGCTTTTTTGGCCGGTTCGCCAAAAGTGCCGGAACGACAGGTCTGGACCTTACGAAAATTTCATTTTTTGCGGGTTTGCCAAAAATGACAAAAATTCATGTCTGGACCTTACAACAAATGCGTTTTTGGCCGGTTCGCCAAAAGTGACGGAACGACAGGTCCGGACCTTACGAAAATTTCATTTTTTGTTGGTTTGCCAAAAATGACGGAAATTCATGTCCAGACTTTACGAAAAATGCTTTTTTGGCCCGTTCGCCAAAAGTGCCGGAACGACAGGTCCGGACCTTTCGAAAATTTCATTTTTTGCTGGTTTGCCAAAAATGACAAAAATTCCTGTCCGGAACTTACGAAAAATGCTTTTTTGGCCGGTTCGGCAAAAGAGCCGGGTCGACAGGTCCGGATCTTACGAAAATTTTGTTTTTTACGGGTTTGCCAAAAATGACAAAAATTCATGTCCGGACCTTACGAAAAATGCTTTTTTGGCCGGTTCGCCAAAACTGCCGGAACGACAGGTCCGGACCTTACGAAAATTTCATTTTTTGCGGGTTTGCCTAAAATGACAAAAATTCATGTCCGGACCTTACGAAAAATGCTTTTTTGGCCGGTTCGCCAAAAGTGACGGAACGACAGGTCCGGACCTTACGAAAATTTCATTTTTTGCTGGTTTGCCAAAAATGACGGAAATTCATGTCCAGACTTTACGAAAAATGCTTTTTTGGCCGGTTCGCCAAAAGTGCCGGAACGACAGGTCCGGACCTTACGAAAATTTCATTTTTTGCGGGTTTGCCAAAAATGACAAATATTCATGTCCGGACCTTACGAAAAATGCTTTTTTTGGCCGGTTCGCCAAAAGTGCCGGAACGACAGGTCCGGACCTTACGAAAATTTCGTTTTTTGCGGGTTTGCCAAAAATGACAAAAATTCATGTCCAGACCTTACGAAAAATGCGTTTTTGGCCGATTCGCCAAAAGTGCCGGAACGACAGTTCCGGACCTTACGAAAATTTCATTTTTTGCGGGTTTGCCAAAAATGACAAAAATTCATGTCTGGACCTTACAAAAAATGCTTTTTTGGCCGGTTCGCCAAAAGTGCCGGAACGACAGGTCCGGACCTTACGAAAATTTTGTTTTTTGCGGGTTTGCCAAAAATGACAAAAATTCATGTCCGGACCTTACGAAAAATGCTTTTTTGGCCGGTTCGCCAAAAGTGCCGGAACGACAGGTCCGGACCTTACGAAAATTTCATTATTTGCGGGTTTGCCAAAAATGACAAATATTCATGTCCGGACCTTACGAAAAATGCTTTTTTGGCCGGTTCGCCAAAAGTGCCGGAACGACAGGTCCGGACCTTACGAAAATTTCGTTTTTTGCGGGTTTGCCAAAAATGACAAAAATTCATGTCCAGACCTTACGAAAAATGCTTTTTTGGCCGGTTCGCCAAAAGTGCCGGAACGACAGGTCCGGACCTTACGAAAATTTCGTTTTTTGCGGGTTTGCCAAAAATGACAAAAATTCATGTCCAGACCTTACGAAAAATGCTTTTTTGGCCGGTTCGCCAAAAGTGCCGGAACGACAGGTCCGGACCTTACGAAAATTTGGTTTTTTGCGGGTTTGCCAAAAATGACAAAAATTCATGTCCAGACCTTACGAAAAATGCTTTTTTGGCCGGTTCGCCAAAAGTGCCGGAACGACAGGTCTGGACCTTACGAAAATTTCATTTTTTGCGGGTTTGCCAAAAATGACAAAAATTCATGTCTGGACCTTACAACAAATGCTTTTTTGGCCGGTTCGCCAAAAGTGACGGAACGACAGGTCCGGACCTTACGAAAATTTCATTTTTTGTTGGTTTGCCAAAAATGACGGAAATTCATGTCCAGACTTTACGAAAAATGCTTTTTTGGCCCGTTCGCCAAAAGTGCCGGAACGACAGGTCCGGACCTTTCGAAAATTTCATTTTTTGCTGGTTTGCCAAAAATGACAAAAATTCATGTCCGGAACTTACGAAAAATGCTTTTTTGGCCGGTTCGGCAAAAGTGCCGGGTCGACAGGTCCGGATCTTACGAAAATTTTGTTTTTTACGGGTTTGCCAAAAATGACAAAAATTCATGTCCAGACCTTACGAAAAATGCGTTTTTGGCCGATTCGCCAAAAGTGCCGGAACGACAGGTCCGGACCTTACGAAAATTTCGTTTTTTGCGGGTTTGCCAAAAATGACAAAAATTCATGTCCAGACCTTACGAAAAATGCGTTTTTGGCCGATTCGCCAAAAGTGCCGGAACGACAGTTCCGGACCTTACGAAAATTTCATTTTTTGCGGGTTTGCCAAAAATGACAAAAATTCATGTCCGGACCTTACGAAAAATGCTTTTTTGGCCGGTTCGCCAAAAGTGCCGGAACGACAGGTCCGGACCTTACGAAAATTTCATTATTTGCGGGTTTGCCAAAAATGACAAATATTCATGTCCGGACCTTACGAAAAATGCTTTTTTGGCCGGTTCGCCAAAAGTGCCGGAACGACAGGTCCGGACCTTACGAAAATTTCGTTTTTTGCGGGTTTGCCAAAAATGACAAAAATTCATGTCCAGACCTTACGAAAAATGCTTTTTTGGCCGGTTCGCCAAAAGTGCCGGAACGACAGGTCCGGACCTTACGAAAATTTCGTTTTTTGCGGGTTTGCCAAAAATGACAAAAATTCATGTCCAGACCTTACGAAAAATGCTTTTTTGGCCGGTTCGCCAAAAGTGCCGGAACGACAGGTCCGGACCTTACGAAAATTTGGTTTTTTGCGGGTTTGCCAAAAATGACAAAAATTCATGTCCAGACCTTACGAAAAATGCTTTTTTGGCCGGTTCGCCAAAAGTGCCGGAACGACAGGTCTGGACCTTACGAAAATTTCATTTTTTGCGGGTTTGCCAAAAATGACAAAAATTCATGTCTGGGCCTTACAACAAATGCTTTTTTGGCCGGTTCGCCAAAAGTGACGGAACGACAGGTCCGGACCTTACGAAAATTTCATTTTTTGTTGGTTTGCCAAAAATGACGGAAATTCATGTCCAGACTTTACGAAAAATGCTTTTTTGGCCGGTTCGCCAAAAGTGCCGGAACGACAGGTCCGGACCTTACGAAAATTTCATTTTTTGCGGGTTTGCCAAAAATGACAAAAATTCATGTCCGGAACTTACGAAAAATGCTTTTTTGGCCGATTCGGCAAAAGTGCCGGAACGACAGGTCCGGACCTTACGAAAATTTCATTTTTTGCGGGTTTGCCAAAAATGACAAATATTCATGTCCGGACCTTACGAAAAATGCTTTTTTTGGCCGGTTCGCCAAAAGTACCGGAACGACAGGTCCGGACCTTACAAAAATTTCATTTTTTGCGGGTTTGCCTAAAATGACAAAAATTCATGTCCGTAACTTACGAAAAATGCTTTTTTGGCCGATTCGGCAAAAGTGCCGGAACGACAGGTCCAGACCTTACGAAAATTTCATTTTTTGCGGGTTTGCCTAAAATGACAAATATTCATGTCCGGACCTTACGAAAAATGCTTTTTTTGGCCGGTTCGCCAAAAGTGCCGGAACGACAGGTCCGGACCTTACGAAAATTTCGTTTTTTGCGGGTTTGCCAAAAATGACAAAAATTCATGTCCAGACCTTACGAAAAATGCGTTTTTGGCCGATTCGCCAAAAGTGCCGGAACGACAGTTCCGGACCTTACGAAAATTTCATTTTTTGCGGGTTTGCCAAAAATGACAAAAATTCATGTCTGGACCTTACAAAAAATGCTTTTTTGGCCGGTTCGCCAAAAGTGCCGGAACGACAGGTCCGGACCGTACGAAAATTTTGTTTTTTGCGGGTTTGCCAAAAATGACAAAAATTCATGTCCGGACCTTACGAAAAATGCTTTTTTGGCCGGTTCGCCAAAAGTGCCGGAACGACAGGTCCGGACCTTACGAAAATTTCATTATTTGCGGGTTTGCCAAAAATGACAAATATTCATGTCCGGACCTTACGAAAAATGCTTTTTTGGCCGGTTCGCCAAAAGTGCCGGAACGACAGGTCCGGACCTTACGAAAATTTCGTTTTTTGCGGGTTTGCCAAAAATGACAAAAATTCATGTCCAGACCTTACGAAAAATGCTTTTTTGGCCGGTTCGCCAAAAGTGCCGGAACGACAGGTCCGGACCTTACGAAAATTTCGTTTTTTGCGGGTTTGCCAAAAATGACAAAAATTCATGTCCAGACCTTACGAAAAATGCTTTTTTGGCCGGTTCGCCAAAAGTGCCGGAACGACAGGTCCGGACCTTACGAAAATTTGGTTTTTTGCGGGTTTGCCAAAAATGACAAAAATTCATGTCCAGACCTTACGAAAAATGCTTTTTTGGCCGGTTCGCCAAAAGTGCCGGAACGACAGGTCTGGACCTTACGAAAATTTCATTTTTTGCGGGTTTGCCAAAAATGACAAAAATTCATGTCTGGACCTTACAACAAATGCTTTTTTGGCCGGTTCGCCAAAAGTGACGGAACGACAGGTCCGGACCTTACGAAAATTTCATTTTTTGTTGGTTTGCCAAAAATGACGGAAATTCATGTCCAGACTTTACGAAAAATGCTTTTTTGGCCCGTTCGCCAAAAGTGCCGGAACGACAGGTCCGGACCTTTCGAAAATTTCATTTTTTGTTGGTTTGCCAAAAATGACAAAAATTCATTTCCGGAACTAACGAAAAATGCTTTTTTGGCCGGTTCGGCAAAAGTGCCGGGTCGACAGGTCCGGATTTTACGAAAATTTTGTTTTTTACGGGTTTGCCAAAAATGACAAAAATTCATGTCCGGACCTTACGAAAAATGCTTTTTTGGCCGGTTCGCCAAAACTGCCGGAACGACAGGTCCGGACCTTACGAAAATATCATTTTTTGCGGGTTTGCCAAAAATGACAAAAATTCATGTCCGGACCTTACGAAAAATGCTTTTTTGGCCGGTTTGCCAAAAGTGCCGGAACGACAGGTCCGGACCTTACGAAAATTTCATTTTTTGCGGGTTTGCCAAAAATGACAAATATTCATGTCCGGACCATACGAAAAATGCTTTTTTGGCGGGTTCGCCAAAAGTGCCGGAACGACAGGTCCGGACCTTACGAAAATTTCGTTTTTTGCGGGTTTGCCAAAAATGACAAAAATTCATGTCCAGACCTTACGAAAAATGCTTTTTTGGCCAGTTCGCCAAAAGTGCCGGAACGACAGGTCCGGACCTTACGAAAATTTCATTTTTTGCGGGTTTGCCTAAAATGACAAAAATTCATGTCCGGACCTTACGAAAAATGCTTTTTTGGCCGGTTCGCCAAAAGTGCCGGAACGACAGATCCAGACCTTACGAAATTTCATTTTTTGCGGGTTCGCCAAAAATGACAAACATTCATGTCCGGACTTTACGAAAAATGCTTTTTTGGCCGGTTCGCCAAAAGTGCCGGAACGACAGGTCCGGACCTTACGAAAATTTCATTTTCTGCGGGTTTGCCAAAAATGACAAATATTCATGTCCGGATCTTACGAAAAATGCTTTTTTGGCCGGTTCGCCAAAAGTGCCGGAACGACAGGTCCGGACCTTACGAAAATTTCATTTTCTGCGGGTTTGCCAAAAATGACAAATATTCATGTCCGGATCTTACGAAAAATGCTTTTTTGGCCGGTTCGCCAAAAGTGCCGGAACGACAGGTCCAGAACTTACGAAAATTTCATTTTTTGCGGGTTCGCCAAAAATGACAAAAATTCATGTCCGGACTTTACGAAAAATGCTTTTTTGGCTGTTTCGCCAAAAGTGCCGAAACGATAGGTCCGGACCTTACGAAAATTTCATTTTTTGCGGGTTTGCCAAAAATGACAAAAATTCATGTCTGGACCTTACAAAAAATGCTTTTTTGGCCGGTTCGCCAAAAGTGACGGAACGACAGGTCCGGACCTTACGAAAATTTCATTTTTTGCGGGTTTGCCTAAAATGACAAATATTCATGTCCGGACCTTACGAAAAATGCTTTTTTGGCGGGTTCGCCAAAAGTGCCGGAACGACAGGTCCGGACCTTACGAAAATTTCATTTTTTGCGGGTTTGCCTAAAATGACAAGAATTCATGTCCGGACTTTACGAAAAATGCTTTTTTGGCCGGTTCGGCAAAAGTGCCGGAACGACAGGTCCGGACCTTACGAAAATTTTGTTTTTTGCGGGTTTGCCAAAAATGACAAAAATTCATGTCCGGAATTTACGAAAAATGCTTTTTTGGCTGTTTGGCCAAAAGTGCCGAAACGATAGGTCCGGACCTTACGAAAATTTTGTTTTTTGCGGGTTTGCCAAAAATGACGGAAATTCATGTCCGGACCTTACGAAAAATGCTTTTTGGCCGGTTCGCCAAAAGTGCCGGAACGACACGTCCGGACCTTACGAAAATTTCATTTTTCGCGGGTTTGCCAAAAATGACAAAAATTCATGTCCGGAACTTACGAAAAATGCTTTTTTGGCCGGTTCGGCAAAAGTGCCGGAACGACAGGTCCGGACCTTACGAAAATTTCATTTTTTGCGGGTTTGCCAAAAATGACGGAAATTCATGTCCAGACCTTACGAAAAATGCTTTTTTGGCCGGTTCGCCAAAAGTGCCGGAACGACAGGTCCGGACCTTACGAAAATTTCATTTTTCGCGGGTTTGCCAAAAATGACAAAAATTCATGTCCGGACTTTACGAAAAATGCTTTTTTGGCTGTTTCGCCAAAAGTGCCGAAACGATAGGTACGGACCTTACGAAAATTTCGTTTTTTGCGGGTTTGCCAAAAATGACAAAAATTCATGTCCGGACCTTACGAAAAATGCTTTTTTGGCCGGTTCGCCAAAAGTGCCGGATCGACAGGTCTGGACCTTACGAAAATTTCATTTTTTGCGGGTTTGCCAAAAATGACAAAAATTCATGTCTGGACCTTACAAAAAATGCTTTTTTGGCCGGTAGGCCAAAAGTGACGGAACGACAGGTCCGGACCTTACGAAAATTTCATTTTTTGCGGGTTTGCCAAAAATGACGGAAATTCATGTCCAGACCTTACGAAAAATGCTTTTTTGGCCGGTTCGCCAAAAGTGCCGGAACGACAGGTCCGGATCTTACGAAAATTTCATTTTTCACGGGTTTGCCAAAAATGACAAAAATTCATGTCCGGACCTTACGAAAAATGCTTTTTTGGCCGGTTCGGCAAAAGTGCCGGAACGACAGGTCCGGACCTTACGAAAATTTAGTTTTTTGCGGGTTTGCCAAAAATGACAAAAATTCATGTCCGGACCATACGAAAAATGCTTTTTTGGCCGGTTCGCCAAAAGTGCGGGTTTGCCAAAAATGACGAAAATTCATGTCCGCAGCTTACGAAAAATGCTTTTTTGGCCGGTTCGCCAAAAGTGCCGGAACGACAGGTCCGGACCTTACGAAAATTTCATTTTCGCGGGTTTGCCAAAAATGACAAAAATTCATGTCCGGAACTTACGAAAAATGCTTTTTTGGCCGGTTCGGCAAAAGTGCCGGAACGACAGGTCCGGACCTCGCGAAAATTTCATTTTTTGCGGGTTTGCCAAAAATGACGAAAATTCATGTCCGCAGCTTACGAAAAATGCTTTTTTGGCCGGTTCGCCAAAAGTGCCGGAACGACAGGTCCGGATCTTACGAAAATTTCATTTTTCACGGGTTTGCCAAAAATGACGAAAATTCATGTCCGGAACTTACGAAAAATGCTTTTTTGGCCGGTTCGGCAAAAGTGCCGGAACGACAGGTCCGGACCTTACGAAAATTTTGTTTTTTGCGGGATTGACCAAAAATGACAAAAATTCATGTCCGGACCTTACGAAAAATGCTTTTTTGGCCGGTTCGCCAAAAGTGCCGGAACGACAGGTCCGGACCTTACGAAAATTTTGTTTTTTGCGGGTTTGCCAAAAATGACAAAAATTCATGTCCGGACCATACGAAAAATGCTTTTTTGGCCGGTTCGCCAAAAGTGCGGGTTTGCCAAAAATGACGAAAATTCATGTCCGCAGCTTACGAAAAATGCTTTTTTGGCCGGTTCGCCAAAAGTGCCGGAACGACAGGTCCGGACCTTACGAAAATTTCATTTTTCGCGGGTTTGCCAAAAATGACAAAAATTCATGTCCGGAACTTACGAAAAATGCTTTTTTGGCCGGTTCGGCAAAAGTGCCGGAACGACAGGTCCGGACCTCGCGAAAATTTCATTTTTTGCGGGTTTGCCAAAAATGACGAAAATTCATGTCCGCAGCTTACGAAAAATGCTTTTTTGGCCGGTTCGCCAAAAGTGCCGGAACGACAGGTCCGGACCTTACGAAAATTTCATTTTTTGCATGTTTGCCAAAAATGACAAATATTCATGTCCGGACCTTACGAAAAATGCTTTTTTGGCCGGTTCGCCAAAAGTGCCGGAACGACAGGTCCGGACCTTACGAAAATTTCATTTTTTGCGGGTTCGCCAAAAATGACAAAAATTCATGTCTGGACCTTACAAAAAATGCTTTTTTGGCCGGTTCGCGAAAAGTGACGGAACGACAGGTCCGGACCTTACGAAAATTTTGTTTTTTGCGGGTTTGCCAAAAATGACAAAAATTCATGTCCGGACCTTACGAAAAATGCTTTTTTGGCCGGTTCGCCAAAAGTGCCGGAACGACAGGTCCGGACCTTACGAAAATTTCATTTTTCGCGGGTTTGCCAAAAATGACAAAAATTCATGTCCGGAACTTACGAAAAATGCTTTTTTGGCCGACTCGGCAAAAGTGCCGGAACGACAGGTCCGGACCTCGCGAAAATTTTGTTTTTTGCGGGTTTGCCAAAAATGACGAAAATTCATGTCCGCAGCTTACGAAAAATGCTTTTTTGGCCGGTTCGCCAAAAGTGCCGGAACGACAGGTCCGGACCTTACGAAAATTTCATTTTTTGCGGGTCTGCCAAAAATGACAAAAATTCATGTCTGGACCTTACAAAAAATGCTTTTTTGGCCGGTTCGCCAAAAGTGACAGAACGACAGGTCCGGACCTTACGAAAATTTCGTTTTTTGCGGGTTTGCCAAAAATGACAAAAATTCATGTCCGGACCTTACGAAAAATGCTTTTTTGGCCGGTTCGCCAAAAGTGCCGGAACGATAGGTCCGGACCTTACGAAAATTTCGTTTTTTGCGGGTTTGCCAAAAATGACAAAAATTCATGTCCGGAACTTACGAAAAATGCTTTTTTGGCCGGTTCGGCAAAAGTGCCGGAACGACAGGTCCGGACCTTACGAAAATTTCATTTTTTGCGGGTTTGCCAAAAATGACAAAAATTCATGTCCGGACCTTACGAAAAATGCTTTTTTGGCCGGTTCGCCAAAAGTGCCGGAACGACAGGTCCGGACCTTACGAAAATTTCATTATTTGCGGGTTTGCCAAAAATGACAAATATTCATATCCGGACCTTACGAAAAATGCTTTTTTGGCCGGTTCGCCAAAAGTGCCGGAACGACAGGTCCGGACCTTACGAAAATTTCATTTTTTGCGGGTTTGCCAAAAATGACAAATGTTCACGTCCGGACCTTACGAAAAATGCTTTTTTGGCCGGTTCGCCAAAAGTGCCGGAACGACAGGTCCGGACCTTACGAAAATTTCATTTTTTGCGGGTCTGCCAAAAATGACAAAAATTCATGTCTGGACCTTACAAAAAATGCTTTTTTGGCCGGTTCGCCAAAAGTGACAGAACGACAGGTCCGGACCTTACGAAAATTTCGTTTTTTGCGGGTTTGCCAAAAATGACAAAAATTCATGTCCGGACCTTACGAAAAATGCTTTTTTGGCCGGTTCGCCTAAAGTGCCGGAACGACAGGTCCGGACCTTACGAAAATTTCATTTTTTGCGGGTTTGCCAAAAATGACAAATATTCATGTCCGGACCTTACGAAAAATGCTTTTTTGGCTGTTTCGCCAAAAGTGCCGAAACGATAGGTCCGGACCTTACGAAAATTTTGTTTTTTGCGGGTTTGCCAAAAATGACGGAAATTCATGTCCGGACTTAACGAAAAATGCTTTTTTGGCCGGTTCGCCAAAAGTGCCGGAACCATAGGTCCGGACCTTACGAAAATTTCATTTTTTGCGGGTTTGCCAAAAATGACAAAAATTCATGTCCGGAACTTACGAAAAATGCTTTTTTGGCCGGTTCGCCAAAAGTGCCGGAACGACAGGTCCGGACCTTACGAAAATTTCATTATTTGCGGGTTTGCCAAAAATGACAAATATTCATATCCGGACCTTACGAAAAATGCTTTTTGGGCCTGTTCGCCAAAAGTGCCGGAACGACAGGTCCGGACCTTACGAAAATTTCGTTTTTTGCGGGTTTGCCAAAAATGACAAAAATTCATGTCCGGACCTTACGAAAAATGCTTTTTTGGCCGGTTCGCCAAAAGTGCCGGAACGACAGGTCCGGACCTTACGAAAATTTCATTTTTTGCGGGTTTGCCAAAAATGACAAATATTCGTGACCGGACCTTACGAAAAATGCTTTTTTGGCTGTTTCGCCAAAAGTGCCGAAACGATAGGTCCGGACCTTACGAAAATTTTGTTTTTTGCGGGTTTGCCAAAAATGACGGAAATTCATGTCCGGACCTAACGAAAAATGCTTTTTTGGCCGGTTCGCCAAAAGTGCCGGAACGATAGGTCCGGACCTTACGAAAATTTCGTTTTTTGCGGGTTTGCCAAAAATGACAAAAATTCATGTCCGGAACTTACGAAAAATGCTTTTTTGGCCTGTTCGCCAAAAGTGCCGGAACGACAGGTCCGGACCTTACGAAAATTTCATTATTTGCGGGTTTGCCAAAAATGACAAATATTCATATCCGGACCTTACGAAAAATGCTTTTTTGGCGGGTTCGCCAAAAGTGCCGGAACGACAGGTCCGGACCTTACGAAAATTTCGTTTTTTGCGGGTTTGCCAAAAATGACAAAAATTCATGTCCGGAACTTACGAAAAATGCTTTTTTGGCCGGTTCGGCAAAAGTGCCGGAACGACAGGTCCGGACCTTACGAAAATTTTGTTTTTTGCGGGTTTGCCAAAAATGACAAAAATTCATGTCCGGACCTTACGAAAAATGCTTTTTTGGCCGGTTCGCCAAAAGTGCCGGAACGACAGGTCCGGACCTTACGAAAATTTCATTATTTGCGGGTTTGCCAAAAACGACAAATATTCATATCCGGACCTTGCGAAAAATGCTTTTTTGGCCTGCTCGCCAAAAGTGCCGGAACGACAGGTCCGGACCTTACGAAAATTTCATTTTTTGCGGGTTTGCCAAAAATGACAAAAATTCATGTCTGGACCTTATAAAAAATGCTTTTTTGGCCGGTTCGCCAAAAGTGACGGAACGACAGGTCCGGACCTTACGAAAATTTCGTTTTTTGCGGGTTTGCCAAAAATGACAAAAATTCATGTCCGGACCTTACGAAAAATGCTTTTTTGGCCGGTTCGCCAAAAGTGCCGGAACGACAGGTCCGGACCATACGAAAATTTCATTTTTTGCGGGTTTGCCAAAAATGACAAATATTCATGACCGGACCTTACGAAAAATGCTTTTTTGGCTGTTTCGCCAAAAGTGCCGAAACGATAGGTCCGGACCTTACGAAAATTTTGTTTTTTGCGGGTTTGCCAAAAATGACGGAAATTCATGTCCGGACCTAACGAAAAATGCTTTTTTGGCCGGTTCGCCAAAAGTGCCGGAACGATAGGTCCGGACCTTACGAAAATTTCGTTTTTTGCGGGTTTGCCAAAAATGACAAAAATTCATGTCCAGACCTTACGAAAAATGCTTTTTTGGCCGGTTCGCCAAAAGTGCCGGAACGACAGGTCCGGACCTTACGAAAATTTCATTTTTTGCGGGTTTGCCAAAAATGACAAAAATTCATGTCCGGAACTTACGAAAAATGCTTTTTTGGCCGGTTTGGCAAAAGTGCCGGAACGACAGGTCCGGACCTTACGAAAATTTTGTTTTTTGCGGGTTTGCCAAAAATGACAAAAATTCATGTCCGGACCTTACGAAAAATGCTTTTTTGGCCGGTTCGCCAAAAGTGCCGGAACGACAGGTCCGGACCTTACGAAAATTTCATTATTTGCGGGTTTGCCAAAAATGACAAATATTCATATCCGGACCTTACCAAAAATGCTTTTTTGGCGGGTTCGCCAAAAGTGCCGGAACGACAGGTCCGGACCTTACGAAAATTTCGTTTTTTGCGGGTTTGCCAAAAATGACAAAAATTCATGTCCAGACCTTACGAAAAATGCTTTTTTGGCCGGTTCGCCAAAAGTGACGGAACGACAGGTCCGGACCTTACGAAAATTTCATTTTTTGCGGGTTTGCCAAAAATGACAAATATTCATGTCCGGACCTTACGAAAAATGCTTTTTTGGCCGGTTCGCCAAAACTGCCGGAACGATAGGTTCGGACCTTACGAAAATTTCATTTTTTGCGGGTTTGCCAAAAATGACAAATATTCATGTCCGGACCTTACTAAAAATGCTTTTTTGGCCGGTTCGCCAAAACTGCCGGAACGACAGGTTCGGACCTTGCAAAAATTGAATTTTTTGTTGGTTCGCCAAAAATGACAAAAATTCATGTTCGGACCTTACGAAAATTGCTTTTTTGGCTGTTTCGCCAAAAGTGCCGAAACGATAGGTCCGGACCTTACGAAAATTTCATTTTTTGCGGGTTTGCCAAAAATGACGGAAATTCATGTCCGGACCTTACGAAAAATGCTTTTTTGGCCGGTTCGCCAAAAGTGCCGGAACGACAGGTCTGGACCTTACGAAAATTTCGTTTTTTTACGGGTTTGCCAAAAATGACAAAAATTCATGTCCGGACCTTACGAAAAATGCTTTTTTGGCCGGTTCGCCAAAAGTGCCGGAACAACAGGTTTGGACCTTACGAAAATTTCGTTTTTTGCGGGTTTGCCAAAAATGACGGAAATTCATGTCCGGACCTTTCGAAAAATGCTTTTTTGGCCGGTTCGCCAAAAGTGCCGGAACGACAGGTCTGGACCTTACGAAAATTTCTTTTTTTGCGGGTTTGCCAAAAATGACAAAAATTCATGTCCAGACCTTACGAAAAATGCTTTTTTGGCCGGTTCGCCAAAAGTGCCGGAACGACAGGTCCGGACCTTACGAAAATTTCATTTTTTGCGGGTTTGCCAAAAATGACGGAAATTCATGTCCGGACCTTACGAAAAATGCTTTTTTGGCCGGTTCGCCAAAAGTGCCGGAACAACTGGTCTGGACCTTACGAAAATTTCGTTTTTTGCGGGTTTGCCAAAAAAGACAAAAATTCATGTCCAGACTTTACGAAAAATGCTTTTTTGGCCGGTTCGCCAAAAGTGCCGGAACGACAGGTCCGGACCTTTCGAAAATTTCATTTTTTGCGGGTTTGCCAAAAATGACAAATATTCATGTCCGGACCTTACTAAAAATGCTTTTTTGGCCGGTTCGCCAAAACTGCCGGAACGACAGGTTCGGACCTTGCAAAAATTGAATTTTTTGTTGTTTCGCCAAAAATGACAAAAATTCATGTTCGGACCTTACGAAAATTGCTTTTTTGGCTGTTTCGCCAAAAGTGCCGAAACGATAGGTCCGGACCTTACGAAAATTTCATTTTTTGCGGGTTTGCCAAAAATGACGGAAATTCATGTCCGGACCTTACGAAAAATGCTTTTTTGGCCGGTTCGCCAAAAGTGCCGGAACGACAGGTCCGGACCTTACGAAAATTTCTTTTTTTGCGGGTTTGCCAAAAATGACAAAAATTCATGTCCAGACCTTACGAAAAATGCTTTTTTGGCCGGTTCGCCAAAAGTGCCGGAACGACAGGTCCGGACCTTACGAAAATTTCGTTTTTTGCGGGTTTGCCAAAAATGACAACAATTCATGTCCGGACCTTACGAAAAATGCTTTTTTGGCGGGTTCGCCAAAAGTGCCGGAACGACAGGTCCGGACCTTACGAAAATTTCATTATTTGCGGGTTTGCCAAAAATGACAAATATTCATGTCCGGACCTTACGAAAAATGCTTTTTTGGCGGGTTCGCCAAAAGTGCCGGAACGACAGGTTCGGACCTTGCAAAAATTGAATTTTTTGTTGGTTCGCCAAAAATGACAAAAATTCATGTTCGGACCTTACGAAAATTGCTTTTTTGGCTGTTTCGCCAAAAGTGCCGAAACGATAGGTCCGGACCTTACGAAACTTTCATTTTTTGCGGGTTTGCCAAAAATGACAAAAATTCATGTCCGGACCTTACGAAAAATGCTTTTTTGGCCGGTTCGCCAAAAGTGCCGGAACGACACGTCCGGACCTTACGAAAATTTCGTTTTTTGCGGGTTTGCCAAAAATGACAAAAATTCATGTCCGGACCTTACGAAAAATGCTTTTTTGGCTGTTTCGCCAAAAGTGCCGAAACGATAGGTCCGGACCTTACGAAAATTTCGTTTTTTGCGGGTTTGCCAAAAATGACAAAAATTCATGTCCAGACTTTACGAAAAATGCTTTTTTGGTCGGTTCGCGAAAAGTGCCGGAACGACAGGTCCGGACCTTAGGAAAATTTCATTTTTTGCGGGTTTGCCAAAAATGACAAATATTCATGTCCGGACCTTACTAAAAATGCTTTTTTGTCCGGTTCGCCAAAACTGCCGGAACGACAGGTTCGGGCCTTGCAAAAATTGAATTTTTTGTTGGTTCGCCAAAAATGACAAAAATTCATGTTCGGACCTTACGAAAATTGCTTTTTTGGCTGTTTCGCCAAAAGTGCCGAAACGATAGGTCCGGACCTTACGAAAATTTCATTTTTTGCGGGTTTGCCAAAAATGACGGAAATTCATGTCCGGACCTTACGAAAAATGCTTTTTTGGCCGGTTCGCCAAAAGTGCCGGAACGACAGGTCTGGACCTTACGAAAATTTCGTTTTTTTGCGGGTTTGCCAAAAATGACAAAAATTCATGTCCAGACCTTACGAAAAATGCTTTTTTAGCCGGTTCGCCAAAAGTGCCGGAACGACAGGTCCGGACCTTACGAAAATTTCGTTTTTTGCGGGTTTGCCAAAAATGACAAAAATTCATGTCCGGACCTTACGAAAAATGCTTTTTTGGCGGGTTCGCCAAAAGTGACGGAACGACAGGTCCGGACCTTACGAAAATTTTGTTTTTTGCGGGTTTGCCAAAAATGACAAAAATTCATGTCCGGACCTTACGAAAAATGCTTTTTTGGCCGGTTCGCCAAAAGTGCCGGAACGACAGGTCCGGACCTTACGAAAATTTCATTATTTGCGGGTTTGCCAAAAATGACAAATATTCATGTCCGGACCTTACGAAAAATGCTTTTTTGGCGGGTTCGCCAAAAGTGCCGGAACGACAGGTTCGGACCTTGCAAAAATTGAATTTTTTGTTGGTTCGCCAAAAATGACAAAAATTCATGTTCGGACCTTACGAAAATTGCTTTTTTGGCTGTTTCGCCAAAAGTGCCGAAACGATAGGTCCGGACCTTGCGAAAATTTCATTTTTTGCGGGTTTGCCAAAAATGACGGAAATTCATGTCCGGACCTTACGAAAAATGCTTTTTTGGCCGGTTCGCCAAAAGTGCCGGAACGACAGGTCCGGACCTTACGAAAATTTCGTTTTTTGCGGGTTTGCCAAAAATGACAACATTTCATGTCCGGACCTTACAAAAATGCTTTTTTGGCGGGTTCGCCAAAAGTGCCGGAACGACAGGTCCGGACCTTACGAAAATTTCATTATTTGCGGGTTTGTCAAAAATGACAAATATTCATGTCCGGACCTTACGAAAAATGCTTTTTTGGCGGGTTCGCCAAAAGTGCCGGAACGACAGGTTCGGACCTTGCAAAAATTGAATTTTTTGTTGGTTCGCCAAAAATGACAAAAATTCATGTTCGGACCTTACGAAAATTGCTTTTTTGGCTGTTTCGCCAAAAGTGCCGAAACGATAGGTCCGGACCTTACGAAAATTTCATTTTTTGCGGGTTTGCCAAAAATGACGGAAATTCATGTCCGGACCTTACGAAAAATGCTTTTTTGGCCGGTTCGCCAAAAGTGCCGGAACAACAGGTCTGGACCTTACGAAAATTTCGTTTTTTGTGGGTTTGCCAAAAATGACAAAAATTCATGTCCGGACCTTACGAAAAATGCTTTTTTGGCCGGTTCGCCAAAAGTGCCGGAACGACAGGTCCAGACCTTACGAAAATTTCATTTTTTGCTGGTTCGCCAAAATGACAAAAATTCATGTCCGGACTTTACGAAAAATGCTTTTTTGGCTGTTTCGCCAAAAGTGCCGAAACGATAGGTCCGGACCTTACGAAAATTTTGTTTTTTGCGGGTTTGCCAAAAATGACGGAAATTCATGTCCGGACCTTACGAAAAATGCTTTTTTGGCCGGTTCGCCAAAAGTGCCGGAACGATAGGTCCGGACCTTACGAAAATTTCGTTTTTTGCGGGTTTGCCAAAAATGACAAAAATTCATGTCCGGACCTTACGAAAAATGCTTTTTTGGCCGGTTCGGCAAAAGTGCCGGAACGACAGGTCCGGACCTTACGAAAATTTCGTTTTTTGCGGGTTTGCCAAAAATGACAAAAATTCATGTCCGGACCTTACTAAAAATGCTTTTTTGGCCTGTTCGCCAAAAGTGCCGGAACGACAGGTCCGGACCTTACGAAAATTTCATTTTTTGCGGGTTTGCCAAAAATGACAAAAATTCATGTCCGGACCTTACGAAAAATGCTTTTTTGGCCGGTTCGCCAAAAGTGCCGGAACGACAGGTCCGGACCTTACGAAAATTTCATTTTTTGCGGGTTTGCCAAAAATGACGGAAATTCATGTACAGACCTTACGAAAAATGCTTTTTTGGCCGGTTCGCCAAAAGTGCCGGAACGACAGGTCCGTACCTTACGAAAATTTCATTTTTTGCGGGTTTGCCAAAAATGACGGAAATTCATGTCCGGACCTTACGAAAAATGCTTTTTTGGCCGGTTCGCCAAAAGTGCCGGAACGATAGGTCCGGACCTTACGAAAATTTCGTTTTTTGCGGGTTTGCCAAAAATGACAAAAATTCATGTCCGGACCTTACGAAAAATGCTTTTTTGGCCGGTTCGGCAAAAGTGCCGGAACGACAGGTCCGGACCTTACGAAAATTTCGTTTTTTGCGGGTTTGCCAAAAATGACAAAAATTCATGTCCGGACCTTACTAAAAATGCTTTTTTGGCCTGTTCGCCAAAAGTGCCGGAACGACAGGTCCGGACCTTACGAAAATTTCATTTTTTGCGGGTTTGCCAAAAATGACAAAAATTCATGTCCGGACCTTACGAAAAATGCTTTTTTGGCCGGTTCGCCAAAAGTGCCGGAACGACAGGTCCGGACCTTACGAAAATTTCATTTTTTGCGGGTTTGCCAAAAATGACGGAAATTCATGTACAGACCTTACGAAAAATGCTTTTTTGGCCGGTTCGCCAAAAGTGCCGGAACGACAGGTCCGTACCTTACGAAAATTTCATTTTTTGCGGGTTTGCCAAAAATGACGAAAATTCGTGTCCGGACCTTACGAAAAATACTTTTTGGCCGCTTCGCCAAAAGTGCCGGAACGACAGGTCCGGACCTCACGAAAATTTCATTTTTTGCGGGTTTGCCAAAAATGACGGAAATTCATGTACAGACCTTACGAAAAATGCTTTTTTGGCCGGTTCGCCAAAAGTGCCGGAACGACAGGTCCGGACCTCACGAAAATTTCATTTTTTGTGGGTTTGCACGTGATCCAGGTATATGCTGATAACCACCTATACTTGACCTCTGTTGTACTGCGCACATCATTGTCATCCCTAAAAATCCCATCTAATTCATATTACGCTACATAACATTCAAATGCATCGCGCTTGTAGAACCTCAGAAATCGAGAAACATTGAGAAAGGACAACTCACCTACTCAAGGTTCCTAGACCATGTGTTGTATTGTACCCAGGTATAGTTATATCATATCAAGTGTACTGTATGTATTCATAGCATTAAGGATCACTCAGGGTAGGCATAAGATGAATGTTAAAGTCCAGTTGAGCCGGACTAGTGTACTGTAAGACTAAGTGTGGATCAGGGTTTGAAGGTCCTACTATTTACGTCTGTGGGTGTGTAGCGAACATAACTCCAACAGATATCATATGAAAATACATGAGAACAATGATCTGGAAAAAGGATAAATGTATCAGAACTATGTGAGGTGTTGACAGTGATCTAGAAACTATACCGGAAAGGAAATATCGTGTATGCGTCGGTATGAATTTAATACACCTCGTAGCCTCACGTGACATATACCCACGACAGGTACAGTGATCAGAGAATCTTATGTCTGTGTTCAAATAGTGCAATGTGTGAGAGGAGGATCCCTCATTACAGTTTTTAAGTGACGTTGATACACCCCGGCCATGATCATTCGGCTTTTGTTTCAAGGCGCGTCATGTACCCGCCTCAGATGCCTCATTAATATTATAATCTCAGGCATTTACCCAAGCACTAGCAAACCAAGACCTTACCTTAGAGTGTAATTTAGGATTAATATATGTGTTGTTAAGAAATGAGTGACAATATACCGTAAAGTGTTCAGGTGAGAACCATAAGAAACAAAAGTGTAAATTGAGGATTGGAAACTGTAGGCCTATGTGACGAGAAGCGGCGGGAAATCGGCCTTAGTTTTTCCCGTTCTGCCGTCACCACAGGTCAGTGCCCTAGCGGGCTATATCCCGCCCTACAATTAAGGTTGATAAATAGAAGTTACTACAGTTTAAAGCTTTGCTGGATATATAAGTGTGATAGGGATGTGTTAAGGGGTGGGATAACCGCCCGTCAGGCATTATTGCCGAGTTTTTCCCGTTCTGCCGTCACCACAGGTGCCATGTGGCCGGAGTATCTTGCCGCCCGGCCGCCATTGTCCACTTGAGCGTTACACCGAGTGGGAATTATTCCCAGCGCACCACTCCACATGAATAGTCACAACTAAGGAGACCGTGAGAAACGGCGGTCGTCACTTGGAGCGACCTATAATACCAGGCGTAGAAATAGTGCTGGTATGTCTCTAGGTGAAGCCCTCGTCTCTACCCACCGAGGGCGGTGTGCGAACGAGGTGTCCGTTGTGTATACCTAAAAGTCACAAGGAGTCACATACTTGCAGGTATGGAGTGTAATAGGTGTGTTGAGATGGTGCTACTATGTATGATAACCGACGGTGCTACAATCCACCCAAGTGGAGCAGTCTGATGTGTTAAGGGATGTGTAAGAAGGAACGACCGAGCTACGGCGTTCCCCATTTGTTATGCAATAAGTAGGTGGATGACCCGCCAGTAATGTAAGAGTCTGGGTAACCAAAATTCTGTTGTTCTTCTGAGGAAGGCCAATTCATGTATATGTTTTTTTTAACAGTATGTTTTATAAGGAATAAATCAATTAAGACATGTTATGGTTTCCCCCTTCTTTACCCTCATCGATCTGGTCAATGGAAAACCTAACCCAATGCCTAGTCCACTCTGCCCGCTACCTAACGAGCTACATGCTGTCCAGAGGGGGTCTGGTGGCAGCGACCCTTAGAAATATTTTTTTTCTGTTTCAGATTCTGATGCATTTATAAGTTGATAATATTTGCGATGGCTGCTTGTGTCAGGACGAGGAACCAAAAATCCAGCCATCTCAGTCACTATCTTGGGTCTGGGAGAGAGCTCCTGAAGTCGGAGTTGCCTACATTGAGAGATGCTTTGAGATACAGTGTTTTAATCAGGCAAATCAGTGAAAAGAACCAAAGAACTTACACAAACAAAGACATTGCCAGTGATATGACCAAAGCTGTCTTGGCACAGTACACTCTGGCTAACGCTCAGTTCAAGCCTCCAGTCATAACAAGTCAGAAGAAGATTAGTGAGAGACTGCTAGCCAGTTGGGAAAAGGCAAGAGATATCTCTCTTGGGAGAGGAAAACTTGCAGTTAAGGACAGCTTTGCCAAGCAACTGGACCAGTTATTTGACATAATTACTTGCAAGTGCCCAATTGTTCTCTGTCCTGAGTTTGGATGCGATCGTGACTGTAAATCCGAGGCCCACATCTCCTGTATTTGCAAGCGTGAACTGAAGATTCCTGTGATCGAACTGGCATTTGTCAAAGCGCAGAGAGAGAAGACTGGCAGTATAGGGGCTCTCATGATTTCTAGCCAAGATATTCCGGAGTCCAAGAGACAGGAGGGTGCCACAGAGAGACAGAAGAGGAGAAGAGTTGCCGAGGAAAAGAGACTTGAGAAGGCCCAGGGTGAGGTAAAAAAGGCCGATGATTGGAGTCAAGCTGATTCAGAGTTTAATGACTTCCCCATGGCTGATCCGAGCGCTGACCAGGAGAATGGTGACTTTGTCCCTAACCCAGAAAATAATGATCCCAAACCTTCCAGGCATAAGATTCGAAATAGGAAAGATATCCCGAGCATAGCTCTGGCCAGCATGCGACACCACACTGGTCTCAGAGAAACTGCAGAGATAGCAACAGCTGCCTGGATTGACGGTAGTTTGATAACACCTGATGATGTTCACCTGGTGATAGATCATAACAAAGTAAGGAGAGCTCAGGAGAAACTTGTCAGTAACCTAGAAGAGGAGTTTGATAAGGGGATAAGAGAAAATGGAATCAATTGTTTGTTCTTTGATGGTAGAAGGGATGACACTAAAGTGTTCATGAAAGTTGGAGATTCTGACAAGTTGTTCCCTGCCATGGTGAAGGAGGAACACTACTCCTGCTGCAGTGAACCAGGAGGGAAGTATTTGTGGCATTTCACTCCAGAGAAAGATGACATCAGGAAACCAGCTGAGATAGTGGCAGATAACATTGTGAACTGGCTCAGAGAGAGGAACGTAGACCAGACCCTGCAGGCCATTGGAGGGGACAGCACCAACACGAACACAGGGTGGCAAGGGGGGGTCATACAGTGGAGAGAGCGGAAGATTGGGAGGAAGCTGGTCTGGATTGTTTGTGACCTCCACACCAACGAGTTGCCACTCAGACATCTGATCCAGGAGCTGGATGGCAAGACTCTTTCAAACAACAGATGGTCTGGTCCTTTTGGCAAGATGCTGGACTCTGCCACTGAGTTAGAAATAAATCCGAGCTTTGAAAAAATCACAGTTGGCCCTCCACTCGTTGAGCTTGCACATACTGTCATTGACAACCTGAGTACTGACCAGTACTATGGTTACATGATTTGCAGTGCCATCAAAACTGGGGTCATGCCTGATAGACTTGCTTACCTGCAGATAGGTCCAGTCTCACATTCTAGGTGGCTCACAATGGCTCTCAGGTTCTGCAGAATTTGGGTCGCTCATCATAAACTGAAAGGGAACCAGCTTCACAACCTGAGACTTATTGTCCAATTCATCGTGAGTGTCTACTTGCCAAATTGGTTCAACACCAAGGTCAAGTTATCGTTCTCCGAAGGTCCGAGGCATGTTCTCTTCCAGCTTGAGCTCCTCAGGAGTCAGCCAAGGAAGGTTGTTCAGATTGTGGAGCAGACTGTGAGGAGATCTTCCTGGTATGCTCATCCCGAGGCAGTTCTGCAGACAATGCTCTGCAGTAAGGATGAGGAGGAGAGAAGAGTGGCAGTCAAAAAGATCTTGGATATGAGACTTATGAGAGGATCTGGGCATGACTTCAGGGTCAGGAAGACTCCTGAAGTCAATCTAGGTGCCAAGACCCTCACTGATCTCATAGATCTGGATAACATCCAGGCTGGCAGTGAGCCCCCTCTTACCTGCAGCCTCACCAATGTTCAAGTCAGAGCTTTCCTGGACAACCCCATGCATGTCCCTGCCTGGCCCTCGCACACCCAGAGTATAGAGCGTTGTGTACAGCAAGTGAGCGAGGCCAGCAGTCACGTGTACAGCCAGGAGAGGAGGGAAGGCTACATCCGAGCTCAGGTGGTCAGCAGGGAGGTGATGAGTAGAAACAGAAGCAAGAAAGACATGTTCTCTATGGTGTGCAGCAACACCGGGTCGTAGTAGTAAAACCGGTTTTTGTATTTGATGATTTTGTTTTCTAAAGGAATATTAAATTTAATAAATGTGTCAAGATCATTCGTTTCACTATTCTGGATCATTTTCATCTTAATAAATTAACCTGATACATTTACTTTACTTTAAATAAGCTATTTAGTGGTGTTGGTAAAAGGGTGGGAATACTGAATTTTCATAAGATTTCAAGTTAACATTTACCTAGCAAAAAATGAAAACTTTTCAAATCTGAAGATATCACATGATTCTCCACATAGAACTACATCATTAATACCATGGGCCGATTTTTCAAACTCAAAAAAAAAAAATTCGCCTCCGTATGACACACCCTAACGAGGTACCCTGCCGAAACAGGAATGCTCACATTCCGCGGTGCGTGTACCCCCATTACGCAGACAGCGGCTGGCAAGCCGCGCCATTTTTGGATCCAAACCTCCCGCCATGTTGTGTAAGCAGTGCGAGCATGGTGCGCACAAGGTCGCCCAGTCATCAAAACATTCCCGAGTTCTTCACCCGCCACCCACCACAGCCGGCTCAAGTCAGTGATAGTGATAATTATAGTGAGGATATGGACTTATATGAACTTTGGGGGGTTTGACAAAGAGGCCCTGCAAGCCTCTGTGGTGGATAGTGATACAATTGATACAAGTGATGCAGGTGAGGGCCAATAATCTGCCCTTTGCCTCGGAACCAACCGCCCATCCCCGTGTGCCCAGCCATCTTTTCTACTAATGTAAGTGTTAAAAAACCTAATATTATTGATATTTCTCTTAATTATTAATTGTGTGTGCATACCATCATAAAGTTAAGATAATATTTTTACTACAACATAGTTGTGTGTCGTCAAAAAGTGGAGTTTGGGGGTCGGCCCGGTCTCTATTTCAATTAATCCCATATATTATGTTGTTCACTTTACGCGTTTCTCACTTTCCGCGGTACCCTGTGGGTTGAATTAACCGCGTAAAGTGAGGGTTGACTGTATATAACTTGTTCTGCACTTCTCCTTAGTTTGTACTCACCCCTGAAGATGTGAATTACACGAAAGCGCTTGGGAACTTCGTGTTTTCTTTTTCCTTGTGGTTATCAGCATGCATGTATATATATATATATATATATATATATATATATATATATATATATATATATATATATATATACTGTAATCAAGAAATTTAACAACTATTGTATAGAGGAAATTGCACAAATCTTTAAAAAAATATAACATTGATTTTGTTCATCAATACCATGAATCCCTTTTTTACGTACAACAAATACCACTGGAAGTCATCCCTTATAGTTCCTGAGAAATTCGCAGACAAGGTCTTGAGAATTTCAATTACCAAAATTTTCTACCACTTTTTCAAGCAATATTAAAATGAAGAAAATGGTTCAAAGTACTAGCCCCGTCCTGTGTAAATTTCAGGTGCCAGTGGCCTTTGTCCTTAAAACTTCATAAAAAAATTGAGGAAGTTTTCACATATAACTTTTCACTCATAAATCATAAAGCTAGGATTCATTCACGCGTTAGTGGTTGCGTTCGTGTTAGCGCCAAAAATAGATCACACTGAATTGCACACAGTTGTGTTAACGTTATGCGTTTGCAGTACATGCCAATCGCTCCCTGTAGCAATTGAAAATGCAAATGCGTGAATGGAATCCTAGCTTTGGCAGTAATATTGTAATACAGAACCCAAACCCTATCTTTAAACTTTCTATGAGAATTAAAAATACATGGATTAATTTATATAACAGGCTCAATTAAAACAATATCAATTTAGATCAAAAGATTATTATATTTACACACACACAGTAACTAAGGAACACATGGATGAAGAAAAAATTCTGTGGTAACATGGGGAGAATCTTGTTTTCAGCGAAAAGATGCACTGTGAGTAATGAATATATGGCAAGCTATGAGAGCTGTACACAGTGTTGGCGTTGCACAGGCAGCCAGGAGGGCAAAGCCAAGTGGACGAGACCCCAACAGAATTGCCAGTAACTGAGGCAAGAGAGGTTTGTATACACATCCAGCCATCAGTACAGCCACAATGGGTCGCACAGCAGCTGCTAGGTCACTCCGCCACCACAACCACACAAGCAATGCCATGTTTAGGTGATGCACCTGTCAACAAAATAGATATCAGCATATATATATATATATATATATATATATATATATATATATATATATATATATATATATATATATATATACATATATATATATATATATATATATATATATATATGCAAGTAAATCACTGTAGGTGCGCGTGATCTAGGTATATGCTGATAACCACCAGGAAAGAAGAAAACACGAAGTTCCCAAGCGCTTTCGTGTAATTCACATCTTCAGGGGTGTACAGACTAGAGAGAGTAATGCAAAACAAGGTGAATATATACAGAGGAGGGTGAGACCAGGTCCACAATGGTCAGGTAATTAGGTAATGACCCTACTAATCTTTAAATAGCACACAACAGTTGGTGGTCGGGTCAGATGGGACAGTGACCCGCCCTCTCACCTGATCACAAATCTTCTTAATTACAAAGTTGTCCAGCTTGTACATGCCGTTACTCAAATTCATGTTGAATGCTTCGGTATGTTTAATAAGACTAGATTCTATGATGTTTCTACTATCAATTGAATTACATGGTAATATTGAGGAGGCATTATCCCAGTCAATGCAATGCTTGTTATCCCTCAAATGAACAAACAGAGCATTGGATTCCTGGCCTGTCCTAACACTGTATTTGTGTTGTTTAATTCTAGTTACAAGATCTTTACCTGTCTGGCCTAAGTAAAACATATTACATTCCTTGCAAAGAACTTTATAAATGCAACCAATTGTGTTGTTGGGGGAGTTCTTGATTAACATTTGTTTAACAGTGCATGAGTTTTTAAATGCCACATTGACGTTCCAGGTTTTTAGCTGTGCCGGAATGTGTGAGAAATTTTTGTGAAATGGTAATATTAAGATATTCTTATGGTCATGGGTGGGCTTGGGATCAGTTCTATAAAAAGTTTTCTTAGTAATGTTTAAGCATTTGTCTATGAAAGATCTAGGGTATTTAAGGTTTGAGCCAATATTATATATATATTTGTATTCCTCATCGATGAATTCCGGACTGCAAATTCTCAAGGCACGTAAAAACATTGTTGTAAATACTGACTGTTTGACTTTATTATGGTGGGCAGAATAATAATGAATGTATGAACACACATTGGTTGGTTTTCTATAAATACTGAACTTAAAAGTGTTACCTATTCTGTGTATCAGACAGTCTAGGAATGGCAATTTACAGTCTTGCTCTAATTCCACAGTGAATTTGATCGAGGGGGCTAAGTTGTTAAGTTGTGGTAGGAAAACTTTTAGGTCCTCATTACATGGCCAGAGACATAATACATCATCAACATATCTAAACCAGACTGCTGAGGGTGGTAAAATATTACTTAATAGTTTCTTTTCAAAGAATTCCATATATAGGTTGCTTAATACAGGTGAGAGTGGATTACCCATTGCCATACCAAATTTTTGAGCATAATATTCCCCATTGAATTCGAATTTGCAATCCTTAATACATAGTTTGATGAGTTCGATGAAGTCGTCTTTCGAGACGGGCAGTGAAATGTTATCCAGGGAATCTATGAGGAACTCTAGTAAATCATCAACTGGGACCTTTGTAAAAAGTGACGTTACATCAAAGCTGACCAGTTTAAAATCATGATTAATGTGCAAGTTATTGAGTTTATCAACCAGATCCATATTATTCTTGATATTGGAGTTAGAAATGTTGCCAACTAGGGGGTTTAGTAAGGAAACTAACCATTTAGATAGTTTATAAGAGATCTTTCATAGACAAATGCTTAAACATTACTAAGAAAACTTTTTATAGAACTGATCCCAAGCCCACCCATGACCATAAGAATGTCTTAATATTACCATTTCACAAAAATTTCTCACACATTCCGGCACAGCTAAAAACCTGGAACGTCAATGTGGCATTTAAAAACTCATGCACTGTTAAACAAATGTTAATCAAGAACTCCCCCAACAACACAATTGGTTGCATTTATAAAGTTCCGTGCAAGGAATGTAATATGTTTTACTTAGGCCAGACAGGTAAAGATCTTGTAACTAGAATTAAACAACACAAATACAGTGTTAGGACAGGCCAGGAATCCAATGCTCTGTTTGTTCATTTGAGGGATAACAAGCATTGCATTGACTGGGATAATGCCTCCTCAATATTACCATGTAATTCAATTGATAGTAGGAACATCATAGAATCTAGTCTTATTAAACATACCGAAGCATTCAACATGAATTTGAGTAACGGCATGTACAAGCTGGACAACTTTGTAATTAAGAAGATTTGTGATCAGGTGAGAGGGCGGGTCACTGTCCCATCTGACCCGACCACCAACCGTTGTGTGCTATTTAAAGATTAGTAGGGTCATTACCTAATTACCTGACCATTGTGGACCTGGTCTCACCCTCCTCTGTATATATTCACCTTGTTTTGCATTACTCTCTCTAGTCTGTACTCACCCCTGAAGATGTGAATTACACGAAAGCGCTTGGGAACTTCGTGTTTTCTTCTTTCCTGGTGGTTATCAGCATATATATATATATATATACATATATATATATATATATATATATATATATATATATATATATATATATATATATATATATATATATATACACATATATATATATATATATATATATATATATATATATATATATATATATATATATATATATATATATATATATATATACAACAAAATTATGTGGGTCATATAATCTTTCAAAATATATAAAGAACACTGTAGAGTGACTTACTAGACTAATGTTTGCATCTAGGCTAATCTGAATATATTTCCAATCAAACTCCAGGCCACGGGCACCAACCCAGAGGGGAAGGGCCCGGGTCAATAGGAGATCAGCAGCAGCCCAACCCAGACCAGTGATCAGTATCTTGATGTAGCCAGCACCTGGCACCCTACCCATCACAATGCTGAGTCCCATCACATCTCCAAAGTCCACTGTGGTCTTCACCATTTCCTAGAAGAAAAAAAGGAAATATACAGTAGATATAAAATAAGTATCATTAGCCAAGGGGTCGACGTGATTCGAGGCTTTCTGAGCAATGTTACTCGACCTGCTGATCAAATTGGCTCCAAATAAATTAAATTAAACCCTAAGGACAGATATCCATTAGAACTGAGGATGATCCATAATCCTGATGGTTACATTGGCTTAGGTTACTGCCTTTTAGCACTTCCTGTACTCTACAGCATATCTGACCAGACACCAATTTTATCGTAAAACTTACTGTAGCCAAGCTTGCTGTTTCTGGTGGTCCATCAGATGTTGGAAAGAATGTAGCCAAGAGGAGCATTTTACAGAGCTGAGTGAGCATGTACATCCCGCCCACCTGCGCACACTTCCAGAATGCCCCATACTCTGGCCTGGAAAAGAGATAATACTTATATATAGATCTCATGTACTGTACTTACATAATATACTTATAGAATACTCAATACTCAGAGCTGCTTGGACAGATAAGTAATTGTAATTATAAACATCATTTATGTAATTCTGTACAATTCAGGAAACAGGCAACAAAATTTGTGAAAATGTACAGTACAGTACAGTGTGTGTGTGTGTGGATTATGGTATTTACTGTACTGTACTATGATTATGCAACTTTGGTAAAGGCGGAGCAGACGGATAACACCAGAAAGAGTTGTTTGATTTTGTTAATTTTTTCCACAGATGTTTTTTGGATGATGGTAAATAATAAAAATAATATGATAATGCACAGAACCTTACAGAACATAATCTAACCAAAGAAACCAACTTAACCTTACCCTAACTTCCGAGCCGGGGCAGCATATTAAATATAAAAAAAAAATACTTATATATATTTGGTACCAATGAAAGCAACTTTCTTGAAGTGGCATAGTCTAACTTAAAATTTTTTGTGGACATTATAGTACACTCGGACTGAGCTGCTCGGTTGTTGTACTGAAACAAAAATCAGACGACAACGCGCGCCAACACAACAGATTTTTCGGTGGAAAAGTTACAGTAAATAACTAACATCTTTGTGTACAATGCATAATGCATATAGAGACATTTTAGTGTCAGATGATCACTTTTCCCCTTATTTTAACCCATAATATCCCTCAACCTTCACACAACCTGCCCCACTACAGGTTAAAATTCGTGGTAGGACCAACACGGAACTTCAAAATTCTTTATATATAGAGAATGAGAAAAAAATACTTTATTCTATTATGTTTCTGTTGCAAATTTGTATTTTTCGAATATTTTAACTGATATGACACCCAATATTGGTTGTTCAAAGTGGGCAGGTCTTATAAGTAGAGGAAAAATGTGGGGTAAAATATTTAAAAGAACACCAAACAAAACCTTTGAAAGCCTTACCCAACCTTTCTTAACTTGTAAAAAGGTTAATAATTGCTTACGAGTTTACGGGTCCCTGCTCATCTGAACACTGAAAACAGCACCACCATCACATACTAAACACCAAAAACACGAATACGGTGCTTTTTAAAAGTTTTAGGGGTTTTACTGGCTAGGAAAGGTTAGGTAAGGTTTTCAAAGGTTTAGTATTTTACCCCACAATTTCCCTCTACATCAAAGCCAATATTAATGGCAATTGGGGAAGTCATATCTTCACAGAGGCTGATTTGCGACAGAAATGAAGGTCAGATTCTTTTGAATCAACACAAAATACACCAGGAAAACTTAATTTTGTTAGTAGTTTCCGTGTTGGTCCTAAAGCGAATGTTTACCGAGAAAAACTATAAGAAAATACACATAATTAAAAAAGCAAACTGTCGTATTGTGTTTAGCTGCCCAAGCAGCAAACGAGCTGATCAGCGAGGAGGGGGTCCGATTAATTACACAAATGTCCCAAATGTAGCCGCAATGAAGTCAAATAATGGTCCTACATGAATAAATCGGACTGCCAATCCCTTCTCGACTGGTATTTGGTGTCACGAAGTCACAAAAAATTGGTAAACTTAATTTAATCTGAGTTAATATATCGAGTACATGTACCTAACCTAACCTTGACTAGTATTTGGTGTCACTAAGTCACAAAAAATTGGTAAACTTAATTAATGAGTTAATAGATCAAGTACCTAACCTAACCTAACACAACTCAGATTAAATTAAGTTTACCAATTTTTTTGTGACTTTATGACACCAAATAATAATCGAGAAGTGATTCACAGCCCGAATTACGCTTGTAAGACCCTCATTTGACTTCATTGCGGCTACATTTGGGTAATTACTCGCTCCCTCGGTACATGCACGCGATCTATTAACTCAGCTTAAAGTAAGTTTTCCAATTTTTTGTGACTTTGTGACACCAAATACTAGTCGAGAAGTGATTGGCAGTCCGATTTACTCATGTAGGACCATTATTTGACTTCATTGCGGCTACATTTGGGTACATTTGGGTAATTAGTCGGACCGGCAAGGAGGTGGATAAAGGGTAACCGGATAAAACCCCAACGGACAAAACCCCAGTCTCATGTATAAAATATAAAATAAAACACTTTTATGTTTAGGTTAGGTTAGATTAGTGTTGATAAATGACAACCCCGTTGGGGTTTTGTCCGTTGGGGTTTTGTCATGGAACCGGATAAAGTTAATGAACGTGGAAAAAATGAACAACTGGGTGTTAACCGTCTGCTTCAATATTACCCAAAATTTCTTAATTAGTCTACTCCAGGAACCTATAAACGAATACTTTCAAATTTATTTGAACTCCTAGTTCGGATGGCCATTATATAAATGAGGTTACACCCTCAACAAATTCCAGAGCCAGGACTAGCCAGCATCCTCCACTTTTTAACCTAACAAATATATAATCTTACGAGCCATATACGGGTTTAATATTGACTATGTCAACATACTTACATCCCAGAGTATTTGTAGGTCAGGAAATACGGCCCATAGGCCAGGGCAATACAATTTCCAAAGTGGAAAAACGTCATGTTGTTTCTGATAACCTTCGGTCGGCTCCAGCCTCCAACCCTGGTTAGGTGTAGAGATTCAGACCAACCAAAACCCGAAGGTACAAACCCCTAAATCCCGAATCCCTAAACCTTTAATTCGTCATGCAGTTTTACATTGATTAAGTATGTATAAAAACAATCTAGGTATGCCAAATAATGGTTAGTAGTATATAGATTCCACCAATCAACAAAGCCAACAGATTCTTATTCCCAATAAAGGTTAATTATTACCCTTTTCACTTTTCAGCTTAGTACTAACGAACCCGCTGTACGGGCGAGAGGGCGCGCAGGTAGAGTTTCTCATATTCTCCCACCTGTCAACTATAAACAGCGGCTTTTTTTTTTTTTTTTTTTTTTTTACGGGAATTAGCCAACCCGGGCACAGGTCAAACGACCCACAACGGAGCCTGGGGGGCGAAAAAAAAAGAACGGAAAGAAATTGAAAATATAGAAAAAAAGGTTATACTGTATTAATCTACACCACGAAGATGCCGGAAAACCAGCTTTTTAAAGTGAGACAGATTGTAAGAGCGGAAACACAGAAGAAGGCAGAGCATTCCACAGATTGGCTGTGTGAGGAAAGAAGGAGGTACTATAACGGGTTATTCTCGTGTGACCGACATCCACAGAGAAATGGTGGGCACCGCGGGCAAGACGAGTGTTACGAGCCCACGGCCTTGCCGGCGGTACACAGGATGCCAAATCCCCTGAACATTGCCCGTTAAAGAACCTGTAAAAGAGAGAGAGTGAAGCAACATGGCGGCGAAGAGAAAGGGAAGAAAGATTGTAGACTAAAGGAGGAGAGTTAATAAGACGAAATGCCTTTGATTCCACCCTATCTAATAGTTGGACAGAAGAAGAGCCACCCCAGATATGAGAGCATGTGGGGTATGATATTGTTTGGTTCACACTCAGGATGGAATGGAGAAAGGAAACTCACGATGTGCTCTCTATATACATGTTGTATTGGATGTACAATGCAGCTTGGTGCTGGGAAGGCAGCATGGTTACAAGCGTGATGTACAGTAGAGAGAGCTGGTTGGTGAGGATGCTCACAGGAGGACAGCTTGTGGGTCGCCATGCTCGCCAGCGGGAGAGAGGACCGCCAGGCAGGCGGAGGAGCGAGGGCCCGCCGGGCAGCGGCGGATGAGGAGGTGTTGCTGGCTGTGGCTGTGGGTAGAGAGAGAGCGAGAGGCAGATCACCACGAGGTCAGGTCTTAAATAGCGGGGGTAGGCGTGGCTTAGCAGTTGACCCCCGCTCCGTGGTGTATGGCGGCGCTGGCTGACCTAGACCACGAGGCATACACTGGGGAATTGGTGGGGTCGGCTAGGCAGCGACAAACAGCGTTTGTAGGGGAGAATTCCACTACAAGCAGTACTCCAAGTTAGGACGAATGAATCCCTTATATACTTGGAGCAACTGCTCAGGAGTGAAGTAGCTACGGCATCTGTACAGCATTCCTAACTTTCGGGAGGCAGCTTTAGTTATACTAAGGATGTGTGATTTCCAGGACATATTGGAGGAAATGGTGAGGCCTAACATATTTATTTCAGAATTTGGCAGGATAATAGCGTCCTGAAATGTAATTGGTGGGAGATCGTCTACTTTACAAAGTATAATTGGTAAATATTGAGTTTTGTTACTGTTGAACTTAACCAAGTTTGTATCTCCCCATTCAGAGATGCTGCACAGATCCGCGTTGATAGAAGTAATGATATCAGTTCTAGAAACATCTAGTTTGAGAGTTAGGAGGAAGGGGAAAATGTGAGGAAGAGTGAAGAGTAGAATCATCGGCGTAAGAATGAATAGAATTAGTTGTAGTGTGAAGTAAATCATTGATAAAAAGAAGAAAGAGAGTTGGTGAAAGAACAGAACCCTGTGGGACGCCACTATTGGCAGAGAAAAAGCGAGAAATCGATCCCTCGACTACAACTGCCATGGATCGATTCTCAAGGAAGCTAAAGATGAGAGAACAAAGTGGGGGAGAGAAACCAAAAGAGGGAAGTTTAGATAGCAAAGACTTGTGCCATACCCTGTCAAATGCTTTGGAGATGTCGAGGGCCACGACAAAAGTTTCCCCATAATCCCTAAGAGAGGATGACCAAAGATGGGTGCAATAGGAGAGCAGATCACCAGTAGATCTTGCCTGGCGAAAGCCATACTGGTGATCCGACAAAAGAGAAGGCGTTCAAGGTGACGGAGAAAATAGGAGTTCAAGATAGTTTCGAAAATCTTAGAGGGATGAAGTTAGGGCAATGGGGCGATAGTTAGAGGGATTAGAATGGTCACCCTTCTTCTGGATGGGCTGAACCAAGGCATGCTTCCAAGAAGAAGAGAAAAGTTTTGGTTTTGAGGCAAAGGCGAAAGAGCCGAGCAAGCACAGGGGCCAGGGCTTCAGCACACTCCCTCAGAACACGAGGGGGTATTCCGTCCGGTCCATGCGCCTTACTCACATCCAACCTGGATAACACACCGGCAACCCTGCGAGTGGAGATTATAGGAAAGTGCATAGGTTCAGTAGGAGGTGCAGGGGTAGGAGGGGTAGAGTGGGAATCGTCTAAGGTGGAATTAGAGGAGAATAAGGTGCCAAAGAGGTTGGCTTTCTCAGGGGGAGAGTTGGCTATAGAGTTATTGGGACGGAAGAGGGGAGGAAAAGAAGGCGTGCAGAAGTTGTTACAGATGTTCTTAGCTAAGGACCAGAAGGATTTACTTGAGGAAGAATTAGTCAGGACAGCAGTCTTTCTTTTAATAAAATTCCGCTTGGCCCTACGAAGAATAGCCTTACAACGATTTCTAGAAGTAATGAAAGAGGTGTGGGTAATAGGAGAAGGAGATAGTTTCATAGCTCGATATGCCCTATCTCTCACCCTGCAAGCAAGAGAGCAGGAGCGATCAAACCATGATTGTAATGTGAAAGTTTTGGTAGAAGATGGGATAAATGCACTCATACCGCCCTGTATAACCCCAGCAATGCTGTCAGCACATACTGAGGCATCCCGAGTGGAAAAGCAACATTCATCCCAAGGAAAGTCGGTGAAGAATTCTCGCAAGGATTGCCAGCTTGCCCTCCGATAGTGCCATAGTTGACGTTTAGAGGGGGGTGGGGGAGGTGGTCGTGCCCAGTTTGATTTAATAGAAATAAGGTTGTGATCAGAAGACCCAAAGGGGGCAAAAATTGAGTATGAATAGTGTGAGGGGTTAGAGGTAAAACAAAGATCAAGAATGTTAGCAAGTTGATCGTGTCGATCAGGAACGCGTGTAGGGTGTTTGATTATTTGTTCCAAATCAGTAAATAAGGAAAAAGAGAGTGCCTCAGCTCCACCTGGGTCATCCCTTGCAGAGCCAAGCCACTCTCTGTGATGTACATTGAAATCCCCTAGGTAGAGGATCTCGGTGTTGGGGTGTGTGGAGAGCAACGACTCATGGCAAGAAGTGAGATGGTCAAAGAGTTCGAAATAGTTGGTAGAATTGGGAGAACAGTATAAGAAACAAAGAAAAATAGTCACAGTAGGTAGAGATATTTTGAGCCAGATGACATCATAAAGGGAAGATTCAAGATCCGTGAGTCGGGCTATAGGTGTACGTGTATTGCAGTAGGCTCATACACCTCCCTTAGAACGGAAGTAGGTATAAAGGTTGTAGTTAGAGACTTGAAAAGGTTTGGGTGAAGCTGCTTTGGTCAGTTGAAGTTCGGAGAGTAGTAAGAGATCGGGGGAAGAGGTTAATAGATGGTGCTCCACAGAAGAAAAATTGGATCTCAGTCCGCGAATGTTGGAAAAATGAAGCGTGAAAAAAGCTGATCCTCCAGCAACTGTAGTGACGTCAGTTGAGGCCCCAGTAGCTTGATGATGATCAGGTCGGCCCTGGGGTCCACAACCTTCCCGACCAGTGGGACCCATCCGAGAAGGCCCCGCTTCAGTATTAATATCAACTGACATAGGAGAATAAAATAGAATGAATAAAACAGATCAAGAATGAGTATGGTTTTAGTTGTGGTGTTGTCAATAGTAAGAGAGACAATTGAGACCCTGCAACTGTGTGTAAATGAGGCAGAAAGATAGATCAGCAACCTGGGACTTGGTCACAATTTTCGTGATGCCATATGGCAGCAGGGTCTACCATTAGACAACACATTATGCTTCCAATATCTTCGCAGGCGGTAGTACCTCCCTGATTGTTTGGCTTGGTGTTCTAAAGAAAATTGGTTTGTGTAGCTGTAATATTGCATTGTCAGGATTCATTTGTGCATTAATATGTAGGAGATGTATGCATGGATTATGGTGGTGTAAGGGAGCGAGCCTTATAATTGTTGTGAGGACATTTTTGAGAAGGTAAGAGACTTGTGGGGTGCCTGCTGTCAGGAGTTCAGCATGTAAGCTGGTATTATATGGCTTATTTATATGAATTATTTATAATATTAAAGTGTATTGTATATGAATTATTGTAACATGTGAATAATTAATATTCAATATATTTATGTATGATTTTACTGAGTAAATAGGTTTGAATTTACTAATTAATGTTACCAATATAACTAAAATACAGTAACTAACTTATAAATACATTTAATAAAATAATAAAATACCTAGAAGGTTCTAAAATAAAACTAAGTATTTTTGGCCACAGAATATTCCTACATTATTTTATTGATATATAATTTGAAACTACATTAATATAAGAAAAAAAGTATCAAATAGAAATACATGCAAAATTAAGGATATAAGTAAGATAAAATTAGACTAATTCTTAATCAATTTGTTAAGAAAACTGACACCTCAATGTTTAACAGTTATAATACTGTTTAGGTATCAGATGTAGACCTAGCATTCAAAAGGGAATGGGTAAAAGTTTTTAAAATATCAGATGAGGAAAATGAAGATTTTGATAGTGAACACGAAGAAAGGATAGAAGACGAAATGGGAAGACACAAACATAGAATCACCCCAAAGCAATATATAGACTATAACTTACTACCTAATAATCAAATAATAACCATGGGAGAAATGATGCACTGTCTGAGGAAGTTTAAGGAAAAAGCCCCCGGGCTCACTGGTATTACACGAAATATGATCATGAATCTACCTGAAAACATCTTAAAAACACTATTAAACATTTATAGCGCATGCTTAATAACCGGTTACTTTCCAGACAAACTAAAATATGCTAAAATGATATTTATTCCCAAGGAGGGTAAGGACAATAAGGAAATATTAAACTACAGGCCAATATCTTTATTAGAAATTACCGGGAAACTATTGGAAAAATTTTTAAATTCAAGACTTATAACCTTTTTAACACAACATGGAAAAACTAACAATAGACAACATGGATTTATGCCCAATAGAAATACCCTAACTGCAATAGCTACAATAACGGAAATAACTGCAATACAGTAGAAAAAAGCAAGGGGAACCAGATCAATATAATTTTTAGGGACGTTTCTAAGGCTTTTGATAAAGTTTGGCATTTAGGCTTAAAATATAAAATATTAAAACTGGGACTTAACGAATACTTGCTAAGAATATTGTGTAACTATTTACATGATAGGAGAGCACAAATTCAAATTGGAAACTTTATGGGAACTATGTTTAATCTTGAGAGTGGAGTACCTCAAGGAGGATGCCTTTCTCCAACACTATATACAATTTATACCTCAGACACACCTCAACCTACCCCCTTTAGCGAATATGTAATGTTTGCTGATGATATTACTCAAATAGTATCATACCCAGGAAAATCAACCCAATTTATGGCACTCTACACGGTAAGAGCGATAAAAAATATAAATGATTTTGAGAAAAAATGGAAAATCAGGACAAATAAGAACAAATTCAATATAATACCAATAGCCAAGATCAAAACAAGTCCAGTAATAGTCGACCAGGAACTATACCCATACGACACTGAAGGCAGGATGCTTGGACTAAAACTAACAAAAAGAGGATATATAACATACTTAAAAGATAAAGAACGACAGGCAAGAATAAGATTATCAAAAATAAAACGCTTTAAGAACCTTAGCATTAATAACAAAAGATTTATATTGCCCTTGTCAAATCAATTATGGACTACCCACCCATCCCATTGAACACTCTTAGTAAAACGAGCATTAAAAGGTTACAAACAGTACAAAATATAGGCCTCAACTCAGGGCTAGTAGCGCTTCTACACGGACTCATGGTCATATAACCGACATAAATCAGTATATACATTAAAAATACATTAAAACAAATCAAATTTATTGTCCAGCTTTAACTTTAAATAACATTTAGGGAATAATATAACGAAAAAAAAAACATAAAGGAATGGCGGGTATCGAACCTGAACCACCACGTATGGTAGGCAGGACACTTATCCACTACACCACAATGAACGTGTAAAATATTTGTACTTTAACTATTACTTATATTTCATAGTCCTTGTCCACTCGCTGAGCTTAAGGATTGGAGTAGCTCGCCCACAATCCAGAAAGGTACAGATGTAGGGTGGATAATAATAACATTACTGGCATGGCTGGATGAATTGAGAGCCTGAGCTCTCTTAGTGGCGTACTAATTGCTGATAACTTTTTTAATCGAGTTCCCTGAGCTTTAAGAATTTTGTTAAGGTTTGTGAAAGTTAATTCATCGTGGTTCAGTGCTTAAGGCTCCTTGCTGTTCATGGTGGGCCAGGTTCTATACCCGGTACTGTATAATAGTTTTGTTTTATAATTTTCGCCAGCTTACTAGTAGTTTGGGCGGTTGGTCTATCCAGTGTTAATACAAGAGAAAACTATGGATTGGGAAACCTGCCATGTTTGGTAGTGAGGGTCTCACTGAATAACACCCTTCTCACACCTGTCAGGGCTGAGGCTCGAACCCTTGACAAAGTAGATACGCAGTACTGCTGCACTAACAAACCCCATTACGTATCTGTTTATATTAAAGGATTTGTAAAACAGCCCAAGAACATTTAAAGTGAAGGACTGTGGTCACCAACCATCAGATATGAAGACAGTATTCTGATTGACTGATTATGAATGAAACGTTAGCATTGAAAATGATCATATCTTTTTTAGTAGTAATACAGTAATATCATTATTTTAACCTGGTAGTTACTAAGAATAATACTTGCCTTAGGCTGGTATTAATTTACATAAGACGTCACAGTAAGACTTTAAAGACACGATTTTGACAGACTTATTGATTTTTATTGGAAATATATCACATGTACAATAAAAACACATTATGGATAGTAGAGTTGAGCACTTTGAGGCTTTATTAATACATTATACTTCATTTGTAATACATTACCAATTATGTAGCTACAAAATTGTTAACAACAGCATTATACAATAAAGTACACATAAGAGTATGAACTACATATATGAGTATACTTTATAGTGCATAATATAATAGAGCTACGAGGATAACACAGGAAGCCAGAAGTTGTGGTTCTCAGAGTTTTGGATGTTTTAAAATTTTCCTTCTGAATTACGTACATGAAGTCTAGGGGGTGGGGGGGGGGGGGGGTGGATATAGGAAATCCTCCAACCCAATTGCAGTGGGAGATGCATCCCCCCCATGGATCTTTGCCCTTGCTTACACACTTATCTCCTAATCCTTTATCCTGAGTTGGGACAGATGTAAGAAGGGTGTTATCCAGTGTGACCCTATTAAAGCTGGACAATAAAAGTCGTAACAAACAAACTGCTGTAACTACTGTACATCTAATATATGACAGCCAAACCAACATGGATGTTACTTCACCAGATGATGAAGATGTTGGTTTGGTTTTGAAAGGTTAAGTTAGGTCAGGATGATTAAGAGAATGAATAATTAAATAATGTTAGGTTAATCTGGATTAGGTTCAATGTGAGTTTGCAACCTTTGAGATTTTAAAATTATCTCTTTATTTCAAATACATGGAACCCCTGAGTTATTTTGCTCTATCATAACAATATAAATTTCAGTCATAAATTAATTAAAAACTTACTAAAAATATATACAGTACTGTACTACTGTTCAAGGAACAAGTCACAAATGTTCACTCCAAAAAAAAAATGACTAGAAGTTCATTGCACATTGTATTTAAAATCTAAATGCTCTCAACATGGCATTCAAGGATTCTCTATATAACTTGAGTACCTAGCTGAGAAAACTGATGGTAGTGTATAATTTTCCCATATATTGACAGGGATCTGACAAATGAGTAACATAGTTTGGTACAAGCCATAATGTATACTACTTAAAAAAAAAAAATTATGGTTATCTCTGAAATTTTTTTTAAATTTTTGATGCATAAAAATTAAGATGTGACAACAATGTAATTTAAATATACTGAAGAATAAAACTAATCATACTTAAGTACCATGTAAAATATCCAGTCAACAAATCGATTATAAAACAAAAATGTTTTAATAAAGTTAAATCATTTTCAACTCTTTCTTATTCAAGTAGTGGGATAAGATCATCAAGCTGGGGTAAGTAATAGTCTGCCAGCAGTTTGTGCTTCTCCTCATCAGAGCTGGCAGCCCAAGCTTCCAAGTCTTTCATCTCTGTAACACCACTCAGCACTACCATGGTGTGTAGACCACAATTTTTGCCAAAGAGAATGTCAGTATTGCATCTGAAACAAATATCATAACAGTTTCAATTCGGGTAATATTTCCATAATGCTGGGAAATATACAGGGTGAGCACAAAGTCTTTCCCTGATTTTGAAAAATCATATCTCGAAGACCATTCTAGATAGAAACATGAATGTTGTAGCATTGTGTAGACGAATTCATAGATTTTTTTTTTCATGCATATTTTAAGCTGCAAAAAACTGTATGTTTGTACCTAGCATATGTTTTGTGTAATAAATGTTTGTAATCAGGGAAAGACTTTATACTCACCCTGTATATGACACTCATTAATATTCCAATACAGGTTCTGTCATTTAGCGAGCATTTAATTGGCAATAATTTGGTTCAGCAATTTAAAATTTTTAACACCCTTTGTTTTTTAATGATACAGTATGCAATTTTGTTTAGTGATCTTTGACTCACTGGGAAAAATTAGGGAGGAAAGTCTGAAAAACTGGGGATTCTGTACTCCAAGTGCACATAATTACGATACTGTACTGTAATGTGGCGTAGAAATAAAGAAAATACTGTACTGTATAGTACTGCATAGCCATTTGGCAATCATTCACGAGACACAAAACAGAGAACAGCTAAGAGATACCAACGCTGTTCCTCCCACGCTGTATCCTAACTGCCAACCACTTAAGAACTGTTTATTCCCTTTACGTTTTTTTTATTTGCACATCCAGTATGAACGATTGTGTGTGCATGTAACAGGGTAAAAGAAAATGAAGAAAGTTACAAATATCTATCCAAAATTACGAGGTGAACAATAACATAGCCCACAGCTCAGCCTCACCCACTCTGAGTGCTACTGGGTGATGAGTTGGCCAGTCGGTGACTCTGCTACACAATTAAGTGCCATCTCCACAGATAATATTTCTCGTTATCCCTTGTTTAGGATATTATTCTCTTGTTTCTGTTCTCCCAGTGATCTGTTTTTCAGGAACGCATCCGAATCGCTAAATGACAGATACCTGTACTACTGTACTATGGTAAGGTGCATCCTTTTATATATTATACTGTATTTCAGAAAATACTTGTAAATTATAATGTCAATATTACATGTATTATACAAAATAAAATTAGACTATAAATACAGTGTACTGTACTGGAAATAAAAAAATTTAAAAAGTAACTTTGGAAAAAACTTTTAAAACACAAGTCATCCAGCAACTGAAACATTAATAAATAAAAATTTGGTAAAGGCCTGCACCTTAGAACATGGGGACTACCATTCGAGGACCTACAAGGACCACCAGTGTACTTAATTAGGGTAATTTAAAGGTGGTAAGATACATAAGGTCACAGAAAGAAGAAAATGCAACCAAGCTTACATGAAGAAAAACTCCCTGTGGAAAATTTGAATCTATTTAATCTCCTGAAAATTTTGGGTAATTCTATGGATATCTATCAAAATTATTAAGCTGGAAAAACTTAAGAGTAAAATATACTGCATACAGTATTTAGAAATATATAATTTTTTCTGAAAACTTTGTAACAATGAATACAAAGTAAACTGACCTGTCTCCAATCATGAGGGTGCGTGAGGGGTCCAGTTGGTATTGGTCCCTTATGGAAGAAAACATCTTTACCGAAGGCTTGCCCATAACTACTGGTGAACGCTCAGCAACTGTCTCCACACATTTAACAATTGCACCTGCCCCTGAATATTGGGAAATACAATCTAATTAGTGGAATAACTGTAACTGTGTAGCTACTGTAATTCTCAAGCAACTTTTTCTCTGATGAGTGAAAAGTACAGGCATGACATTTAGATATAAAATCTATAAATAAGAAAGTCTGGAAAATGCTTCATAAGTCTCCCAAATTCTCTCTCTTCTTCTTTTGATTTTTTCATCTTTCACATTAATGCTCTTAAATACTTCAAATCCTAAACAGGACAACTTCATTTCTTTCTTATTTGTTACATTAAGGAGCTGCTCAAAATGTTCTCCTCACCTTCCATTAGCTTTTGTCATTAATTCCCATAATCCCATCTGTATTAACCTAGTTTGACTGATCTAACCTAATGTGTTACTCTACAATGTTTTACCACTTAGGCAAATTCTGCAAAATTTATTTCCTTAAAAACCTCACCATCAGTACTTTTCACTACATTAAATAAGGATTTGGGAAAAAAAATGTAATTCAAGTGATCAATCTGGATAATGACTGTTGCATGATGTTTGTAATTAGTCTTCTAGGGTGTCTACTGGCCAGAAACAAAAATTCTCTGGCTTTTCCAGGTTTTCCAGGTGTAAATTTGACAAATTTGCCACCCACCCCAAGCCTAGTGATGAACATAGGCAAAAAAACCTTGACACCCCACTTCATATTTTTCTCCTCGGATTAATGTGGTTCACATGGGTCAACTTGGACACTCCCCAAAAGCTGGAAATCTGGCAAAAACCAAAAAATCACACTCCTAATCTACCTATATGACTCATGATTAATATGTGGAATAAACCACTTAAATAAAGTCACTTAATCATAAGAACAATTCATTTCTGACAATACTCATTGCAGAATTAGTAGTTACAACCTGTAATATTTGGTTACTTGATCCCTAACATGAAATATGACAGGTACACAAACAATTCAGTTATTAGAGTGGACTGTTTACTGCAATTTGTTCCTAAAAGTTTAATTATTTACCTATTATATAGTACATCATTAATTTATGGTAAGATTGCTGTCAAAATAACAATATTTTGAAGTTGAACAGAATTCACATAAAATTCCAGGTTTATCTGTAAAGTTCCCTTGCTTTTCCAGGTTTTCCAGAGCAGTAGACAGCCTGTCTTCTCAATTATAGTTGCATCCCATAAACCATCCAGACTTTGTTTTCTCACATATACTACAGTAAACCCTCTCCAACTCAGACTAATTGGGGGAAAGGGCAATCCGATAATGCTGATTTTCCGAGTAAACCAGAGTCTAACCTAGGTCCAAAATCAATTAAGCCTGAGATAGGAAAATTAGTCCGAGTCCAACCTAGGTTCAAGAAAGTCTGTGTCAACTACCCTGAGAGATTCATTATAAAGAGCAATACATACAATAAATACAATGTAACTGGACAATTTGTATAGAAAACTATTGATAATACAGTGGTCCCTCGGTTAACGAGTGCCTCGGTTAACGAGATTTCGGTGAACGAGTTACCTTCCATAAGATTCTTAACTTCGGTTAACAAGCAATCCCTCGATTAACGAGTTTCTTACGAGCCGACCAGAACATGTTTTCGCTTGCATTTGGCGGTCCACCAGCTGTAGTATTAGTCCACCAATACAGTAATCGGTTCTAGGGCTTAAATTCCTTACCATTTTAGCAAATATCAAGAAGTTTATACTATTCAATAATTTTAAAAGTTTAATATTAAATTTTTTAGTCATTTTAACAATTACTGAACATAATTGAAGGTAATGAAACTAGTTTTATGCGCGCCATCCAGCCTCTCAACACACCATACAGGCGTCGGTCTTTGTGTCTTTTTAGTGGAGGTAACATCTTGCTTGAGACTCTTCAACTAAATGCTTTTTTCTGTGTTTGCAAGCAAATTATTGGGAATTTTGAAATTTATATTACATATTGACAATATATAATGCAGTACAGTGTTGATTTAAAGAAAATAATCTTGAATTACACCAAGAGAACTAAAATTTTATGGGTGAAATGGCGCCATGGGGTGACTTCTCTTCTCGCTTCTCCTCCACCCCCATTCTAATTCCCATCATCATCTCATCATCATCATCCAGGGGCCTTCTACATACACACCTAAAAGTAAGTGTACTCTTCTACCTTTTTTGTTGAATTTAGGCAATTTTCGGTGAGCTGGAACCAATTACCCAAAAACCCATTGAAACAATGGTTTCGGTTAACGAGTTTTCGGTTAACGAGCAACCTTCTAGAACGGATTGTGCTTGTTAACCGAGGGACCACTGTATTCATCAGCTGATCACGTGGACACAGCAGCCACATCACGTGTTCTGACTCAGCTACTTTCAAGACATTATGGATGGACTACAATGCATTGAGTATAGTAAACATAAAATTTGTTAAAAAGTGTTTTGAAATGATGGAATTAGTGTTAAAATGAACAAAAAAGAGAGAAAAAAGTGGTGTCCAAAGACTTTATTACTTTATTCTACTCACTGGTCATATCCTCATTGGGTTTAGTGTAAAAACATTAAATATGTGTTTAATATTTAATTTCTTAGAGAAGCATTAAATATTTTTAATACTGCACTATACTCATGTTTCAATAAAAAAGTTTATAAAAGTTTAATATGAAATGAAGACACTTGATAAGCTGATAAAATTATAGTTTTCCCTCGCCCTCAATAAATGCCAACACAAGCAGCACATCATCTACTATTCATGTGGATACTGCGGTAGTATCACATATTCTCACTCAGTTACTCTCAAGATATTATGAATGGACGATAAGGCATTGTACAAACATATTACAGTACAGCTCCTCCCCGACTTATGACGGGGTTAGGGACCGACATCCAGGTCGTAAGTCGGAAATGCTTAAATAACACATAGAAAATCGAAAATGGGGGTCTCTTTTTCTTCTCAGCACCACAAAATTCTAACTTTTAAGCTTGCCAGCCATTTTAAAGAGAATTACAGATGAAAATTTTGTCTGTGTACTGACTTTGGGACTCGAAAATACGTAATTTGACCAAATTTTGGTACGACCGAGGCAGGTCGTAAGTGCGGGTGGTCGTAAGTCAGGGAGGAGCTGTATAATGTAAATAATAGAAATAATTAGTTAAACATATAGAAATAATGAGTTGTTTATGATGATAAGCAAATGCAATAACACTGATGATGGATGCAACTTACTTGAACTTGCCTACATATTCACATAATCTCCACCGAACATCCACATTATATCCACTATTGTACTGTACATTTATTTCAGATATTGTCAGAGATGGAAGAAAAAGTGTCCGAGGCCAACCCCCTATCCGAGAATTGTGGGGGTCCGAGAGGGCGGGGGTTTACTGTACCTGTACTGAATCAAGCTACTCAACAAGTTAAACATCTTCACTTTCAAGTTAATGCTGGAGAATAATATTAAACTGTGCCTTTCTCATCACGTCGTACACACTTTCCTTTATTGTACAGAAAAAAACAAAAATCCTCTAGTTTGACAAGAAATCCTGTTGGTAATTAAGACTTAAATGGAATGCTTTACCTGTCGTAAATAACACAAACATCACACTCAGTTACACAGGTACAGTATGTATATAAAGTTACAAATATATCTTACCTGGCATTACAAGATTGCTAGAACTGAGAGGGAATTTTTCATCAGTGTTGGTGGCTATGAATAAACAATCTGGGTCACTGAGGTATGATGCAGCTCTCATGACTTTAGGGAAGCTGATGTAAGGATCCAGACCAACGGTTACAGCCCCTACCTCAGGATCCAACTTTAATGTATCCTTCAAGTCAAAGACGTCCCCAGAAAAAGGTTCAGGCTGCAGTAGGAATAAAATACAATAAAGGTATAGAGTATTGATTACTACATATCTTCCAAGTAAAGAGTGTCCATTAAATACCCGGTATTCCAGATTCAGTAGGACTGGAGCATGGTCTTAAGACTACAGGTACTTTCTAAATTTCCCTCTTATCTTATAAAAGCAATTATGGTTGAAATGACTGGCCCAGTATAATGAACTACACTGCAGTACTGTACAAACTATTAATTATTCATCAAATCAGGACAACCGAGCCATACAAAAAAAATTGGATTTAGCTTATGGGCACTTAACTGTAAAATGAATACATTGCCAACAGTGGAATAACCACCCTGATAGGTGAGAATGGTAACAGAATCAGGGGATCAGCATCTGTCAGAAGGCTTGTAAGAAAAAAGAAAACCCTAAATATTGTATCTACTGAAAACAATACAGTTACCAGGTACTGTACTAAATATAACATACCTCAATTCCTGTGTGTGCAATTCCCACATTATCCAACTCTTGAGTGATCCCTGAAGCTCCAACGATGTATACTTTTTTGTTGAAGTTTTTCTGTTTGAGATAGAGGGCTGTCACATAGGCAGTACACACTATCTCCTCCTGGGAAAACAAACACCAATGAGAGGGGCAGGTCAGAGGTGTGCTACAGTGAAGGTACAGTACAGTATAGGTAGATGGACTGCACATAAAGAACAGTGTGACATGGCTGGTGAGTCCATAAGTATGAAGATCAGTAAAGTTATCTGTCCAAACCCAGATGTCAGTTGAACAAGTAAATTGGTAGGTTCAAAAGGGAAAACCCCACAAAACCATAACTAAGTAATTACAGTATTACAATTCTTTACCTTTTGCTTGCATTGTAAAGCAAGTTACAGGGGACTCAAAGACAGAACATAGTACAGGAGAGTGTTGTAAACAAGTACTGAATATCATCACATTATAAAATGTATTACATTACCTGGTCAGCAATAAAGCCAAGTTTCTTACACTTCTGAGCATATTCTTCACGTGATTTTGAAGAATTGTTGGTAACATAAAAGATTTTCTTCCCTAAAGCTCTCAGTTGGTTTAAGGCTTCATTTGCTTTGCCTATTGGAGCATTAGCACACCACAAGACTCCTAGAATTAAAAATCAATATAAATATTATTTATTGAACATCCATGTTTATGTATCAGTATGCTACACAGTGTATTCTGGATTAAACAACAAAAAGTTGGGTGAGTAATCCAAGCTGGTATACCGGGTATTCTAACAGGACATACCTTGAGCTTGCACAAAAATCATTCATCACCTTAATTAAGTGTTATGCACAGGTATGTGGTGCAACTTCTTGGAATATCTGTGTCTCCAGAAGTATCATATTATAACTTCTAAACCATCTTGCAATATTGTAATGGACTTCTACTCCATTCTCCATAATCCAGTGTTCCCATAGTGCTGTGTTCTGAAGTTGTACAAGATTTTGAAAACTGTATAGTACTACAGTAAACATCACCACTTAAATTTATGATGTTAAAACAATACTGAACAGTTATTAGCTGCTGTATCACTTATTTTTTCTAAATTGCATGGTAATATTGGGATATTTTTTCAGTTCATTGTATTGCATTTGTATTTATGATTAAGTCAAAATAATGATCAAAATGTAATATTCTTGCTTAGTACTGTACCCAAATATACATTGGAGTACAGTATTTCTTATCTAAAAACTGTAGAAACTATAGTATACAGTACTGTATATTTAGGCTGAGTTATTATTATTAAATTCTATAACCTTCTTTAAAATATCTGGTATCAAAGGTCAAAATAAAAATAAAGATGAATTCATTTTAATTTGTTTTTCTTTCAAAAGGCATGATTGGTGGGTTGATTTTTTTCCTGCAGCTACCACAAATACTGATATATATTAATGTATTTTGTTCTTTGTTTCATTTACTCCCTCTCACTTCCCTCTCCCCCCCCCCCCCCCCCAAAAAAAAAAAAAATTCCTCTAGACCTTTGTTGTTCGTATTTTAAATAATACACTTAAGTGGTTCATTGCTGGTACTGTAATGGTGGATGAATGGCTTGCCTCTTAATGAGCTTGATTGGATTTTCCTCTTCAACTTCCTGGTAAAAACCTTCCTTGCATGAATAGCAACACTGCTTCATGGAAAACATGTCTGCGAGGTTGGCAGCAGGAGTTACTCATAAACACTGTTCTCTTTTGTGACTGTGAACTGCTGTGTTTAAATTGAACATGATGCGAGGCAGCCAGGAGGCCCACGGGAAGTCATCTGAGGAGCTCTTCGCTTTCATTTTGGTGAGCTCATCTTCGATTAACTGACTGTTTTTCTCTCCATCATCTCCCGGCCAGTGAGTGAAGTAGTCTATGGTATGCAGGTTCAGAATCTTCCTACCAACATCACTGAGGAACATATGGAGAGGTCCTAGATAGGCCAGCACCCGTTCCTCTATCATGGTAGAAACTTCATCTGTTGTAATGGTCTTAAGAGGAAACAGCACATGAAGCTTTGTGATGTGGTCTGTAACATGTCCTATGTGGTTGTAAGAGCCATCAGGGCAGTGGATCATGCTGATGAGGTTAATCTGAAAAAGATTTAATGATATGAGTGATTTCTCAAGAGTAAACACTTATTAAATTAATGTACTGTATGGTCTTATAAAAGGTACCCCTGTATTATATTGTACATTAACACACACATACATAAGAGAGAGAGATATGTAAATATACAACTTACTGGTCATACAATATGAACAAAGAAAAAAGTGATGTTACACCCCCTAGCAATCTGTTCCAAAACTCATGATGAAGAATTTAGGTAAAGTGACAGCAAAACTTCAAGGTTTAAGCCTGAACTTTATCAAAATTCTTCATCATGGGTTTCAAAACATACCAGTAAGTCATGGTAAGTGTAATGCAAGTTTTAACTTTGAGTGTACATACTTGTACAGTATAAGCAACAATGCATAAAGTCCAATTGTTTATTAATGAGATTAATGATTAATTATTTGCAAATATTTTTAAATACTTCTTAATGAAAACGTATTGCACAAATACAAAAACCCAAAAGCATGAGAAGGAAGAGGAGGAAAATTTCATAAAGAGGTTCACAGCCTTATCCTACCTGATATCTATCTAGAAATTTCTTGCTTGTGCCATGCTTAACAGGAGTGGGACCAACTCTTTGGCAGGTGGGGCAGGTCTTACAATACTGCTGAACGTAGCTCCTTGCTATCCCATAGTACTCTTTGCTGGCTTCCCTCATTATGTTTTTGTAGCCGGTGTGTGGGATAGACTGACTGTGTAACTTGTGTATAATATGATACAATTTACACGTGTTGACCACTTTAAGGTAACTCCGTGATGACCGACTAACTGTTGCTCCTGTGAAATAAGAAATAAAATTTCAGGACTGGTATTGATGATAAACATAATACTTTCTAACTACTGTACTGTAAATATTATCTCTATTCCTCCTTTATTGTTTGTAATGGGACAGAGAGATTAAGAGTTACAGAAACTTAATAGAAAGAGGGGAAGTTGTTGGAGAGTTGTGTGACATGTATAAAAAGTAGGGTAACTGGACAGACCTAATACTTCACAGGTACACTTAGCTTAGTAATCCTTATCACTTCAAATCAGTTGACAGTGCATACTGTACTAAGGTAAACAAAGAGTTTTTATGGATATTTTCAACTAGGACTAAGACTAACTAAAGCCTCACTTGGACTCTAAACAACAAAGCCGGGAAACCCAGGAGATCCTTAAAATATTCAGTGAAAGAAAGATATAAAAAAATTTTGAGATTCGGGAATACCTGTACTGTACAATACAATGTTTCATTTTTGGAGACTGTTTTATTCCTTTTTATAGAAAAGATAACATTATTTTCTCAATTAAGTTCAGGAAGGTCAAGGACACAGCTTACCTTTTTTTGGGATCACGAGGACATCTTTTAAGCCATGTTTGGGAAGGTCAAGGAGCCTGAAGCACTTTGTTTTCACCCACCACTTGAACTTGGGAGAAACCTTCTCCTGAGGATTACGGAGATGACTAATGATGGCGAGGAACTTGTCTTCACTGAGCATCTTGCTGTTTGAGGATCTGCTCAGTATTTCATCCGCAAATTCTGCCATGTATAGTTCGTGATCGTCCATGATGGATACTCTTTGTGTCATAAAGCCTGAAATGTTTTTATTTTCTTGGGTTGTAGGATTTTCTTGGCTGTGTGTAGCAGCACTGATGGTGTGACATTACTTCCGTTTTGGTAATTTTGGTTGCAACTGTAACACTTCTAATTGACTTGATTCTACTCTACCCACATCATTTGTAACCTTATGAAAGACATAAAAATAATTGTTTAACAAGAACATTACACATCAGTATGTATTTTTAAAGTAACTTTCTTTTTTAAGATACTTTATTGAGACTGTAAATGCACTAAATCAATATCTAACAGCAATGGAAGGATGAGAGGTTGGTTCTTAATGCAACATAAAGATCTCAACACTACTGGAAATAAGCATCTGGTGGCTTTGCTGGTTATCCTTGGTCAAACTGCCTTAATGTTGAACACTGTTTCTATACCCACATTCTTTGTATATATTCACTGTGTACCCATATTGTCTACATACAAACTGGATCAATGTAAACTTGTATGATGAATTTTGTATTTTTGGTGAGTTAGGTATCCAATAAAAAAGCCCTACCCTAACTTAACAATTAAAAAAAAATGGTTTTTGCCAACCCTGAAAACATCTGACCTTAATTTCTGACAAGAACCACAAGCACTGCAAAATATACTTGTTCAATGGAATAATCACCTGATACATATTGAACAATCATTTACCTCAGAAAAGAAAAAAAATTTCCTGTTGCGTTCGTACTCCAGATTGTCATTAGTCTTTCACTGCTGATGGAAGCTTTGGTTCTCTCCCATTATAGAACAAATCTTTTGTTTGCTCTAGCTAATATCGTTACAACACACAACAGAAGCAAGTTTTCAGTGTCGCTCTACTATTACAATAATTTTTTTTTTTACAGTACAGTACTACTCTTCAATCTTAATCTACATGTGTTAATTAATATCTGACTCTTTATGGTTGGCAACTTGTCTTCAAAAAGCATCTCGCCATTCTTTGATTATTGCGGAATTTAGTCTGTAAAGATTACCCGGTAATACGGTGTTTGTGCTAGTTCTATACACTGTACCCCAGGTTCCATGTTTTACCATTCTGTTCCCATCTGGTTGATTATCTGTTTTTGTGTTGTTGTTTTTTGTGATTTTTTGCCATCCCACTTAGACGAATAGGTTAGGTTATGAGAGTTTAAATTGTCATTGCAAGAAAAAATCATCTACAGGTATTTGGGAATTGTATAAGTGGTATGTAATCACTTCTAACATCATAAATGAAGAACAGATCCTAAAATTCCATCTACTGTCCAAGTCCAAAGTGAAGACTTAAGGTTTAGAGCCAGAAGACCCTGACACTAGTAGCTACAGCCAATCAAACTGATCAAAAACACCTTAACAATAATAATACACTGTTGTGTTGAATTTCCAAACTCTAAGTTTTCCCAAATTGTGAAACCCCATATAAGAGTTCACAAAAGCTATGGCAATACAAACTGGAATAATTTTTGATACAATGAAGATTATCGAACATCATATTTCACTGCTTGTAAATAATAATAAATGTGTTTAAAATTAGAAAACATAAAACACTGGAAATCAGCATTAAAATGAATCAGAACACAATAATGTATAGTATGCTCGCTGCAGAAAGTATCTGCAACGTGGGGTCCGATGTATGTCAAAATGAACACTATGACACCTGTTGTCTCGATTGGGTTGTCAAAATCCTTTGTCTGTTGGAATTATTGTCTAGCAAAAAAAAATTTTTTTAGATACTCTTTGTAGCACATAAACACCAAATGTATATTCTAGCACAGTATTAAGAGGCATCCTATTTTTCAATTATCATTCAGTAATTTGTACTTAACTTTCGTACAGCAATATCTCTGTTAGCCGGAATCCCTCAAACCTGAACTCTCCGATACATGGAATTTAAATTTTCCGAAGGGCACATTTTCCGGAAAATTCCGAGAAAATTTTCCTGATACCTGCAAAATTCCAGAAAATTCCGGGAATGGAGAATTTTTTCTGGGTTTGAGAGATGAAAATCAGGTGCATTTTCTGTGAATTCAGAGAAAAATTTTCCGTTACCCAGAAAATTACGGGGATGAGCGATATTTTTCCGGGTTCGAGAGAGTCGTCTCGTTACCTGGAAATCTCTCATTCCCGGAAGTGCTCTGCACCAATTGTTCCGACTAATGGAGATGTCACTGTACTCTTAATATGTGCAGTAGGGTTTTACCAATGTTTTAAAGAAAACTGGCAATAAACTATAATAAATGGCCATGAACTCAGGCATACTGGTACCCTGCATAAATGAATATGTACAAGCATTGAGTCAGCTGTTGAAATTTGGTGATTTATGAGACTGGAATCAAATGATAGGGATACTGTATTATAAATGATGATGTGACAAAGTGACCCAACCTAACCAACATAACATTACTGTACAAGCTTAGGTGATCTCTTAGTTTGGTTAGGTTCATGTCATCTTTTATAAATGGTTAAATGCCACAGTCTCACGGCAGCCATAAAAGATGAAAAAACAAGCTTTCCGTGATCACTGTCTTCAGCATAATGTATTGTTCAGACAAAAATGACGACTGAACTACAATTCTATTACGAATGATAGCAAAGTCTACTTGCCATTCCCGCAGTAAATTTAAAATGTAGTGGATATAGGTACAGCAGCCATATTGGCAGACTGTGATGTTAATGATATGGTTAGGTTAGCTTAGTCAGAAAGAAGGGCATCTTAATAATTAAAATATCATTGTATAGTCTGCCCACACATGAGCATTAGGCTGCCGTACCAATAGACATCAACGTTTCTTCACATTTCCTATACCAGACCAGTTAACTATATCAAGTATAATAAAATAACTATCGTCTTCAACAATGTAAGCTTACTGTAGTGGTATTGGTGACTGTACTCTTTCCACACCAACCTGGCCCATAAGTCACGCCCCTCTTCTGTACTAATAGCTGATTGGTTCGTAGAAAATTCAAACTAAACGTGTTCACAATTGGTAAGCAGAACTGTTATTATCTAAAATAAAATACCCCGGTAATTTATTTTTTTCCGGGCAATAACCTAAAGGTCAAATACTCTGAGGAACCAATCAGCTATTTGTAGCTATAGATGAAGGGCATGGCTTACGGGACAGCTTAGCGTGGTAATACTATAGGTTGTCAAATATTGCCAAACTTCATAATAATCACTAAGTCTTTAACTACCTGTATAAAGACAAATTGGGTTATATTTTAGTTTGGGTCATCTGGGGAATCTTAGGAATTTAGGTTAGGTTAGATATAGCTCCTGGGTTCTGTGGCTAGGTTAGGTTAGATCAATATAATTCAAAACACGCCCAAACCATCGGAAACACATAGGGATGACGGAAACTATAATTTTACAGATAAATTATACATTATGCACACCCTCAGAACTCATACCTGTACAATTTCAAATGTGAGCAGCATAGTTTGGGAATTCTGGACTATGGTACCTGTGGGGAGTCAAGTGATTCCATAACTCCAATCTTCACTTGTTCCTGACTAAACAACATTAAATAACCTAACTAGACCTTTAAAAACCACTTCTAAGCTGTTAATTGCCTACATCAACTTCTAAAGGATTCCAAAAATGCGCTAGTCACACTTTTACCGTTGTTGTATAATGTTGCTCAATTCTTATTACATCCTTTACCAGATATTGACAGTACTTACCATCACAGTCCGTAAGAACTGTGTCAAAGCTGTCTAGGAATTCTTTGACATGACTCCTCTCCACCAGTTGAGGAAACCTCCCAGACATCCTCTCTTCGGCTGCTGTTTCTGCTGAAACACGAAAACAACACAAGGGACCCAACCAATAAGAAAAATCTTAATAAAAGACAAACAGATAATCGTTAATGTATGAGAACACCTCTACCGCCAGGTGTTGTTCGATCTCGTTCATTTTTTTCCACAGATGTTCTTATCATTATACAGTACTACAGTAGTAAGTATTTTAAAATAGGCGACATTTACTAGAACCTAATGGAACCGGACTTAACCTACCTAACTTCCTAAGCTCCCCGATCCCCCGCCATATAAATCAGAAAGCAGAGTATTTATTTTCATATCTGGTACCAATAACAGCAACTTCGCTGAAGCATCACGGTGTAATTTACGTTTTTTGTGGACACGAGTTGTACATTGACGACACACGTTGACGGCTGAATTTTCGGATGAGTATTTACGGTAAATAATTAATTTCCTCGCGTACAAAGCACGTAGAGACATCATTTTAGTTGTAGTGGAATTCAACCCTACAAACGCTGTTTGTCGCTGCCTAGCCGACCCACCAATTCCCCAGTGTATGCCTCGTGGTCTAGGTCAACCAGCGCCGCCATACACCAAGGAGCGGGGGTCAACTGCTAAGCCACGCCTACCCCCGCTATTTAAGACCTGACCTCGTGGTGATCTTTCTCTTTCTACCTACAGCCGCAGCCAGCAACACCTCCTCCTCCGCCGCTGCCTGGCGGTCCTCGCTCCTTCTCCGCCTGCCTGGCGGTCCTCTCTCCTGCTGGCGAGCATGGCGACCCACAAGCTGTCCTTCTCTGAGCGTCCTCACCAACCAGCTCTCTCTACACCACGCTTGTAACCATGCTGCCTTCCCAGCACCAAGCTGCATTGTACATCCAATACAACATGTATATAGAGAGCACATTGTGAATTTCCTTTCTCCATCCCATCCTGAGTGTGAACCAAACATCTGAAACCCCACATAGTGTCATATGATCAGTTTTCCACAGTGTTTTAATTCAAAATTTCCCTCATCCTTCATACCCTGCCCACTACAGATGATTTATGATCGTAGAGCAAAAAAAAAAAAAAAAAAAAAAAAAAATCATACTTATTATGAAAATAAAAAGTTGTCGCCTCTTTTAAAATACTTACTATAATAGTAAGAACATTGTGGAAAAATGAACGTAATCGAACTAGTGTAAGCCTACTCCTTCTGGAGGTAGCGGTTTCTTTATAAAGTATAAAAAAAAATCATGTTCTGAGGCAGTCGTCTTCGATTGTTGGTTTTCAGATTTCGAAATAAGTCTAGAATAAACATTTAAAATATTACAGATACCACCAATAATATCTGCGTGTAAGAAATGTATTGTTACTGGTTTACCCCAAGGATACCCCAAGATCACCCAGCTGTGAATAGGTATCTAATTTAAATGTTTTTCATACTATATGTATGAGACTTATGTATTGTTAAATTTAAACCCCTGAAATTAAACAAGTATACAGATTCAGGGCAAATTACGTTTGGACCACCTTAAAAAGGTGTGGTGATTATGTTCGTGGAACCTTTCTCTGGGCATTATGATGTGTTGTGGGACTTTTCAATAAAGTTCTAAAGCGAGACGACCATTTTATCCCCGGGATTATCTAGGTTTGTGGTGCCTCATCCCCAGTACAATGTGCCATATGGCACCACGAAAATTGTGACCAAGTCCCAGGTTGCTGATCTGACTTTCTGCCTCATTTACACTCAACTGCAGGGTCTCAATTGTTTCTCTTACTATTGACAACACAACATACATATATTGTGTCTCATTTTTATCTGTTTTTCATTTTTGTATTTCTTTATTATTATAAGTGTTATTATTATTATTATTATTATTATTATTATTATTATTATTATTATTAATTTATTATTTAATTTTCAAGTTTGTATTTTCTATTATAAATTTTATTTACTATGAATTATTATTATTATTATTATTATTATTATTATTATTGTTAAATTTTCGCTCCCCAGGCCCCGATGTGGGTCCGTGACCTGTGCCTGGGTGGGCAATTCCCTGCAAAAAAAAAAAAAAAAAATGCAAGTGACTGGGGGGAGGAAGGTTCAGTGGAAGGAAAAAGGGAGGATGGAAGGGAATTTTAGTGAGAGAAAAAGGTGCTGTGGCTTAACACATCTTGCGTGAAGGCGATGGGGCAGTGCCGTGATTGATTAAGACAGCTAGCTACACCACGCTCGGACTCGGCAGCAGAGGGAGGGGGTGTGGTGGGGGGTAATGGGGGTGGGGGGCAGGAATCTAAGGCGGCTTCATGTTGTCGGTCGTGTTTAGACAACCGGACCAGGTTTGCCAGGTCTGTCCTTCAAGGGACAAGCTGTCCTTTTTGAGACCTGCTTGTCCTATATTTTTGTAATTAAAAAGAACAGCAAAAAATTACCCTTTCTGTCCTTTTTTTTTTAGCTCCCTTCTACTTTTTACTTTTATCCTCTTCACCACTGATCGGCTCGTTAGCCGCGTGGGCGATCGGTCACGTCTCTGTTACGCACTGTTGGCAAGTACTGGGCATGCACCGGCTCCTGAATGTACCTGAACCTGCTCCAGTGTTGGTCAAGTCTGGTCTTGAAAGGGTTCACACTCGGTGCCGTCACAACACTTCCTGGCAGATTGTTCCACGAGTTCACAACTCTCACTCCGAAAAAGTTTGCCCTCACAGTTTTCTGGACTTGTGGCTTCTTCAGCCTTGAGCTGTGACCCCTTGTGAGGCGAGCGTCCGCCAGCTACAAGTAAGGACACTTGACTGAGTAGTGCCCCTTGAGATGCTTATACACCTTAATTAGGTCGCCCCTTGCCCGTCTGTAGTATAAGCTAGGCAAGTTCCGGCGCTCCAAGCTCTCAGGGTAGTTGAGGTGCCGAAGTGCAGGCACCAGTCTGGTGGCCCTCCTTTGTACATTTTCAACCAACTGACAGTCAGTAGCATATCTCGGGGACCAGATGGGGTGACAGTACTCCAGATGGGGAAGCACTTCACTCTTGACGATCGTTACGAGGGACCTTCTTATAAGACCTATTAATTTATTTGCCTGATTTACCTTCTTAATGTAACATAAAGCATAATACTTTACTGAGTAATATCCTATTGTCCGTCTCATTTTTGTAGCGTCTGTTTGTGACGACGATCTGTACTGAATCACACACGTTCATGCACCCTCTCCTCTAGTCCTCCCCAACAGATGAGCGCCGTTCAGTACACGCGTCGTATGGGTCAGAATTGTCTGTACCGCCCAACTGCCCAGCCCTTCCCTCCCCCCTTCTCCTGGTAGACGACGGTTCTGTACTGTAGGCGTTCAGATCGGAGCAATGTCCAAGCGAAGTCCTTCCAATTTACTTATTTACTCCAGTCACTTCAGTGTTAGCCGGGAAATATCAGCTGCAGGGAAAGACATCCATGCGCAGTTGGCCTGGCCTATAATTAATTTTTAAGATGGGCAAATGGAAAAAACAGTTACAATGATTCCTGAAATTATAACAAGAAATAGGAGAAACAATTTATATGGCTTTCCTGGAATAATAATCCATGTTATTGTAAATGGTGCACGTGTAGTCGAACTAATATACGGAAATCTGCATATGAGCAGCATGAAAAAAACGACAAAGCACAAAAAAACTCTTCATTCATTTACAAGTTCCAAAAATATAACGGACACCTTCCGGTCAATCAGGTAAGTTACATATTAACTGTAAAGCCTCTGCAGCCAAAAATAACATATGGTTTCTGATTTTTATTAATTCCACGAACTTGTGCCGGTAGTTGTCCTTTTTTCACCCTAACTATAATTTTTTACGGAGAGGTTGGCCTATATTGGGGAGGAGCATCTGGCATCCCTGTAACAGACTGTATCAGTGTTTGGAATATCGTCACCGCCGCGAGTGCAGTGCAACCCCCCCCCCCCCCCCAAACGAACAAGGGGGCGCACACAACCAAAAGAAAACTCTACATAACGCTAGGAAAAACGTAAGGTAGGTTAGTTGTATGGTTGTTTTGGGGAAAGGTGAAGGTAAAGTCTTTGAGCTTTTATGTCAAAGATGAACGGAGCGAGTTGGAGGCAGGGTGTGTCACTGTATGTGTGCTCTCTCTCTCTCTCTCTCTCTCTCTCTCCCTCCCCGTCTGGTCACCGAAGAGAGATAGGAAGAGAAGAAGGAGGAGGAGAAGGAAGATCTTAGTGAGTCTGGGGATCTACATACATTACAAGACCAGCCATATTGAAACACACTGTACCTTGTCTCCCAGCCTCTACCGTTAAAGGGAGGAGGGGGGTTGGAGACGGAAACGAGGCGAAGTTAACTAAGAAGTTTATTTTTTTTGTAGTTTCCTCTTCCTACGTTTAATTAAGTGATGCCTGAAGCTGTTTTAATGTGTGTGTGTGTGTGTGTGTGTGTGTGTGTGTGTGTGTGTGTGTGTGTGTGTGTGTGTGTGTGTGTGTGTGTGTGTGTGTGTACGGAATTAACCAACAGTTATAGTAATCAATTAAACAAATCTGAATATATTTTATTAATCTCATTCACAAAGACACAGACACACACACACTGTCTAAATAGCTATCTGCCTATCTGTCTGTCTGCTTTTCTCTGACTGTGCTCTTCTCCGTGTTGTCTTTGTCTGTCTGTGTCTGTCTGTTTCCCACACAGTGCACAATACATCACGATGGGCTGGTGTAGTGCTATCCATCACAACACGATTTGCCAGGTTCATTACGAATGCTTGTTATGTAAATATTAAGCTATGGTTCAAAGGTGGTGAGTGTGTTGGTGTGTGTGGAAGTGTGTTAGAGGTGTGTTGCTAAGGTGGTGAGTGTGTTGGTGTGTTAGAGGTGTGTTGCTAAGGTGGGGAGTGTGTTGGTGTGTGTGGAAGTGTGTTAGAGGTGTGTTGCTAAGGTGGTGAGTGTGTTGGTGTGTGTGGAAGTGTGTTAGAGGTGTGTTGCTAAGGTGGTGAGTGTGTTGGTGTGTGTGGAAGTGTGTTAGAGGTGTGTTGCTAAGGTGGTGAGTGTGTTGGTGTGTGTGGAAGTGTGTTAGAGGTGTGTTGCTAAGGTGGTGAGTGTGTTGGTGTGTTAGAGGTGTGTTGCTAAGGTGGGGAGTGTGTTGGTGTGTGTGGAAGTGTGTTAGAGGTGTGTTGCTAAGGTGGTGAGTGTGTTGGTGTGTGTGGAAGTGTGTTAGAGGTGTGTTGCTAAGGTGGTGAGTGTGTTGGTGTGTGTGGAAGTGTGTTAGAGGGGTGTTGCTAAGGTGGTGAGTGTGTTGGTGTGTGTGGAAGTGTGTTAGAGGTGTGTTGCTAAGGTGGTGAGTGTGTTGGTGTGTGTGGAAGTGTGTTAGAGGTGTGTTGCTAAGGTGGGGAGTGTGTTGGTGTGTGTGGAAGTGTGTTAGAGGTGTGTTGCTAAGGTGGTGAGTGTGTTGGTGTGTGTGGAAGTGTGTTAGAGGTGTGTTGCTAAGGTGGGGAGTGTGTTGGTGTGTGTGGAAGTGTGTTAGAGGTGTGTTGCTAAGGTGGTGAGTGTGTTGGTGTGTGTGGAAGTGTGTTAGAGGTGTGTTGCAAAGGTGGTGAGTGTGTTGGTGTGTGTGGAAGTGTGTTAGAGGTGTGTTGCAAAGGTGGTGAGTGTGTTGGTGTGTGTGGAAGTGTGTCAGAGGTGTGTTGCTAAGGTGGGGAGTGTGTTGGTGTGTGTGGAAGTGTGTTAGAGGTGTGTTGCAAGGGTGGTGAGTGTGTTGGTGTGTGTGGAAGTGTGTTAGAGGTGTGTTGCTAAGGTGGTGAGTGTGTTGGTGTGTGTGGAAGTGTTAGAGTTATGTTGGTAGGGGCTGTGTGTGTGCGTGTGTGTATGTATGTATCTCTGTGTGTGTGTGCACGTTTGAACGTTTTTGCACAAGCTGCAGTTTTGAAGCTGAACGAATCTAAACAGGACGCACCTTGTAACAGACCCCACAGACCACTACAGACACCCCCACAGACCAACAGACACCACCACAGACCAACAGACACCACCACAGACCAACAGACACCACCACAGACCAACAGACACCCCCACAGACCAACAGACACCACCACAGACCAACAGACACCACCACAGACCAACAGACACCCTTACAGACCAACAGACACCCCCACAGACCGACAGACACCCCCACAGACCAACAGACACCACCACAGACCAACAGACACCCCCACAGACCAACAGACACCCCCACAGACCAACAGACACCCCCACAGACCAACAGACACCCCCACAGACCAACAGACACCCCCACAGACCAACAGGCACCCTCACAGACCAACAGACACCCCCACAGATCAGCAGACACCACCACAGACCAACAGACACCCCCACAGACCAACAGACACCACCACAGACCAACAGACACCCTCACAGACCAACAGACACCCCCACAGACCAACAGACACCACCACAGACCAACAGACACCCCCACAGACCAACAGGCACCCTCACAGACCAACAGACACCCCCACAGATCAGCAGACATCACCACAGACCAACAGACACCACCACAGACCAACAGACACCACCACAGACCAACAGACACCACCACAGACCAACAGACACCACCACAGACCAACAGACACCCCCACAGACCAACAGACACCACCACAGACCAACAGACACCCCCACAGACCAACAGACACCACCACAGACCAACAGACACCACCACAGACCAACAGACACCCCCACAGACCGACAGACACCACCACAGACCAACAGACACCACCACAGACCAACAGACACCACCACAGACCAACAGACACCACCACAGACCAACAGACACCACCACAGACTAACAGACACCCCCACAGACCAACAGACACCCCCACAGACTAACAGACACCACCACAGACCAACAGACACCACCACAGACCAACAGACACCACCACAGACCAACAGACACCACCACAGACCAACAGACACCACCACAGACCAACAGACACCACCACAGACCAACAGACACCCCCACAGACCAACAGACACCCCCACAGACTAACAGACACCACCACAGACCAACAGACACCACCACAGACCAACAGACACCACCACAGACCAACAGACACCACCACAGACCAACAGACACCACCACAGACCAACAGACACCACCACAGACTAACAGACACCCCCACAGACCAACAGACACCACCACAGACCAACAGACACCCCCACAGACCAACAGAGACCCCCACAGACCAACAGACACCACCACAGACCAACAGACAACACCACAGACCAACAGACACCCCCACAGACCGACAGACACCACCACAGACCAACAGACACCCTCACAGACCAACAGACACCACCACAGACCAACAGACACCACCACAAACCAACAGACACCACCACAGACCAACAGACACCACCACAAACCAACAGACACCACCACAGACCAACAGACACCACCACAAGCCAACAGACACCACCACAAACCAACAGACACCACCACAGACCAACAGACACCACCACAGACCAACAGACACCACCACAGACCAACAGACACCCCCACAGACCAACAGACACCCCCACAGACTGCCAGAGATAAATTTAAAGCTGACTGGAATTACTTGTATCTCGTTGTCGTTGTGTCAGGGTTTAAAAATGCTAAAGAAAAATAAATACTGTAGTTAAATTGTAGTGCAGTTCGTCTGACATTTCACAATAGCCTGGCTGAATTATAATTCCCTTAGTGGAAAGAACATGTGTGTGTGTGTGTGTGTGTGTGTGTGTGTGTGTTTGTACTTTAAATTGCTGAAGTATTATGGAGGGAGAGATATGTTGGAATGGACTGCGACACAAATTATTTATGTTATTATGACAGTAAAGATAAGAATTTGTTGGGCTCATTTATACATATACATATATATTTATTAGGATTTACACACACACACACACACACACACACACACACACAAGAGATACCCCATAAAAACTAGTCGAGTACAGAGCTCAGACACGCATATGTTTTTATGTATTTTTTATTTATTTATTTATTTTTTTCCGTTTGAGCCATGAAGATAAATGCCACCATGTACTTAGTGTTTGGCCGGAGACAGACCAGGCAGGGAGGTGTTCGTGGCTCATGGCTTGAAGAAGATCTTTACCATCGTTCTTGTATGGTTAAAGTTGAAGAGGTACAGCCCCCTTCACTAGTTCGTTTACAGGGGCTCGTCAGGTTTTATACAGTGTGGCGACCCTGTGTTTGTTTACATTCGACAGAAGGAAACAGGGGTACCTAGTGACAGCACTAGGATCCCGCTTCCTCTATCAAGGAATAAACAATTGAAATTGACAGAAGGAAACTCGTAATAGTAAACACACCATAGACTCAAAAATTAAAATAATATCTCAAAGATAATGATTTGTGGAATGTTTATATGATGAGCCCCTGTAAACGCAGTAGTGAAGGGGATTTGTGTATATATGTTCGTGTTGAAGTGTAGCTACAGATGCAATACCTAGTGTGCGGTGACCCACATCGATGACCTATAACCCTTAAATTTATTTGTCCGATGTTGACCCAAATTGTACAGTGCTGTTGTCCAAGTCAACCAGGTGTGAATTTTTGGTAAAGATCAAATAAAAATTGTGGACGCTAACGAGTCCAAGGTAGAGAAACATTCGAGATTGTCAAGTAATTAATTTAACCTTTGTTTTAGAATACAGAAACACACAATAATTCCACTAGAGAAACACCTAGTAATTGAGTGTGGGCGTGTGGAGGTCGATATGGGCGCGTCCGGGAGCGAGTGTGGGCGTGGGAAGTGTAGTGGGTGGCTTCACTGTCCCATGTTCTGGGTCTTGCTGTTGCTCCTGATCTATTACGCCTGTGCCATACAAGGTAGGTGTCGCTATTATTACTATTAATGTTATTATTCTTGTCTAATTAGCTGTCTCTTTAGTTATGTGTTATACTCTCTCTCTCTCTCTCTCTCTCTCTCTCTCTCTCTCTCTCTCTCTCTCTCTCTCTCTCTCTCTCTCTCTATATATATATATATATATATATATATATAAATATATATATATATATATATAGATATATATATATATATATATATATATATATATATATATATATATATATATATATATCTATATCTATATATATATATATATATATATATATATATATATATATATATATATATATATATATATATATATATATCGTCAACTTCTGTCCCTTTCCCCTCGCCCTTCTATCTCCCTCTCCTTTCATCCCTCTCCCCTCACTCTTTTCTCTCTCCTTCTCCCCTCACCCCATTCTCTCTCCCTCTTCTTTCATCTCTTTCCCTCCCTCACTTATCACCCCTCACTCTCCATCTTTCTTCCTCCTTCTCCTTTCACCTCCCCTCTCTCCCACACACACACACACACACACACACACACTGTAGGGTCAAGACCTATTCAGGCGCTGCTCCCGCTACACACCTGCCCCCCTTGGCCATGTTCGGCCCCACTCCCCAAGTCCCTCTCCCCGACCCATCCTCACCACCGGGATATCAACATAATCAAAAGTGACAATTTCGTTTCGGAAAGAAGTGTGATCAGTGTTGACCAGTGATGAACAGTGTTTAAGCCAGTGAATTCAGCACCAGACAGTACCAGTGAGAGCCGTGAACCACCACTGAGATAAGCAGCCCTGGGAACCATCCTCTGACCAGACGGTGTTAATCCGTCCACCCTGGGAACAACAGTGGGCCGACTATGCACCTGACTTTGAGATAATCCAACACCACCTAGCAGAGAGTGAGGTACTGTGACACCACCCCACACCACACCGGTGTCTCCATGACCACGTGAGGTCCTTCATATCAACACCCGATGACGAGTTACTACACCACGTAAACACCAACACCACCTGGTGTCTCAATGACAATTTATATGTTGAATTCATGTTCCTTCTTCATTCAGTAGTGAAAGCTTTTGTTAAACGACCCACCCACCCCATGTCTTTGTATGTAAAACGTGATTTTTGTCCAATGTATAGTTTCAGCCTTCAGGCTGCAGAACTTTTTCAATAAACCGTTAATTATTATTATTATTATTATTATTATTATTATTATTATTATTATTATTATTATTATTAATATTATTATTATTACACACACACACACACACACACACACACACACACACACACACACACACACACACACACACACCTTCTCCAAGTCAACTTTACAATCTCTCTCTCTCGCCCCCTCTCACTCACTTTTTCTCTTTCTCACACAGGCATGAGTTATCCCGGGATCAAGCTACAGGCGAACGGCTCTCTGACGGTCTCCTCCTACCTACAGTACCGCCATACCCTCCAGCAAGACCTGAAGGACAGCCTCACCTTCTGCGTCAGGGTCTTCTTCAGGCAATACAGACCCCTCAACCCCTTCCTGTCGTATGCCCTGGAGACGGACCCGGAGATGCTGTATATTGGTGAGAGAGAGAGAGAGAGAGAGAGAGAGAGAGAGAGAGAGAGAGAGAGAGCTGATTTGGAGATGATGCATGTTGATGTGTGTGTGTGTGTGTGTGTGTGTGTGTGTGTGTGTGTGTGTGTGTGTGTGTGTGTGTGTGTGTGTGTGTGTCAAAATGTAATATAAACAGAAGGAAAGACTTACTAAAACACGTAAGCACGATGGTATGGGCCCAAAAAAACAAAGAAAAAACAAAAAAAGAAAATTCAGTGATAAATGAACTTCGTATATAAGAGAGAGGCGAAGGTGTTCTAAAGAGGTCATATATATTCTGTGTATATGTGTAGGTGTTTGTGTAAGTGTAGGTGTAAGTATAGGTGTTTGTGTAAGTGTAGGTGTGTCAATTATAATGTCCATACTTGTTATATAACGTATAATAACTATAACTACACCCACCAGCTGGTATAATTTTAGGGTGATAGGGACAGATTATAGCTTATGTCCGTCACTACACTACACTACACTACACTACACTATCTATCAAGTTACGTAGGTTAGGTTAGGTCAGGTTATTGTGCGACGCCCCCTGGAGACATGTCAACACACCACCAACCATAACACAAAAAAGGGAATAACATACAGACACGCGAACACAAGCCATAAAAACAAGTGACTAACTTCCCCCCCCCCCCCCCCCCCATTTTTTCAACACCTTCAAGGTTATTTGTCAACATACACGCGAGCAGGTAAGATGAGAGAGAGAGAGAGAGAGAGAGAGAGAGAGAGAGAGAGAGAGAGAGAGAGAGAGAGAGAGAGAGAGAGAGAGATCTTGTGTGTCTTTATGTTAATCACATCTTTGTCTTCAGGTCTTAATAAGGAGACGGAGATGCTGGAAGTGAGGTGTTGTGGGCAGCAGGTACTACTGACTCTCGATGCGGACTGGCTATCGCTGGAGAACTGGCACTCTGGTTGTGTGGCTCTCTCACTCCACTCTGGCGTGTGGTGGGCTGTGTGGGACAATCTACTTATGAATGGCACCATCGAGGCGCCCGAAGCCATAGTGAGAGCCGGAGGTGACCTTTACATTGGCCAGAAACAAAGTACTGCAGGAGGCGGTGGTTTCAAGGTGTCCGCTAGTCTGCGAGCAGTACTGGTGGACATGAGGCTGTATGGTGCAGCACTGTCCGTCGATAACATGCACTCCTTCGGGCAGTGCGGCACCATAGAGGGCGCCCCGAATCCTCTGATTGATTTTTCAGAAATCGAACAGGATTTTATCTTTGGGGAATATGGAATTGAGAAGATGATAGCTGAAGTCACTTGTTGGAAAAATACTGAGTTCGACTTGATAGTCTATCCCAGCGCTATGACCTTTGCTGAGGCAAAACTTTTATGCAGATTAATGGGAGGTGAGCTGCCTCAACTAAGGATCGAGGAGGAAAATCTTCTTTACCTGCCACAGCTGGCGCCTTACTCGGGGGACACCTGTGTACTAAATGACACCATGAGCCCATTTTGGCTGGATGCGAGACTTGATTTGAATTCCTCAAATGTTTCACACACCCACTTCGCTGTCTCAAATGTTGTTGATTCATCGAAAACTTGCTTGTCTATCATCATAAGCGACTCAGTTGAGTTGTATCATACTGATTGTCACGATAATCGTTGCTTGGCCTGTTCCTTTCGGAACAGGATTAAGTGGCGTATTAGAGGATTGTGTCACCAGTCTGTTCTGGACAAGGAATACCAAGTGGTTGGTCAGGGTTCGTCATTCGCCCTCAGGGGATTCTACAGCTCTGAGATCACACTAGATACAGAAGGGGCAGACCAGAGATTCGATTTCGGCAGGTGGACGATTAAGAGTTACAAAGCACCACATGTGGTAGCCACCCTCTGGCGCACCTCCCCGAATCATTACCCCTTCAATATAAATGAATGGGAGATAAAGAACGACAAGTGTCGTGATTGGACGTCGAAGAAGACCAAGCTCATGGTTACCAGTTGCAGTGAGAACGAGATGACGTGTAACGACGGGACCTGCTTGGCTAGAAAATCCTATCGTTGTGACATGGAAGTCGACTGTCCCGACGGCTCCGACGAAGAGAACTGTGAGAAAATAGTAATACCAAAGAACTACAAGCGAAACATCGCTCCCCCGCGAAAGGACCTCTCTAAACCCCACATCGTTACCATCTTCGTGGACCTCCTCGCTATCAGAGAGTTCGATATCGCGAATTTCAGGTTCAAGAGTGAAATTGTGGTTAACTACAAGTGGCGAGACTCAAGGCTGAAATTCTTAAACCTTCAAAAGAAACTGTGGAAGAACAAGATTACGTCTGAGATCTGGGAGCCTGATGTAGAGTACCTGGGTGAGGGCAACACCACCTGTGATGTCATCGTCAGGAAGAAGTCCTTGTTTATCCAATATATCAGCTCTCACCCGCCACCTGACGAAGAGGACGTGTTGGAAGGTTAGCCTCTTGCTGTATTAAGGCCACCAGAAGATTGGCCCTCCTTATTTATTTCACCTTAAGATTAAACCAACCTAACCTAACCTAACCTAACCCCCAAATAGCGTTAGGGTGTTTAATCCTCAAGTGAAATAAGCTGAGGGGACTAATCATCACGTGGGTGGAATATAAAATTATCATCATCATCATCATCATCATTATTATTATTATTATTATTATTATTATTATTATTATTATTATTACTTCAACAGATATACAGTTTGACGGGGAGGAGAACGGCATAGTAATGATGGAAAAAATGACTGTTACAACTGACTGCCTGTTTCGACTGGACAACTTCCCCTTTGATAAGCAATACTGTGAACTGGTGAGTGACACTATTAACAAACTCTAAACTAACTGTTGAGCGACATAACTAATAAACTGTAAAATAACTGATAAGTGTAGAGACAAGGGAGGGGAAAAAACAGTTAACAGTCTTCCCCCCAAAACAAATATAAAATCAAATAAAACTTGATAAAAATGATTAAAAGTTATATTACTGAACGGTGGCTCAGAAAAACGAATATAATATTTTAATTAATGACTGATTTGATAAAAAAATATTATTTTTAGTGATTAAAATCTTGTGTGAGAGGAAATAAGCAATTAATGTACCTTTATGGTTAGGTTAGGTTAGGTGCGAGCGTACAGTCTGGTCATCTATGTATGTATTATACTTACCTATAGTTACCTCTGTATATGGACTATGTATATACTGTATACGTGCTGGAATGTATACCTACAACATCTATGTGTATGAATGTATGTATGTCTGTGTCTCTGCCCGTATGTATGTATGTATGTATGTATGTATGTATGTCAATCAATAAATCACACAGTGTTCACATCTCCTCCTCCTCCTCCCTTGACAGACACTGGTGATAAAGGACATACCTGCAGAAGTGGTTCAGCTGGAGATTGAACCCTCCGGCGTCACCTTCTACGGGAGACGTCACATGCTTCAGTACTACCTGGTGGAGGAGCATATGAACAGCTCTATGTGGGTGGGTCTTGAGTAGGTCTTGAGTAGGTCTTGAGTGGGTCTTGAGTAGGTCTTGAGTGGGTCTTGAGTAGGTCTTGAGTAGGTCTTGAGTGGGTCTTGAGTGGGTCTTGAGTGGGTCTTGAGTAGGTCTTGAGTAGGTCTTGAGTGGGTCTTGTAGGTCTTGAGTAGGTCTTGAGTGGGTCTTGAGTAGATCTTGAGTAGGTCTTGAGTAGATCTTGAGTAGGTCTTGAGTCGGTCTTGAGTAGGTCTTGAGTGGGTCTTGAGTAGGTCTTGAGTAGGTCTTGAGTCGTATTTGAATGTTTATATGTGTTTGTTTTATGAGCTGATGTTTATAGTAGCGGATATTGAATATTGGTTTTTATAGCCGATGTTTATGATTTTAAAATTTTATGGTGATTGACCTCCCATAGAATGATGATAGATTTAAAGGTCATTTTACTGACTTCCTGACCTCCCAATAGAATGATCATCGCATCAGGGGTCATTCTAGTAAACTTCTGACCACATCCCTTCTGTAACCACATCCCTTCTCTGACCTGACCATACCCTTTCTGTAACCTGACCACATCCCTTCTGTAACCCGACCACATCCCTTCTGTAACTTGACCACATCCCTTCTGTAACCTGACCACATCCCTTCTCTGACCTGACCATACCCTTTCTGTAACCCGATCACATCCCTTCTGTAACTTGACCACATCCCTTCTCTGACCTGACCATACCCTTTCTGTAACCCGACCACATCCCTTCTTTGACCTGACCACACCCTTTCTGTAACCTGACCACACCCTTTCTGTAACCTGACCACATCCCTTCTGTATCCTCCCTCCCTACAGAAACAAAACAGTGCTGTAGTGATCCAACTGAAATTCAACAACCTGTCGCTGTACTTCGTTACCTCCACCTACGTGCCTACCTTCCTGCTACTGGTCGTTGGGTACCTCACCTTCTTTTTCCCTCTACACGACTTCAATGAACGGATAATGGTAACTCTTACTTCTCTACTGGTGGAGGCGGCGTTCTTTACCCAGGTGAGAGAGTGAGAGAGAGAGAGAGAGAGAGAGAGAGAGAGAGAGAGAGAGAGAGAGAGAGAGAGAGAGATTAACGTACTGAATATTAAGAGTAACCTAATCTAACCTAACCTAACCTAACGTAGCCTAACCTAACCTAACCTAACGTAACCTAACCTAACGTAACCTAACCTAACCTAACCTTACCTTACCTAACCTAACGTTAGGAAGAGATAGGAAGAAATTGGTTCACAAATAGGGTGGTAGACGAGTGGAACAAGCTTAGCAACTTTGTAGTAAGTGCTGGAACTCTGAAAAGTTTCAAAAGGAGGCTGGATAGATTCATGGATGATAGAGAGTGGTAGTAACTCTCGACAGGAGCTGCCATGGACAGGCCAACCGGCCTATTGCAGACTCCTTATTTTCTTATGTTCTTATGTAACGTAACGTAACGTAACCTAACCTAACCTAACGTAACCTAACCTTACCTAATCGAACCTTCATTTACCGGATTATAAGGAGAGGGATGTCCGTTATATTGTTGGTTCGTTAGATGTGAAGCCTCCATTTAACGGACATTATAAAGAAGAAAATCCATGTCCGTTAGATAGAAATTTCCACCAACTAACCCACAATGCGTATCCCGATTCGTCTTTGTTTACAGTCCTGTCTACACTCTTGTCTACACTCTTGTCTACAGTCTTGTCTACAGTCTTGTCTACATTCTCCTCCCCCAGACGAGTCAAGCCATCCCCCAGACGACCTACCTCAAGTTAATAGACATATGGTTCGTCTTCTGCATCGTCGGCTTGTTTCTTATCATGGTATCTCTCCTGCTGATCAACGCTCTGCTGGTGAGATAGATAGATTAGATAGATAGATAGATTAGATAGATAGATAGATTAGATACATAGATAGATAGATAGATAGATAAAAAAATATAAAAAAATTGACAAAAGAAAAAGACAAACACAGACACACACAGACACACACAGACACACACAGAGCTTTATCCTAACCCCTCCTCCTTATCCACACAGAACAAAGAGGATGAGAAGGATGAAGATAAAGAAGAGTTTTCCTTCGTGACCAAGTTTAGAGTGGCTCCAGCAGGTAACCAAGGCCTTCCAGCGGCACCAGCCACCAGACCTCTCCTCAAGAACTGCTCCCGTGCTCGTGTTCTCAATGTGGTGTGTCAGATTATCGATCCAATTTTACTAGTTGTGTTTTTGGTGATCTATTTTCTGCAAATTAGTGATGAACATGAATTATATGATGGGTAGGGCTGAGTGGTGATGTTTTGGTGTTGTCTCAAGGGCTGAGTGGTGATGTTTTGGTGTTGTCTCAAGGGCTGAGTGGTGATGTTTTGGTGTTGTCTCAAGGGCTGAGTGGTGATGTTTTGGTGTTGTCTCAAGGGCTGAGTGGTGATGTTTTGGTGTTGTCTCAAGGGCTGAGTGGTGATGTTTTGGTGTTGTCTCAAGGGCTGAGTGGTGATGTTTTGGTGTTGTCTCAAGGGCTGAGTGGTGATGTTTTGGTGTTGTCTCAAGGGCTGAGTGGTGATGTTTTGGTGTTGTCTCAAGGGCTGAGTGGTGATGTTTTGGTGTTGTCTCAAGGGCTGAGTGGTGATGTTTTGGTGTTGTCTCAAGGGCTGAGTGGTGATGTTTTGGTGTTGTCTCAAGGGCTGTGTGGTGATGTTTTGGTGTTGTACCAAGGGCTGTGTGGTGATGTTTTGGTGTTGTACCAAGGCCTGTGTGGTGATGTTTTGGTGTTGCCCCAAGGGCTGTGTGGTGATGTTTTGGTGTTGTACCAAGGGCTGTGTGGTGATGTTTTGGTGTTGTACCAAGGGCTGTGTGGTGATGTTTTGGTGTTGTACCAAGGGCTGTGTGGTGATGTTTTGGTGTTGTACCAAGGGCTGTGTGGTGATGTTTTGGTGTTGTCTCAAGGGATGTGTGGTGATGTTTTGGTGTTGTACCAAGGGCTGTGTGGTGATGTTTTGGTGCTGTACCAAGGGCTGTGTGGTGATGTTTTGGTGTTGTCTCAAGGGATGTGTGGTGATGTTTTGGTGTTGTACCAAGGGCTGTGTGGTGATGTTTTGGTGTTGTGCCAAGGGCTGTGTGGTGATGTTTTGGTGTTGTCCCAAGGGCTGTGTGGTGATGTTTTGGTGTTGTCCCAAGGGCTGTGTGGTGATGTTTTGGTGTTGCCCCAAGGGCTGTGTGGTGATGTTTTGGTGTTGTCCCAAGGGCTGTGTGGTGATGTGTTGGTGTTGTCCCAAGGGTTGTGATGGTGTGTTGGTGTTGTCCCAAGGGCTGTGTGGTGATGTTTTGGTGTTGTCCCAAGGGCTGTGTGGTGATGTTTTGGTGTTGTCCCAAGGGCTGTGTGGTGATGTGTTGGTGTTGTCCCAAGGGTTGTGATGGTGTGTTGGTGTTGTCCCAAGGGCTGTGTGGTGATGTTTTGGTGTTGTCCCAAGGGCTGTGTGGTGATGTTTTGGTGTTGTCCCAAGGGTTGTGATGGTGTGTTGGTGTTGTCCCAAGGGTTGTAATGTTGTATAGGTCTATATTATCCCAAAGGTTGTGATGTTGTATAGGTCTATATTATCCCAAAGGTTGTGATGTTATATAGGCCTATAATGTCCAAGACAGAGTTGTGATACCTTTGTAGGCCTAAAATATACATCTGTTGTGCAATTCTAAAATGATACACCAGTTCACTACATATTGGTCAAAATGTGTGTTGGTATTATTTTGAAATATATTTATCCTGAATATATAATCTATATCTGTACCTGAATGAGTATCTATATCTATAAAATAAATAAACATTATAGCCAGATGAGAGTTCGTGTCTTGTCGTCATTATAACACGTCCTTATGAACAGTTTATGAATCCACGACTTGGTAACACTGCCTCCAATTAGCTGAATACAAAGACGATAAATGCTCCAGGCTTGAGAGAGAGAGAGAGAGAGAGAGAGAGAGAGAGAGAGAGAGAGAGCCTTCGTTAATTCAGGTGAAATTTATTTGTTGGATAAGCAAGGTTAGGTTAGGTTAGGTTAGGTTAGGTTAGGTTAAGGCAAAATAGGTTAAATTAGGTTATATTATAATATGGTTAAGTTGGGTTAGATTAGGTTAGTTTAGGTTAGATTGGGTTGAGTTAGATTAGGTTAAGGTAGGTTAAATTAAATTAGATTAAATTGTGTTAGGTTAGACCAGGTTAAGTTAGGTAAGGTTAAGACCGGTGTCACATTCTAGTGTGTGTGGTGAGACGGACAGACAGATAAACAGACGGTACTGCCCCACGTAGACAGCCTGTGTGGTGGGGTAGACAGACAGATAGACAGTGTAACTCCGTCTAGACTGTCTCTGTCTCCAAGCGTGTTGATGCATTGTCTCAAATGAACACTCCCCCCCCTCTTGTCTCATGTTTCATCTCTCTCTCTCTCTTTCTCTTTCTCTCTCTGTCTCTCTCTCTCTCTTTCTCCCTCTCTCTCTTTCTCTCTCTCTCTCTCTCTTTCTCTTTCTCTCTCTCTCTCTCTCTTTATTTCTGTTTGTCTGTCTATTTCTCTTCCTGTCTGTCTGTCTCTCTCTATTTTTGTCTCTCTTTAATTCATACATTACGTGTGTGTGTGTGTGTGTGTGTGTGTGTGCGTGTGTGTGTGTGTGTGTGTGTGCGTGTGTGCGTGTGTGTGTGTGTGTGTGTGTGTGTAAAATAAGGGTTACGACACACACACACAATAGTTCACCGGACACTATATCTTCCACTATTCGATAAAACAATAAAAAATAAATAAATAAATGAACGAAATAAATAAATACCTCCTCCCCCTCTCCCCAAAAAGTTCCAACAACGGGGAAAAACAAGTGTGTCAATACATGAGAATACAGAGGCGACGTATGTATCTATGTATGTGTGTATGTATGTATGTGTGTATGTATATCTGTCACGTATGTTTGTAGGTTAAGGGTAAATAAAACGTAAATAGTGAATGTAGAAGAAAAATTACGATAGGGATATTTTTTTTTTTTTTTTTTGAGAATGGAAGCAACGTGAGAGAGAGAGAGAGAGAGAGAGAGAGAGAGAGAGAGAGAGAGAGAGAGAGAGAGAGAGAGAGAGAGAGAGAGCATTACATTACCTACCAAGACACGTGACGTCACTATACAACAGGGTAGTAACGAGGTTAACTCAACACTGCCAGTACACACACACACACACCCTTAACCTAACCAAACCCTAACCTAACCTAACGTAAACCTAACCTAACCTAACCTCACACCACCAACACTAGCTCACCCAAAATACATATCCTCTTTAAAGGGATAAAACTATACTATATTTCCTCCTAGTAACTATAAACCACTAGCACAGGTCTTAGTAACTAGTAAAAAAAATCCAAAAATATAATAGTTGACTGAATAATAGGTATTTGGGGGGGGGGGTGAGAGGGGGGTGAGAAGGGGTGAAAGGGGGGGGGGGTTATTCTGCACCCGATCACCCTGAGTCTCTCACCTGTATGGCATCAGTTAATTAATCACCTGTTGTTACCTCAGACATGGATGGTACAGTACCTTTGACTAAGTTTGGCATTGGACTTTTTTCTAACTAAACTTTAGTTGATTAAGAAACTATTATCAAGTCTTTCATCTCCTTAATGGTGCTGTACAGGCGTGTGTATGTGTGTGTGTGTGTGTGTGTGTGTGTGTGTGTGTGTGTGTATGTGTGTGTGTGTGTGTGTGTGTGTGTGTGTAGATGGCGCTGTTACCACTACACACACACTATGTGTGTGTGTGTGTGTGTGTGTGTGTGTAGATGGCGCTGTTACCACTACACACCACTAGTCAACACAGAGAATAAGATATCATAAACCCGAAGCAGGAAGCATAGGTAGGTGGCAGTGCTTTAGTAAACAACAGTGACGGGAGGAATATTCTCAGAGATGACAGTGAAAAGCTAAGAGGAAGATCATGAACAGAAGACAGTGAGGGGAATTAGCTTTCTTCTCTCTTGTATATAGACACCTCTCCTGTCTACCTCCCTGTCCACCTCTCCTGTCTACATCCTTGTCCACCTCCCTGTTTAACTCCCTGTCTACCTCCCTGACCACCTCTCCTGTCTACATCCTTGTCCACCTCCCTGTTTAACTCCCTGTCCACCTCTCCTGTCTACCTCCCTGTCCACCTCCCTGTTTAACTCCCTGTCTACCTCCTTGTCCACCTCTCCTGTCTACCTCCCTGTCCACCTCTCCTGTCTACATCCTTGTCCACCTCCCTGTTTAACTCCCTGTCCACCTCCCTGACCACCTCTTCTGTCCACCTCCCTGTCCATCTCTCCTGTTCAGCTCCCCGTCCATTTTCCTGTCCCCGGTAGCGTGAGTAAGACAGAAGAGGTGACCCATCTCAACACCGGACCACAAACAGTCAGGTTATGTCAAATCACTAAAGCTTATAATACCAGACAGAGTTATTGTAGGTCTTATTATCATGCTTGGGGAGCCATAGTCGGGTGGGTTCGGTCTCGGGGGTCACCCTAAATCCACACTATCCACACTGGTATCCACACTTACCACTCAAGAAGGTACCCATCCATTCACTGGTCAGCAGAGGTGAGATGGAAATAACACAGGTAGTGGATATGTTAAGCCCAGTGACCAGCTGACCTTCTCACTGACGGCAGCAACTAAACCTACAATGGTCTGGATTAGCTTGTAAATTCAGCTGCCGTATTAAGTTAGCCTTGAACTGATGTGTGTGTGAGAGAGAGAGAGAGAGAGAGAGAGAGAGAGAGAGAGAGAGAGAGAGAGAGAGAGAGAGAGACATTAACCACTCTATAGTAACAAAGATCCAATAATGGTAATCTAGAGGATCAACTTAACGAAATTCAGAAAATGTCTCAACGCTATTCCCTCATCCATCCAGCTGGTACACAGAAGGCTCTCCATTACGACACTATCATACTATATAACAGCCTACGTGGGTCAAGTTATTATGTCCCCCACGAACCCACATAGCCCCACGAACCCACATAGCACCACGAACCCACATAGCCCCACAACTCACTCAGAAAGTCTGAGAAACTTTCAATGAGAAGAATAATCCTGAATTTGTGGTGCTCCTCCTTTCTTCCTCCACTCCCAACGTCGTTTCTTTTACCATAAATCTAATTTTCTCATTTTCTTTTTTCAGGCTTGGATGTTATTCATGGAATTTCCTCATTTTAAGCTTCCGTGCACACTGCTCTGGATGTTTTTAATGGTGCTGGCTTGCAATGTGTCCCTGTATTTGCAATATATTTACGTCACCGTCCTACGTCAGCCAATAAGGTGCGGCTGATCAAGTGACGTTAGAATGTACGTAGGCGTCGAGGGGACCAATGCCGGAACGCGAGTGGGCGTGGTCAAGACTAGTGACATCACAAGAAGTGGGAGGAGCTAAAGTATAAAGACCGGGGTGTGGGCGTGTCAGCGTCTCATACCTGTTGCATCTCTCGTGGCTGGCGGACCTGTGTGTGCCTCGCTCCTCGATCTAACCACATAAGCCAACGAGAACAC
>CAUDMG010003875.1:3960000-3962500 GCA_958450375.1 Homarus gammarus | reverse complement strand
CCACGTACCCCACCTATGATATAAGGACATAATTACAGGTGAGGCTAAAGTCATCACCTCACTCTGTCATTACCTGGAAAATATAACAACCCCAACCATCCCCAACCAACCCCAACCAACCCCAACCAACCCCAACCATCAACCGTCAATTGACAACTGAGGGTAATGTTTTTTTTGTCCTTATTATTTACAAATATTTCTTTCCTGCAAGCCAATGATTGGAGCTTAATTTTCTTTACGGACATTTTGATTGGATGGGAGGCATTTTTTTTTTTAACACGTCTGAAAAAATGAGAGAGAGAGAGAGAGAGAGAGAGAGAGAGAGAGAGAGAGAGAGAGAGAGAGAGAGAATACTGTATCTATATCGGACATTAATGCTGTATTATATCTGTAACTCCAGAAATACTGTACGATTTACGTCGACTAAACCCCCCCCCCCCTTAAATAACTGCCAAAGATAACCCAGAAATTCGCTAGATTTGGTGTCATTTCCGCTAAGTTGGCAACACTGAGCCGCCTCCCTCCTCGACCTTTTAAAGACGGTTTCATTTATGTCAATATTGGTAGGGCTGTTGAAGACCTGACCTGACCTGACCTGACCTGATGGAAAATGAGTATCTTCAATATATATTCTTAATATTAAAGTGAAAATTATTCGTAAAATCATTAGACACCATTTTTGACGTATTTTCTCAAGTTACGACGAAAAAAGATGGATTCTCTAAGGATTCTTGCATAACTTACGATAGACAGATGGATATATAGATAAGTAGATAGATAGATAGATAGATAGATAGATGGATAAAGCAGAAGCCAGATGATGATGATTAGGATAACGACACACACACACACACACACACACACACACACACACACACACCCACCTCCATAATTTTCCCCAATTTACTAATACAATTATAAATGTCTCATACAAAACTCACAATGGTAATTTGTTTCAGGGGCCTAATAGAGGTAATTAAGTGAGTAATTAGCCTGAGGTGTGAGGGGGAAGGGAGGAAGGGGAGGTGAGGAAGGGGAGGTGTGGAAGGGGAGAGGAGAAAGGGGAGGTGAGGAGGAGGGTAAGGAAGGGGAGGTAAGGAAGGGGAGGTAAGGAAGAGGAGGATGAGGAAGGGGAGGTAAGGAAGAGGAGGTGAGGAAGAGGAGGATGAGGAAGGGGAGAGGAGGAAGGGGAGGTGAGGAAGGGGAGAGGAGGAAGGGGAGGTGAGGAGGTAGGAGAATGGTAGTTAAGAGGTGTAATGCCTGTAATTTGGGACATCACAGTTGACATTATAGCAGCTGACATTACTCCCTCGACACTGTATGTAAACGTGTGTGTGTGTGTGTAAGTCAAGAACACACACACACCCCCCCCCCCCACACAAAAGCTCTAAAGTACACAACATTATATACCTACACTGAACCTCCAGACCCCACTCCCCTTCCCTACCCCCCCTTCCCTACCCCCCCCTTCCCTACCCCCCACTTGGTAGAGGTAGGTATCTAGGGGAGGTAAGGGGGGGGGGGGGAGAGGAAAGAAGGGGGAAGAGAGCCAGAGGTTATTGTGTCGTGGTGGCTAAGATTGAAAGCTGCTGTGGGGGAGGGGAGGAAGGGGGGAGGGGAGGGGTGGGAAGGGGAGGGGAGGGGGATGATATTAACTGTAACCTTTGGAGAATATGTGGTGGTGGTGGTGGTGGTGGTGTAGTATGGTGATATCTCTCTCTCTCTCTCTCTCTCTCTCTCTCTCTCTCTCTCTCTCTCTCCACTGGACAACGTTACCCAGACGGCTGTACCTTCCCCCATCTGGCTTCACCTAACCTAATGAACACGTCTACACTGACACCTCTCCCTGTGTGTGTGTGTGTGTGTGTGTGTATGTGTGTGTGTGTGTGTGTGTGTGTGTGTGTGTGTGTGTGTGTGTGTGAGCTTTGAGGACGCAGGTGTGATCCCTTGAACCTTTTCTTTCCATAACTTATTCAATATATAAGTTTGGGGGGAAGACGATACAGAAAACGGTGGTTAGGTTATAGGAGAGACTCAACTATTTTGGTGGTTAGTCTTTCTTTAGCTCTCTTTATCTCTCTCTATCTCTCTCTCTTTATCTTTCTCTATCTTACTTTCTGTGTCTTTTTCTATTCTTCTTTAGTTCTATTATTCGTTTTTTATTCCTTTCTCTTTTATTTTCCTTTAGACAGACAGACAGACAGATAGAGTTAAATATATAGCATTAATATTAATATCCTTCCCAAATTGACTTAATGAGACATGACGAAGGTAATTTAAACAAAGGTCAATTGTTAAAGTTATTTACAAGATTAATAAAAAAAAAAAGTTCTAAAGGTTTGGTAGAAAATTGGAACTTTTTTTTTTAAATTTAGTCTTCATTAAAAGTTGAGGTGATTAGTTTTTGGTCTAATTATGATATTTTTTGGGGAGGGTGAGGGGTGGGACCTGTGTGTGTGTGTGTGTGTGTGTGTGTGTGTGTGTGTGTGTGTGTGTGTGT
>CAUDMG010003875.1:3932500-3955000 GCA_958450375.1 Homarus gammarus | reverse complement strand
ACCTTCACTTAACAACAGAAACCTTCACTTAACAACAGAAGCCTTCACTTAACAACAAAAACCTTCACTTAACAACAGAGACCTTCACTTAACAACAGAGACCTTCACTTAACAACAGAGACCTTCACTTAACAACAGAAGCCTTCACTTAACAACAGAAACCTTCACTTAACAACAGAGACCTTCACTTAACAACAGAAACCTTCACTTAACAACAGAGACCTTCACTTAACAACAGAGACCTTCACTTAACAACAGAGACCTTCACTTAACAACAGAAACCTTCACTTAACAACAGAGACCTTCACTTAACAAACAGAAGCCTTCACTTAACAACAGACCTTCACTTTATAACAGAGACCTTCACTTAACAACAGAAACCCTCACTTAACAACAGAGACCTTCACTTAACAGGAATAAACTCTACTCACAACAGGAAAACACTCTCCTCACAACAGGAATAAACCCTACTGATAAGAGGAAGAATCTTTTACAATGAAACTTTACGAGTTAACGAAAGGTAAATAAAATGTTTTACAATTTACAAGAGGAGTCATTTACAGGAGGACTAATTTACAGTTTACAAGGGAGGAATAAAGAAGAGGAGAGAGTAAAGGCAAGGAGGTGGAGACATAGTGAGGAATGGAGAGAAGAGTAGAGAGAAGAGGAGAATAAATGGAGGGAAGGAGAAGTAGAATAAGAGAAGGAATAGGGGTAGAGAGGTGTGGTTGTGAAGGAAATGGCAGAGATGATAAGAAAAGAGGAAGGAAAGAAGGAAGGAACGAAGGAATGAAGAAATGAAAACAGGAAGAATTACCCCAAATAAACAATAAACATGAAATTACGAAAACAATAACAAGAAACAAATTCAAAACAACCGTAATAGAAAATTACGGTAAATAATGATAAAAATAATAAATATATTATTAAATCGTAATCTTATGGTTAGGGAAAAATGTTTAAAAATGTTAATATATGTATCGATTGACTTAAGACATTCTTTAGCTCTGTGTGTGTGATATAAAAAGATGTATGACTGACATTCTTACTTTAGCATTCTACCTCAGATGTCTTATAATAATAATCTTGAACCTTAAGTGATTTTTTGATCTTAGGAGAAATTTTACCGTGTTATAATAGTATGAAAAATTCGTTTAAATTATGGGTATTATGATTATATTTTCGGGTTATATTAAAAAAAAAAGAAGAATTATATTTACAATCTCTCTGTGTTGTTTAGTCGCCTACGGTACCTTGAATTATATGGGTAATCCCTTAATGAGTAGTTTTATATTTATTTTATCTAGAAGATTTAAATTATATATACAGTCAATTATAGTTATTTCTCTTATAAATTATAGGAATTATTTGGTATTTTTAGATAATTATTATATAGTTCCTCTTTGGTCTATGCTATCATGATTTATATTGATGGTCCCTCGTTTATTTTCATTCCCAGCCAATCAGAAAAACGCGGTTGGGGAAATTCTAGATATGAGAGTATAACGTGTGCTGATTGGTTCACACTCACTATGACGTCAGTTTATGCCCCTCCCACTACTCCCATAGCATATTAAATCAGAATAACTTACACATAACTTAGTATTACCCTAACTTGGTCTTCCCTAATCTATCTTAACCGATTCTAAACCTAACCTAACCTAACTTAGAATGAAGGTAAACGTCATAGTTGGAGATGATCAATCAGCACTGGAGCAACCACGCCCACATACTCGCTAGCTGGGCCATATGGCAACGCATTTGGCCCTATACTTCATGAAGCCTTATCTAATGGGAGGCAGGATAGTAGTCATTATTTTTATCAGTTATGGAGTCTTTTTCTGTCTTTCTGTCTCTTTATTCGTCTATCTAATTTTATGTTTGTCTGCCTCTCTATTCAGTCTTTCTTTATCTCACTATTTCTCACTTTGTCTCATTTTACTTGCTTGCATGTTATTCTATTTTTGGTCTCTCTCTTTCTCTCTCTCTCTCTGTCTCTCTTTAATTTTCTCTCTCTCTCTCTCTCTCTCTCTCTCTCTCTCTCTCTCTCTCTCTCTCTCGCTCGCTCCTAGTCATTCAGTTTACAATAGTTAGGGAACAAACCAAGATCGTTTTCTGTCGTTAGATGTTACGTCACTTAACCACAAACTTAACTAAACAGACGTGTAATATTCTCCTGATGATGTTCATTATAATATATTTCTGAGAGTAGCTAATTCACCGGCTGGAACCTAATCTAACCTAATCAACCCTAACTTAACCTAACCAACCCTAACTTAACCTAGCCATAGCCTAACTTAACCTAACCTAACCAACCCTAACTTAACCTAGCCATAGCCTAACCTAACCAACCCTAACTTAACCTAGCCATAGCCTAACTTAACCTAACCATAGCCTAACTTAACTTAGCCATAGCCTAACTTAACCTAACCAACCCTAACTTAACCTAGCCATAGCCTAACTTAACCTAACCTAACCTAACCTAACCTACCCTTACTTAACATGCCCTAAGCTAATTCCCTGCCCCAAATCTAACTTAAACTATCCATAGCTTAACTTAACATAGCCTTAACCTAACCTAACCTAACCTAACCTAACCTAACCTAAATCATCCCGGTTAACAATGGAAAATCCCAGTTTGTTTACAAGTCCGGTGTTAAAACGTTGTTCAATCTTTCTATGTATATAAAAAAAATACCTATATATTTATTATTAAGAATACATACATACATACATACATACATACATACATACATACATTAATATGAAAAATTTATTTATTGATGTAATATTATGTAAGAAGATTATTTTTTTCTAAAATTAAGAATAAGCAGCCTTTAGTAGAGTTTATTTTCAAAGGAATAAATGATAGAATAAATCGGCCCCATTCCTAACATTAACCACAGCTACCCAATCCTAACCTAACCACAAGTGTACAATCATAGTCTCAACCACAGAAGAACCCTAATCTTAGTATAACCACATAGGAAACCTAATCTTGAACTTAACCACAAGACTCCAATCCTAGACTTAACCACAGCAACCCATCCCTAACCTTAATCACAGGTCCCAATCGTGACCTTAATTTAACCACAAGACTCCAATCCTACCCTTAACCACAGCAACCCAATCCTAACTTTAACTTCACCACAAGATTCCAATCCTAGTCTTAACCACAGCAACCCATCCCTAACCTTAATCACAGGTCCCAATCCGCGTAGCCTCTAGTCCAGACATGTAGTGGAGGTTATGGTAAATTATGGCCTATTAGTACGGGGCCAATTTACTCTTAGTTAAAATCACTAGACCAAATTTTCTCCATATATACAATTTGTATTTCCATGAGTTCTATAAATTGTGTTTCTGTGTGTGTGTGTGTGTGTGTGTGTGTGTGTCGTTGTCTATCAGGGTCCATTTAACTTTTAATCTATATTCAAGAATTTCCTCTGAACGCTTCGAATTGTCCTCATTAATGACTGTCTGGAATCTATTTATTAAACTGATATTAATATTCGTCTTTGTCTCATTTCTGGTGGGAAAACCTATTGTGCCTATCGTTGTGTTTGGTCTGCCTTAGTGTTGGCGAGTTTTTCCTCCTCTCTCCATCTCCTTCCGCATTCCTCTACACCTCCTTCCTCTTCGTCTCCTTCCCCCTGCCCTCACCCTTTACCATCCCTCTTCCCCCTCAAGGTACTTCTGTTCCCCCTGTACTAACACTGGACAATATATTTCACAACAAACTAGAGTATTATTTTAGAGAAATAATAAAGAAATACAATCGTAAATAACAAAACAAAAAGTACTGCAGTCATTTAAAATTAAATAGTGACCCCAAAAAAATATTCATTTTCTTTTAATACCAAAACAAAGAAAACGTAAAAAATAAGATGACATACTTAAGAAATATTCATATCACGCCATATTACCACAACCTGACTTTAGATTATGTTAAGTAATTCTTGTTCTTACATTTGCTTACTCAGCTTTAGCAAGAATATAATTTTCAACAAGATCTAATTTACCATCCAGGTGTTGGCAGTACCGAGGCAACGTGTTTATCTCACCACCGCGTCCCAGGTTTAGTTCCCAGGTCGAATACGAGGAGGGTGTTGTCCAGTGTGAACCAACCAGACAAGTTTTCCGTTAGGTATTCCACCATCTTCTTATATTAATTCCGGATATTAAAGGACAAATTAACTCACCAGGAACAAAGACGGGGAACAAGACCAGCCAACGAATACCTTCCCACGTCAAAAAAAAAAAAAAAATAGTACAATACAATTAACCTTCTATTTCTGACTTCAAAATATCACCAACGAGATATCATTTCTTATAACTGTAAGTATTCTGTGCTCATACAAGTCTTACTGCACCTACAGCTCCTCCTCAATGTTTATACGTTATGCCCGAGAGCGAGCGGTTAGTATGTAGTGGATTTCTCCCCTACAAACGCTGTTTGTCGCTGAGTAGCTGACCCCGCGAATTCCACAGTGTATGCCTCGTGGTCTAGGTCAACCAGCGCCGCCCACGGAGCGGGGGTCAACTATTAAGCCACGCCTACCCCCGCTATTTAAGACCTGACCTCGTGGTGACCTCTCTCTTCTTCTAGCTACAGCCGCAGCAAGCTACACCACCTCCTCCGCCGCTGCCTGGCGGCCCTCGCTCCCGCCGGCGAGCATGGCGACCCACAAGCTGTCCTCCTCTGAGCATCCTCACCAACCAGCTCTCTCTACATCACGCTTGTAACCACGCTGCCACTTCCCAGTACTAAGCTGCATTGTACATCCAATACAACATGTATACAGAGAGCACATTGTGAGTTTCCTTTCTCCATCCCGTCCTGAGTGTGAACACAAACAAACGTACCCCACAAGTATAATAAACTCAACATAACAAAGAAAAGAAAGTAGACTATCTTAGAATGATACTCTTAGTACGGGCCACACTCACCAGAGGGCACCAGTGACGTCTACCTACTCCGGGTCTTGTGTGAAGGAGGAGAAAGGGGATGGGTGATGGTGGCAACTTCAGTAGTCGGAATTTAATTTATTATTTTGTTACTCTAAGAATCATTTTTTACCCCTGGTGATTATATATGTATTTCTATCAATCATAACTAACAAATTGATATGTGGATTTTCTATTATCATGTGTTTCAGTGTTATATAATCTTCAAAATGTTTATGATTTAGGTTTAGGTTAGGTGTCGGATCTTAATGCTATTCCTTTGTGCCTCGTTCAACCACCTGGCTGTTATTTATCTCAATATTTCCTCCCTATTTTAAATTGTCCTCAGCTGGAGAGGAAAATCCGTTATAACGAGGGTTTGTTAGATGTGAATCCTCCACCTAACGAAATATAGAGGAAAATCCGTTATATAGAGTCACTCAGCTATGAAATCCCTCATCTAACGAACCATAGAGGAAAATCCATTATATCGAGAGTCCGTTAGATATGAAATCCCCCCTCTAGCGGATTAAATGGAGAGAGAGAGAGAGAGGGGGGGGGGGGGGTAACACTGTACAGGCATCCGTTATAAACTTATCTTAAAACATTTCAATTTTTGTTTTTATTCTTATGAGTCAATGGGTTATCATTATGCCCTCCCCCTCTGTGCGTCTAGTGGTGTGTGTGTGTGTGTGTGTCTAGTGGTCTGTACATCTAGTAGTCTATACGTCTAGTGGTCTGTACATCTAGTGGTCTATACGTCTAGTGGTCTGTACATCTAGTGGTCTATACGTCTAGTGGTCTGTACATCTAGTAGTCTATACATCTAGTGGTCTATACGTCTAGTGGTCTGTACATCTAGTGGTCTATACGTCTAGTGGTCTATACGTCTAGTGGTCTGTACATCTAGTGGTCTGTACATCTAGTGGTCTATACGTCTAGTGGTCTGTACATCTAGTGGTCTATACGTCTAGTGGTCTGTACAGCTAGTGGTATATACGTCTAGTGGTCTGTACATCTAGTGGTCTATACGTCTAGTGGTCTATACGTCTAGTGGTCTGTACATCTAGTGGTCTATACGTCTAGTGGTCTATACGTCTAGTGGTCTGTACATCTAGTGGTCTGTACATCTAGTGTGTCTGTAAATCTAGTGGTCTATACGTCTAGTGGTCTATACGTCTAGTGGTCTATACGTCTAGTGGTCTGTACATCTAGTAGTCTATACGTCTAGTGGTCTATACGTCTAGTGGTCTGTACATCTAGTGGTCTATACGTCTAGTGGTCTATACGTCTAGTGGTCTGTACATCTAGTGGTCTATACGTCTAGTGGTCTATGCGTCTAGTGGTCTGTACATCTAGTGGTCTATACGTCTAGTGGTCTGTACATCTAGTAGTCTATACGTCTAGTGGTCTATACGTCTAGTGGTCTATACGTCTAGTGGTCTATACGTCTAGTGGTCTGTACATCTAGTGGTCTATGCGTCTAGTGGTCTGTATATCTAGTGGTCTCTGGCATCATGACGATTTCTCCCCCTGTAAACCAAAGTGGTGGCGCCACACCCCCGTACAAAGCTGATTTCACTTCAAATCCAGTTGCCAGTAATACCGTCCCGCCACTCACGCTCACTCGATGACGTAGAATGAAATCAATGCTCAATATCCCGTCATTCAGTACACTAAACTCCCGGAATATCAAAACGTTTTTTTTTCTACGACAGACAGACTGACAGACAGACAGACAGATAGACATATAGACATAGATATATTCAGTGGAATTCGCCATAAATGTTTACATTGATTCTCTTTTTTTATAAACAGTGTAGGTACCAGGTATGTAATGTAAAAAGACAGTGCAGGTTACTAATATGCAGTACATCGACAGTACAGGCTACAATATACATAGACAGTACAGGTTACAAAATACATAGACAGTACAATACGATCCATGCACTCCTATAGCTCAAATACGACTTATATAATTATTAAGAATATGTGAGCAATAATGGTAGTCCCTCGTGTAACGAGGATGGCCAACTCGAGGGCCACCGAGGCGTGAATTTGTTTAAGGTGTAGCAGCTGTCGCCGACACCCTGAGTTAACGAGCTGCATGACCCAGTGTCAAGGATTAGTCCGAAAAGACCGGACAACTCGCCAACTGCACTGGCTTACCATTACCCCGGAATGAGATCCGGAAATCGATTAACATCCAGGTTCCCAATTACTGCTGGGTAGACAGAGGCAAATGGCGTAAAGAAACTTGCCCATAGTTTCACCCTGCCCGGAGATCGAACCCGGGTCCGCTCGCTTGCGAGACGAGCATACTGACCATTACACCACAGGTAATATGTTTGGTGGCACGACGAAGCCTACATAAGTTCACAGGTATTAAACACTAATTAAACTTGGTAATGAGGAAGAATAACACTAATAAGAGGACATACTTACACGATAACGATACACCAGTTGCCCATACAGCCATTGTGAGTCTCCTGAAATGCAAAAACAAAATAAATCAACTAAATCAACAGAAACCGATAAGTTCACTGTTGTAAGGGAGATAGAGGGAGAGGGGGAACTTTTCTTACTTGTTTACTGTTTATAGTTTAGAGTTTTGGGTGGGAGGGAAGGGAGGGTAAGACAAGGAAAGAGAGGCGGGACAGAGGGAAGGGAAGGGGAGGAAAAGAGCGAAGATACGACATGGAAAAGGAGGGACAAGAGAAGACGGTAGGGAGAGGAGGAAGCAGAAGTAATGGGACCTAACCTGCCGTGTTTGGTAGGATCACGCTGGGCATCGAACCCTGGACAGAGCCCTGAACGGCATGCACAATAATGTTGTACCACTGGAAGGAGGGGGGTGGAGGGGAAGAGGGTTCAGGGGAGGGGGTTAGTATGGGCCAACTTAACAGTTGACCTGGCTGCTCCGAGACGAGCGCCAGGTACGTCTTGACCCTTCGGTGGTCAAGGATGGTGTGTGTGTTTGTGTGTAATAATAATAATAATAATAATAATAATAATAATAATAATTAACGGTTTATTGAAAAAATTCTGCAGCCCGAAGGCTGAAAATATACATTGGACATAAATGACTTATTACATACATTGGTGGTTTAACAAAAGCCTTCATTAGAGAAAGGTAAAGGAACATACAGTGAACATACAGATTAATGTAGGTGTTGAACAGCAAACACGTAGTGTAGTAACTCCCTCCCAGATGGTGTTAGGAGGAACTCACGTGGTGTAGTAGTTCCCTCACAAGTTGTTATGAGGGACCTGGCGTGGTGTAGTAATTCCCTCACAGATGGTGTTATGAGGGGCCTCACGTGGTGTAGTAATTCCCTCACAGATGGTGTTATGAGGGACCTCACGTGGTGTAGTAATTACCTCACAGATGGTGTTATGAGGGGCCTCACGTGGTGTAGCAATTCCCTCACAGATGGTGTTATGAGGGGCCTGACGTGGTGTAGTAATTCCCTCACAGATGGAGTTATGAGGGACCTCACGTGGTGTTGTAATTCCCTCACAGATGGAGTTATGAGGGACCTCACGTGGTGTAGAAATTCCCTCACAGATGGTGTTATGAGGGGCCTCACGTGGTGTAGTAATTCCCTCACAGATGGTGTTATGAGGGGCCTCACGTGGTGTAGTAATTCCCTCACAGATGGAGTTATGAGGGGCCTCACGTGGCGTAGTAACTCCCTCACAGATGGTGTTATGAGGGGCATCACGTGGTGTAGTAATTCCCTCACAGATGGTGTTATGAGGGGCCTCACGTGGCGTAGTAACTCCCTCACAGATGGTGTTATGAGGGGCATCACGTGGTGTAGCAATTCCCTCACAGATGGTGTTATGAGGGGCCTCACGTGGTGTAGTAATTCCCTCACAGATGGTGTTATGAGGGGCATCACGTGGTGTAGTAATTCCCTCACAGATGGTGTTATGAGGGGCCTCACGTGGTGTAGTAATTCCCTCACAGATGGTGTGATGAGGGACTTGACGTGGTGTAGTAATTACCTCACAGATGGTGTTATATGAGTGAGGTTTGGTCCCAGGCCTTCCTATCGTAGACGGATTAACACATCGGTGGTTGTTGTTGGGTCTCGCGGGGGAGGGGGGGCGTTATCACTGGGTACCTGGGACCTCACTGTGTGAAGGTTAACTTGGGTGCGACTGTTACTGTTGAGTTGTTCTCACTGACTTAAGCACTATTCACCAGTGTGTGTGTGTGTGTGTGTATGTGTGTGTGTGTGTGTGTGCGTGTGTGTGTGTGTGTGTGTGAGTATGCAGGTAACAAACTACCACAACAACACCACACACATACACATCCAGTCGAAAATTTCACCTTGACTTCAGCTTACGCCAGCACACATTCACTCATACGGTCACCTGCAAAAAATCAAAAATCTTTTCCTAGAATTATAAAAAAAAAAACCGGATCTATCTCGACTAATATTCCCGGGGAAGTCCTGAGGAACAGGTTAAGGTTTGGGGAGAGGGAGGGTGGGGGGTGAGGGGTGAGGGAGGGTGAGGGGTGAGGGAGGGTGAGGGGAGGGGGAGGGTGAGGGGAGGGGGAGGGTGAGGGGAGGGGAGGGTGAGGGGAGAGGGAGGGTGAGGGGAGAGGGAGGGTGAGGGGAGGGGGAGGGTGAGGGGAGGGGGAGGGTGAGGGGAGGGGGAGGGTGAGGGGAGGGGGAGGGTGAGGGGAGGGGGAGGGGGAGGGGAGAGGGAGGGGGAGGGGAGAGGGAGGGTGAGGGGAGGGGGAGGGTGAGGGAGGGTGAGGGTGAGGGGCGAGGGAGGGTGAGGGGAGGGGGAGGGGGAGGGGAGGGGGAGGGTGAGGGGAGAGGGAGGGTGGGGGGTGAGGGGTGAGGGAGGGTGAGGGGAGAGGGAGGGTGAGGGGAGAGGGAGGGTGAGGGGAGGGGGAGGGTGAGGGGAAGGGAGGGTGAGGGGAGGGGGAGGGTGAGGGGAGGGGGAGGGTGGGGGGAGAGGGAGGGGGAGGGTGAGGGAGGGGGAGGGTGGGGGGTGAGGGAGGGGGAGGGTGAGGGGAGGGGGAGGGGGAGGGGAGAGGGAGGGGGAGGGTGAGGGGAGAGGGAGGGTGAGGGGGGGGGGGGGTGAGGGGAGGGGGAGGGTGAGGGGTGAGGGGTGAGGGAGGGTGAGGGGAGAGGGAGGGTGGGGGGTGAGGGAGGGGGAGGGTGAGGGGAGGGGGAGGGTGAGGGGAGGGGGAGGGTGAGGGGAGGGGGAGGGTGAGGGGACAGGGAGGGTCACCAATTGTTTTGTTTTTTATTGTACTTCAGTTTGTGGTGGAGAGGGTGATGGTGGTGATGGAGAGGGTGGTGAGGGTGGTGGAAAGGTTGGTAGTGGTGGTGGAGAGGATGGTGGTGGTGAAGAGGGCTCTGATGGTGGTGGTGGTTACAGTGGTCATTATAGTGGTAGTGGTGGTATAGGTAATGATAACTAGTAATGGTGGTGGTAGTTGTACCATTAGTTAAATAAACATAAAAGTCAAGATCAGTGAACACAAGAATAATTCGCTGGAGAAAAGTTTCTGTGAATATAACAAAAACAAGTAAATTCAGACCTCCCCCACCCACCCGCACTCCTTGTTCTCCCTCACCTCCCCCCCCCCCCACAGTGAGGGATATATAAGGGAGGTACTGATAGCTGGTGTGTTAGTCCAGGCGAAGGTCAGCATGAAAGTTGTGAAGCTGCTGCTGGTGTTGGCTTCAAGCCTCTTGGTTTTGCTACACCTCGTTCAGGCTGGACCACAACAATCGGGCATACCGGCCGTCCCCCTTCCTAATGGTGTATGTAGACCTCCATGTTGGTTAAAAGACTCCCGGGACAGCTGCATATATGACGAATTTAATCCAGCATGCAATCCTCCTGTTAAACTATAGGAAGTGAAATGGGAGAGGCAGCAAAGAGCGACCCGAGTAGTTCTTTCCTTAGTAGTGCCCGAGGTTCTTCACACGGCTGTTTACTTCATTTATGACAGGATGGTGAACTGGTCCAGGGATCACACAGTAGACGGTGAGACAGAGAATTCGACATCCATAGGTGCAAAAGAGAGTTTGACGTCCACAGGTGTAAAACAAGTGTTTGGTGTCCACGGGTGCAACACAAGTGTTTGGTGTCCACGGGTGCAAGACAAGTGTTTGGTGTCCACGGGTGCAACACAAGTGTTTGGTGTCCACGGGTGCAACACAAGTGTTTGGTGTCCACGGGTGCAACACAAGTGTTTGGTGTCCACGGGTGCAAGACAAGTGTTTGGTGTCCACGGGTGCAAGACAAGTGTTTGGTGTCCACGGGTGCGAAAGAGAGTTTGACGTCCATAGATGCCAGACAGAGTTCAACCACACACACATACACCCCAAAGCCGGTATCGTGTCAACTTTGGTCACCAGAGATGACGACATATTCTACAACTACAAAGGCTAATGTTTGTTTACAAATACAACACCAACTGACAATGGTAACTTGTTTATAAAGTTGACGATCATGTACCGCTGCTCACCATCCTTCCCCTTAAATGTGTCGCTCATTTACTTATTTTTAATGAAATGTTTTTTTTCTACTGATTATTATCGGTCTTCTTATTATAATTTTTCATTCACATTACTTTTTGCTTTATATTATCACATGACTGTTTGCTAAATATAAGATCAGTGTTAATGTAACAACAGAGTCAGACAATAATCTCACATATTATTGTAAAACATATATATTCAACTTCAAAGTTTGTTTCCTTTTTTCCAATTATCCATTATACTGTATATCCTCATATCGTTCACACTATATTATATATATATATATATATGCTGATAACCACAAGGAAGGAGGAAAACACGAAGTACCCAAGCGCTTTCGTGTAATTCACATCCGCGGTGCTTTTTGAAGATTAGTAGGGTCACTACCTAATACCTGACCATTGTGGACTTGATCTCACCCTCCTCTGTATATATATACCTTGTTATGTATTTGTCCTTAGTTTGTACTCACCCCTGAAGATGTGAATTACACGAATATATTTTCTGAACAAAGTAAAGAAACCTTTCAGCTGGTGACTGGTACAGGCTAGATAATCATATTCAAGAAAAAAAATATGAAATGGAATAATAAACAACTAATTCGCTTATTTTGTGTCACAAGATAGACTTATTATGACACTTACATAAAAATTATACTACTTACGTTACTGAGAGTGTAAACTTGTGGCTGGATGTGTGACGTTAAGTTTTAGTTGCTGAGAAGTGTGTGGTTCCTGGAAGGGCTCCCAGGGCACATACCCGCCTGGCATCTTGGGCAGCAATATGACCAGTGTACACTTTCTCATATCCAAGTTGTCTTTACTTTCCTACAGCAAGTAGTGTGGGTTTATGTGCAGGGTATTGTGATGATGTTATGTGTTGGGCCGTCAATTGACTGAGTCCTTATCTTGGGGTTGACGAAGGTTCAGGTGATCAAGGCTTCTCGTCACTGAAATGTATGAATTCACCTGTCATGAAAAGGGTGCTAAGGGACACAGCGACTAGAATTCCTTTGATCCTGCGATAACGTGTCCTGAATATCTATCTATCTATCACAGAAAGATATCACAGACATACACTGTCAGACCCAACTCAACATCCTTCTTCATCTTACCTGAAGATTAGACCCCAAATTATTTCACCTTAATAATAATTACTCTAACCTAACTTAACATAACCTAACAAAACATAATGTAACCTAACCTTCCAGGAAACGATACGGTGGTTAATCATCAGGTGAAAGAAGGTGTAAACTACTTTATATTGTGTTTGATCTAATCTATATCTAACTACCACTATTATAATTATCCTTACCTTAATTTAATTTGCAAGAGATTTAAATATCCTGATGATGATTATGATACTGAAAGCTGATAACAGAAGTACTAAAATATATATAATAAATGACGTATTAGAAAAATTATTTATTATTTAAGTTACCAATTCAGATTGTAAGAGAAAACGAAAAATCCCTTTAGAAAGAAAACGATTTTAGGGGAGACATCAAGGGAAATATTAATTGTCACCACCACCACTATCATCACCTCAAGAGTTGTGATAGTGAGTGGTGGGAGCTGTGTGAAATCATGTAAGTGTCTCCCTGTGAAGTACGTATTAAAAATAACAGGAAATTTAATTGATCTTTAAATCTAGTTCTGGTGCAGTGTGCATCAAACTTGTCTAGTACATTCTGCAACACTTTGGCTGGGTCTGGCTGGGTACCGCTTGGTGTAGGGAACTCAAATGAATTGTACATATCAAGCAACTCATCCCCTCCCATGGATAACAGAAGTGCAAAATTTTCCTCGTCATACTTCTTCTTGAAGCCTGCAGCCAATACACAAAGGAAAAAATACTTAAAGGCCTTCCATGCATGTTCAGTGTCACCTGTTAGGCTTAACTTGGTGGGAGCTGCGAGTGCTGAAGCTGCCCTGTCATTGCACTGACGCCCTCCTTCACTCGCCTCAGACCACTGGAACTGGAGCCTTAATTTATGCTTCTATACCTTGTGCTGAGAGTTAAACTGCTTTTATCGCTTATCACCATGTTGTGATATCGTAGTAATCTTGTTTTACAGGGCCATAATACTCTGGGGATTGAGAGACACAACTTAACTTTGCAGTTTACTTCAGACAAGCCGTCGGTTACAGTTACAGTATGATGTAAATAAACTGAACAAAGAAAATGTACAATGGTGAACTATAGAAAATTTACATCACTAAATTTCAATATTGTTACAATAATATCGAGTTAAATATATTATACACATATAATATAAAATAATTGCTTCGAATAAGCTAACTAGTGACTTCGAATATGTTGAAATGTTAAAAAAAAAATTATTGGAATATCTAATTTAAAACCTTGCCTGTTCTGTCAGCCATAAACGAAGCTCTTTTGAAAGTATAGTGAGAAAAGTTTTAGTAAAATTTCATAATACTTGACAGCCTAAATCTGACAAAAGACTTCCAACATACACTATCAGCCCTTAAAATAATGAAAGTATAACAAATTATTATAGTGAAAGAATTATGAGTCATCGATGGCCAATTTGATTATCACAAATACATACAGGTATGACTGACTTAATTATAATTTTCATTACCTGTGGAGAGAGAGAGAGAGAGAGATTACCCCTATCCTTCTTCCCCTACGTCATAGTATCACCACTACACAATACACCCACCCTCCTCACCTCCCAATTCCCCTTCCCACCTCCCTTTTCTCTTCCTCCATTGCTCTTCCTTCTTCCCCCTCCCTGTTTTTTTTTATCTATTTTTCTTTTGTCGCTTCCACATCTCCCCCTCCTTCCTTCCCTCCCTTCTTCCCACGTTTTATCTTTACCATTTTCCCTTCCAACTTCTTCCTTCCTTTTTCATCCTTCCGTCCTTCTCCCTCCTTTCATTATTCCCTTCCTCATTCTCTCCCTCTTTTCCTTCCCATATACCTCCCAATATTCTTTCCTTTGTCCCTTTACTTTTCCCTCCGTCTCCCTTTCTTGATTTCCCTTTCCTTCCCCTACTTCCCCCCCCCTCCTTCTCTCCATCTTGGTTAAGGGGCGGAGGAAGGGGGGGGGGGGAGGGTTCCATTCCAGCCGAGTCTGTCATCCATTTTTATGAGTTGTGACCCTCACTTATCCCACACTGTTGCTACCCCCAGCACTACACCCTCCCACAGTGTTGCCACCCCCCCAGCACTACACCCTCGGCCACAGTGTTGCCACCCCCCCAGCACTACACCCTCCCACAGTGTTGCCACCCCCCCAGCACTACACCCTCCCACAGTGTTGCCACCCCCCCAGCACTACACCCTCCCACAGTGTTGCTACCCCCAGCACTACACCCTCCCACAGTGTTGCCACCCCCCAGCACTACACCCTCCCACAGTGTTGCCACCCCCCCAGCACTACACCCTCCCACAGTGTTGCCACCCCTCCAGCACTACACCCTCCCACAGTGTTGCCACCCCCCAGCACTACACCCTCCCACAGTGTTGCCACCCCCCCAGCACTACACCCTCCCACAGTGTTGCCACCCCCCAGCACTACACCCTCCCACAGTGTTGCCACCCCCAGCACTACACCCCCAGTTGCCCCCCCAGCACTACACCTCCCACAGTGTTGCCACCCCCCAGCACTACACCCTCCCACAGTGTTGCCACCCCTCCAGCACTACACTCCACAGTGTTGCCACCCCTCCAGCACTACACCCTCCCACAGTGTTGCCACCCCCCAGCACTACACCCTCCCACAGTGTTGCCACCCCCAGCACTACACCTTAGTTGATTAAAATGGGAATAAATTTGATTATTTTCCCCGTATTATATAAAGTAAATGTAATCCTAATCTGATATTAAGGTTCATTTACCTGATTATGTGGGATTAAAGCTCTAATTAGCTGTTTGTTTGTCTTCTGAATTAATGAAGCGTATGTGTCTGTCTCCTCTGTCTGTCTGTCTGTCTGTTTCTATCTGCATCTGTCTTTTTATCTACTTCTCTCTTTTTGTCTGTCTCTTATCCCCATCCGTCTCTCTCTCTCTCTCTCTCTCTCTCTCTCTCTCTCTCTCCCTACTCCTCATACCCCTCTCCCCTCCCCCCATCAGCGTGTGTTTTCACCTGAGACACTTGTTAAATTAGAAAGTTAGAAGCTGTTAATAAGGTAACTTAAACCAGATTAATGAGCTACAGGTACACGTAACACCTGTATTATCTATCTATATATCTATTTATCTGTCTGTCTGTCTGTCTGTCTGTCTGTCTGTCTGTCTGTCATCAATCCACCCATCTGTCTGTCTGTCTATCTGTCTGTCCGCGTCGGGATGTCATTCACCCGAAACAAGTATCCAAAGCGTGTAAGGGTTGCCAATTAGCGCTTAAGTGTGTCCCAGTTATGGTTGTTGATCATTGAGTTTGAAACGGAAAAAGAAATTACCTTTATTATGATGAGATTAACCGTGTGTGTGTGTGTGTGTGTGTGTGTGTGTGTCTGTGTGTGTGTGTGTGTGTGTGTGTGTGTGTGTGTGTCGGTGTGTGTGTGTGTGTGTGTGTGTGTGTGTGGTGTAGTGTGTGTGTGTGTGGTGGTGTGTGTGTGTGTGTTTAACTTGTTTTTTTTGTGAGTTAACCTAATCTAACTTAGTCTTCTAACCTAATCTAATCGGTTTTAGCTTAATCCAAATTGAACCTTATCCAACCTAATTAAATCTGGGTTAATCTAATCAACTTTATCTAGTTTAATCTAATCCAATTTAACTTAAACTTATTCTAACCAAAACTAAACTAACCTATACTAAAATAGGTTAGGTTAGGTTAGGTTAGGTTAGGTTAGGTTAGGTTAGATTTGAGGTGGAAAAACGTGATGGTGGTGGGAGGGAAAGGAAGGTAGAAGGGGAAGAGGAAAGGAAAGGGGAATGGGGGAAGGAAGGGGAGAAGATAAACAGGAAGAAAGATGAGGGAGGGAGAGGGGATTAGTGGAGAGGGGAAAGGGAGAAGAGAAGGGGGAGGGGAAGGAAGGGGAGGGAGTGTAGGAGAATGTGGGAGAGAAAAAAGGGAGAGGAAGAAAAGTTTAATGTATATGGAGTACTCACACACACACACACACACACACACACACACACACACACACAAGGATTAGGTAATGTTATACTTCAACAAATTATAACTGGTAACATGAAGACACAGTTGCCAGATACAGTAACTCTCTCGCCTCTGTATAATTACCGTCCCATTCACATCACCCCTTCCTGTCTTAACTCTTGGTAACACTGTCGACCCCCTTCCCTCCCCTCCCCTCCCCTCCCCTCCCCTCCCCTCCCCTGTACACCTTCCCCTTCCCTCCCCCCCCCCTCTCTTGCTTCAGCTCCTACCTACACTTGTTCTTCAGTGTTGCCAAAACAAAGTCAGTGCTTGTAGATGTTGTTGTTGTATCAGTTTGTTGTTAATTACTAAACTGAGGAGACCAAGTTGTTAGTTGTTATCGGTAGTTGTTGTTGTAGTTTGTTGATGGTTGTATATAATTACTGTGTATGTTATATCACTGTAGGTTTGGTTAGGTTAGATTTGGTTAGGTTAGGTTGATGTTAGGTTAGGTTAGGTTAGGTAAGGTGAAACGATATGACTGGTATTAATTATTCACTTTATGACACAATATCGTACTACTGTTATAACACACGGACGAACGGATGGACGGACGGACGGATGGACGGACGGACGGAGGGACGGACGGACGGACGGAGGGACGGACGGAGGGACGGACGGACGGAGGGACGGACGGATGGACGGACGGACGAACGGACGGACAGGAAGTATACACACTCCAAAGCCATCCCCCCGCCCCCCTTACTGGACACTGAGGGGGGGGGGGGGCAATTAGCTGGACCAGGCTTATGGTTTACAGCCGATTGCTATCTTGTTTCTCGAGCTCTGTGTGTGTGTGTGTGTGTGTGTGTTGGGGAGTTGGTTTGTTGACACACAATATTCTTTGCTCGTATCATTAAGGTATTTCAACAATTGTAATATTAGTATTCATGGTATTATTATTATTGTAAGTAGTAGTAGTAGTAGTAGTAGTAGTAGTAGACCACATAATATCCCAGAATGCAACAGGGGAAGTGGACACCAGCGAAGTAAATAAGATCCGTAGGTCCATTACAACAGATCGGCAGCACTGCCAAAATGACATGTTGCAGCAACTATTGCTGCAGGTTCCAGAAAATTTGACAAAAAAAGTAGTAATAGCGCAGGAGGTGGGCGCCTCGAACTGGTTAACTACGTTACCGATAAGGGCAAATGGTTTCAGCCTCAACAAACAAGAATTTACAGATGCCATTGCTCTAAGGTACGGTTGGCCAGTAGATGGTTTCCCCTCCCAATGCGTGTGTGGCTCTTCCTATGACGTCGATCACGCCATGGTCTGCAAGAAGGGGGGCTTCATATGCATGAGGCATGACGAGGTAAGGGATCTCACAGCAAATATGTTGAAGGAAATCTGCCGGGACGTCATGGTAGAACCGACCCTCCTTCCACTGGATGGCGAGATCTTCCAACACAGGACTTCAAACACATCTAACGAAGCCCGTGTGGACGTCAGTGCTCGAGGATTCTGGACGCGGGGACAGCGAGCTTTCTTCGAAATCAGGATTTTTGATCCCATGGCCGCTTGTCACCGTAACCTAGCTCTCGATGCTGCACATAGGAGGAACTAGAACGACAAGAGAAGGGCATATGGGGAGAGAATTCAAAATGTTGATCAAGGCAGCTTCACTCCTCTAGTGTTCACAACCTCTGGTGGGATGGGCCCAAGTGCAAGATGTTTCTACGCCAGACTCGCGGAGTTGATCTCCGAACAGAAGCAGCAGCCCAGAAGTTATGTTACAGCCTGGATGAGATGTCGACTGTCCTTCTCTCTCCTTCGGTCGGCTTTGCTCTGCCTCAGGGGAACGAGAGCTTCTGCCCCTACTCCGACAACTGCTGCAGATATTGACTATGAGGCTACAGTCACTGAATGCTGCATAGATCTGCGGCTCAACTAATTTAACACAGATAGGATAGTTTCTTATGCATTAGGATATTTAATATTAAGGTAAATAAATGGTGGCGAAGGTGTGGCTATTGGGGGAGGCTGGAGGCCACGTTTTAAAAATAAGAAAAAAAAAAAAAAAAAAAAGTAGTAGTAGTAGTACCTGTTAGTCCACACCAGAGATCACTGAAGCACTCATCCTTGGCCTCACCCCAAAAGTTCTTAATCTCAGTTCACCAATTCTCCCTCAACAGAACCCCTCACCCCCCCCTTACCCCCCCCCTTTCCCCTCACGGGTTCTTCTTCCTTCCTTCCTATTCTCTCTCCCTGGGACACACACACTGTCAACCATCCACAGTTCCTTACAACTCGTTGACCACACAAGGTACCACTTCCCCCTTTCTCTTCTTCTCGACCCCTGGCGCTCACAGGCTCAAGCTCAGAGCTCAGATTTTCCTGGGAAAAGAGTGGATAATACCATTGCCTTTCCTGCTCTCCGAAATTGGCTTTCACTAGCAGCGTTGGGTCGTCGGCGGCCACAGACGGTGACCTCCTCAGTCTTCTCTCCTTCATCCTAGGAAATGAACTCAGTTTTTTTTTACACCTCGCTCTGTCTTTCTTTCTCTCGCTCTTTGTTTCTCTATTTCTCTCTCTTTTTGCACTTCTCTCTTATTCATTCTCTCTTCCTCTTTTTCTTTCACCTTAGTATAGCCTTTCATTGTATTCTCTTCCACTGATAGAGAGAAGGGAGGTTCATTTTGTATCGGGATAGGCATATGGTTCATCATTTACCATTGACATAGAGAACGGGGAGGGTAAACTTCGCTATTTCTTGCCAGTGAGAGAGCCTGGATGGCCCAGTTGGGAGCTCAGATCACGACCAGCCGACGTGACTGGCAGTGATTGGACCAATGAGAGCGGCGCCATTCTCCCTTCTCCTCCCTCCTCCCCTCCCACCCATCCTTCCTTCTCTTCCCCCTTGCCTCTTCCCCTCTCCTCCTCCCCACTCTCCTCCTTTCCAAGTCCTGTGTTGACTACTAATCCTCTCTTATCTGTTCACTTCTGACCCACTTTTTTGGTGGGTGAGATGAAGGGAGGTTAGAAGAAGGAGGAGGAGAAGAACGTGGATGAGGAGGAGAAGGGGGGGAGAGGTGGAAGAGAAATAGGAGGAGGAGGAGGAGGAGGAAAAAGGTGGCGTAGATCCAGAGGGGAATTAAAAAAATGGAAAGTGAAAAAGTGGAAGAGGAAGAGTTAGAGATAAGTATAAGGAGCAGAAGAAGGTAATAGAGAGAGAGAGAGAGAGAGAGAGAGAGAGAGAGAGAGAGAGAGAGAGAGAGAGAGAGAGAGAGAGAGAGAGAGAGGCATTCTAAAACGAAAAAAGAAGACTATCAAAAACAAGAGAAAACAGAGCAAGGAAAAAAAAGAATGAAAAAAATAATAAGAGAAAGATAAATAAATGAATAAATGAATAAATAAATGAATGAATAAATGAATAAATTAATGAATGAATGAATAAATAAATGAATAAATACATAATTAATATACCCAAGCTTAAACATTAACATTATTCTGTCATCCACATCATCTGCAACACACAACTGCTAAAACATCGACAAGAAATAAAAAAATAAAATCGTAAATGTAAGTAGCAAAAGAATTGGCTGTTGACTCGAGAAATTATGAATAAGATTGTTGCACAAGTCAATAGCCCTCTCTCACTACATGACACACATTTTTCCAGGCTTTTTCCATTAGCGTGAGGCAACTATTTTGTGTGTGTCCTGCTGAGCTCAATGGGTCGAGTGACATGTGGAGCCCAGCTGCTGTATTGAGCTGTTGTCACTACCTCAGCTGCTGTACTGAGGTGTTGTCACTACCTCAGCTGCTGTACTGGGCTGTTGTTGCTACCTCAGCTGCTGTACTGGGCTGTTGTTGCTACCTCAGCTGCTGTACTGGGCTGTTGTTGCTACCTCAGCTGCTGTACTGAACTGTTGTTGCTACCTCAGCTGCTGTACTGAACTGTTGTTGCTACCTCAGCTGCCGTACTGAACTGTTGTTGCTACCTCAGCTGCTCTACTGAACTGTTGTTGCTACCACAGCTGCTGTACTGAACTGTTGTTGCTACCACAGCTGCTGTACTGAACTGTTGTTGCTACCTCAGCTGCTGCACTGAACTGTTGTTGCTACCACAGCTGCTGTACTGAACTGTTGTTGCTACCTCAGCTGCCGTACTGAACTGTTGTTGCTACCTCAGCTGCTCTACTGAACTGTTGTTACTACCCCAGCTACTGTACTGAACTGTTGTTGCTACCCCAGCTGCTGTACTGAACTGTTGTTGCTACCCCAGCTGCTGTACTGAACTGTTGTTGCTACCCCAGCTGCTGTACTGAACTGTTGTTGCTACCCCAGCTGCTGTACTGAACTGTTGTTGCTACCCCAGCTGCTGTACTGAACTGTTGTTGCTACCCCAGCTGCTGTACTGAACTGTTGTTGCTACCACAGCTGCTGTACTGAACTGTTGTTGCTACCCCAGCTGCTCTACTGAACTGTTGTTGCTACCCCAGCTGCTGTACTGAACTGTTGTTGCTACCTCAGATGCTGTACTGAACTGTTGTTGCTACCCCAGCTGCTGTACTGAACTGTTGTTGCTACCTCAGCTGCTGTACTGAACTGTTGTTGCTACCTCAGCTGCTGTACTGAACTGTTGTTGCTACCTCAGCTGCTGCACTGAACTGTTGTTGCTACCTCAGATGCTGTACTGAACTGTTGTTGCTACCCCAGCTGCTGTACTGAACTGTTGTTGCTACCTCAGCTGCTGTACTGAACTGTTGTTGCTACCTCAGATGCTGTACTGAACTGTTGTTGCTACCCCAGCTGCTGTACTGAACTGTTGTTGCTACCCCAGCTGCTGTACTGAACTGTTGTTGCTACCTCAGCTGCTGTACTGAGCTGTTGTTGCTACCCCAGCTGCTATACTGAACTGTTGTTGCTACCCCAGCTGCTGTACTGAACTGTTGTTGCGACCTCAGCTGCTGTACTGAACTGTTGTTGCTACCTCAGCTGCTGTACTGAACTGTTGTTGCTACCCCAGCTGCTCTACTGAACTGTTGTTGCTACCCCAGCTGCTGTACTGAACTGTTGTTGCTACCTCAGCTGCTGTACTGAACTGTTGTTGCTACCCCAGCTGCTGTACTGAACTGTTGTTGCTACCCCAGCTGCTGTACTGAACTGTTGTTGCTACCCCAGCTGCTCTACTGAACTGTTGTTGCTACCCCAGCTGCTGTACTGAACTGTTGTTGCTACCTCAGATGCTGTACTGAACTGTTGTTGCTACCACAGCTGCTGTACTGAACTGTTGTTGCTACCCCAGCTGCTGTACTGAACTGTTGTTGCTACCTCAGCTGCTGTACTGAACTGTTGTTGCTACCCCAGCTGCTGTACTGAACTGTTGTTGCTACCTCAGCTGCTGTACTGAACTGTTGTTGCTACCTCAGATGCTGTACTGAACTGTTGTTGCTACCTCAGATGCTGTACTGAACTGTTGTTGCTACCCCAGCTGCTGTACTGAACTGTTGTCACTACCTCAGCTGCTGTACTGAACTGTTGTTGCTACCTCAGATGCTGTACTGAACTGTTGTTGCTACCCCAGCTGCTGTACTGAACTGTTGTTGCTACCTCAGATGCTGTACTGAACTGTTGTTGCTACCCCAGCTGCTGTACTGAACTGTTGTTGCTACCACAGCTGCTGCACTGAACTGTTGTTGCGACCTCAGCTGCTGTACTGAACTGTTGTTGCTACCTCAGCTGCTGTACTGAGCTGTTGTTGCTACCTCAGATGCTGTACTGAACTGTTGTTGCTACCACAGCTGCTGTACTGAACTGTTGTTGCTACCTCAGCTGCTGTACTGAACTGTTGTTGCTACCTCAGCTGCTGTACTGAACTGTTGTTGCTACCTCAGCTGCTGTACTGAACTGTTGTTGCTACCTCAGCTGCTGTACTGAACTGTTGTTGCTACCTCAGC
>CAUDMG010003875.1:3925000-3927500 GCA_958450375.1 Homarus gammarus | reverse complement strand
CCCATCCTGCCAAGCCTAACCTTCTAATGCATCCTGCTACGTCAATTCACCAATCTACGTTTATTCTAACCCATCCTACCGATCCTATCCACCCATCCTAATCCATCCTACCCCCCTTCCTCCCCCCACCCTCGTCCCTCCCCACTTCTCCATCCTTCCAGATCATCCAGTCAGCCCTTCCAGCCGGCTAGTCCCCGGTAATTGGGTGGTTCATAAGTCCCCCCTCCAAACTATGCAACTCCTTCCACCAAGGCACCAGTCCTCTGAAGCCTCGTCATTAATCTAAACTTTCTTGTATTTTTTTGTTGTTGTTGTGTCGTTGTTATCTGTGTGTTGTAATGTGGTTTGTTATTCTTGTTTTTGTTGTTCTTGTTCTTGATCTTGTTGTTGTTATTGTTTTATTATTATTATTATTATTATTATTGTTATTATCACCATCATCATCATTATTAACATTATAATAGTGGTGCTGATAGTGACGATAATGATGGTGATAATGGTGTTAATATTTCCTCCCTCACCCCTCCCTCTCACCCCTCCTCCCTCACCACCCCTCCCTCTCACCCCTCCTCCCTCTCACACCTCCCTCTCACCCCTCCTCCCTCTCACACCTCCCTCACGTCCCCTCTCTCACCCACCTCCCTCTCACCCCTCCTCCCTCACCCCTCCTCCCTCTCACCCCCTCCTCCCTCACCCCTTCTCCCTCTCACCCATTCTACCTCACCACCCCTCCCTCACCCCTCCTCCCTCTCACCCCTCCTCCCTCACCCCTCTCTCCCTCTCACCCCTCCTCCCTCTCACACCTCCCTCACCACCTCTCCCTCACCCCTTCTCCCTCTCACCCCTCCTCCCTCACCCCTCCTCCCCTCTCACCCCTCCTCCCTCACCCTTCTCTCCCTCTCACCCCTCCTCCCTCTCACCCCTTCTCCCTCTCACCCCTCCTCCCTCACCCCTCTCTCCCTCTCACCTCTCTCTCTCACCCCTACCCTTCACTACCTCCCTCTAAGTTAATGCTCTCTCAGTACAAAACGCTGTAACCTGTATTGGCTTTCAGAGTTTTGTAATCTGTAAATTCATGATCGGTGACGGGGGTCTGACTTGCTATACTGTATTATGTGTGAAGTGACTCGTTTTAGGTGACTCGTTTTAGGTGACTCGTTTTAGGTGACTCGTGTTAGGTGACTCGTTTTTGGTGACTCGATTTAGGTGACTCGTTTTTGGTGACTCGTTTTAGGTGACTCATGTTAGGTGACTCGTTTTTGGTGACTCGATTTAGGTGACTCGGTTTAGGTGACTCGATTTAGGTGACTCGTGTTAGGTGACTCGTTTTAGGTGACTCGCTTTAGGTGACTCGTTTTTGGTGACTCGTGTTAGGTGACTCGTTTTAGGTGACTCGCTTTAGGTGACTCGTTTTAGGTGACTCGCTTTAGGTGACTCGTTTTAGGTGACTTGTGTTAGGTGACTCGTTTTTGGTGACTCGATTTAGGTGACTCGTTTTTGGTGACTCGATTTTGGTGACTCGTTTTTGGTGACTCGTTTTTGGTGACTCGCATTAGTAAAGGGGTTTATATTATGGGTTTATAGCAGCTAGGTTATGTTGACACCACCACCTGTTGACCCAATGAGTCTCGAAGGGTTAAATCGACGTATTTAAAGGATTAAACTGCCATCGTCAAAGGGTTAAATCATAGTTATGAAAGGGTTAAATTATGTTAACACGTGGTATTATTGTCTTCACACACCCTACTGGTTAATAATAGTTATGTAGAGAGAAATAGAAACTCTGTCTGACCCCGGTAACACACTGTTGATTAAATTATTATTATTGTTATTATTATTATTATTATTATTATTTCGGGAGCTGATGTCTGTGTTCTTCCCTCTCTCTGTCTCTCTGTCTGTCTGTTTGTCTCCCTTTTCTGTCTCCATATCCAAACTAAGACAAAAAAAAAGAAATAGAAAATAAACTAACAAACCACAAAGTCATGGCCGCAAAAGAGGTGGATTCTGCCAAATTGCAACCATGGCGCCCTCTCCTTCCCCTACCCTAAACACCTCCCTTACCCCATTCCTCCAACCCCTCCCCTCTCTTTCATCCTCTTCCTCCTTTCTCCCCCACCCTACTCCCACTTTCCCTTTCCTCCCCCTCTCTTTTTCTACCCCTCCTCTTCTACTCCCCCTCCCTTCCCTCCCTCCCCCAAAACTCGGTGATTGTAATTGCGTATTAGCTGCGTTTACTCCTACTTGTGGGGGGTGGAGGGAGGGGGGTCCTGGGGAGTTAACTGGAGGGCTGAGTGGGGGGAGGGGAAGGGAGGGGAAATGAAGGGAGGGGGAGGAGGGATCCGTGAGAGGAATGGAGACTCGGAAGGGGATGGGGCCTGAAGGGGGAAGGGAGGGGGGAGTGGGAAGGGGAGGGGGAGGAGGGAACTGGGTGAAGACAACAGGGAAAATGACACAATGAACGAGGAAAGAAAGACAGACAGAGTAAAGGAGAAGAGAC
>CAUDMG010003875.1:3917500-3922500 GCA_958450375.1 Homarus gammarus | reverse complement strand
AGAAAAGCCCCGAGTTACCTAAACAAAGTTATCTTATTATACAGGTAGACATTTGACTGAGGAAAGTAGACAGGTAGACATTTGACTGAAGAAAGTAGACAGGTAGACGTTTGACTGAGGAAAGTAGACAGGTAGACATTTGACTGAGGAAAGTAGACAGGTAGACATTTGACTGAGGAAAGTAGACAGGTAGACATTTGACTGAGGAAAGTAGACAGGTAGACATTTGACTGAGGAAAGTAGACAGATAGACATTTGACTGAGGAAAGTAGACAGGTAGACATTTGACTGAGGAAAGTAGACAGGTAGACATTTGACTGAGGAAAGTAGACAGGTAGACATTTGACTGAGGAAAGTAGACAGGTAGACATTTGACTGAGGAAAGTAGACAGGTGGAGGAAGACTCAGTAAGGAATGTGTGTCTGTCTTGTGTTAGTCTGGGATGCAGGTGAGTTGGAGGTCGACCTTGACTCATTCATTAGGTAATTTGGAGGTCCACCTTGACTTAATGTAGTATAGGAGGCTGAGGTATTGTGGATGATGATGATGACATGAAATATAAATTATCATCTACTAAAGACAGGCAGACAGGCAGACAGACAGACAGACAGACAGACAGACAGACCAGACTCATGAAACAACATACCCTACTTAGACCCCCCCCCCCCCACCTACATAGAGGGGGGGGGGCAACATAAGCAACCATCTTCACTACTCATAATATAAAATAAAAAAATCATTCTTCCTTTTTCTTGTGATTTTCGAAAGATGGTGGAAAGGGTCGAGAAAATTTGAGTGCAATTTCGACCCAAGTTCACATTCCATTTCATAGGTCATGTTGTAGGAGGGGTTAGAGGAGGGATGGAAGGGGAAGGGGAAAGGGAAGGGAAGGGGGGGGGGGATGTCCCTTCACTTTATTATGACAAGATATATGGCCAGAAATTCTACAGAGTTTTTTATTTGAAGGATCGTGCTGTTATACATGCATAAGACTCTACAGATTAATAATTACCACTACTACGGAATTTTTCAAGCTGGGATATAGGATGAAAATGACGTAATGGCGAAGGGAAAACAAAATCTAATGTATAATGGATTTTTTTTTTATAGTTTAAGCGACACAGTCATGGTTAAGGACGGTGTGTGGAATCTTCACTTGGTGTGGTAATACGGTGTGGAGGTATTTTGCTGCCTTACAATGACTCTGGTGACCGGGACAATAAATGAGGGGCCGGAGTTACGTAAGGCGTGGGGCTCGTGGTATGTCACCTCTCACCCAAGAATTCCATTTGGGAAGGTTCGGGCTCTGGGAATCGCCCTCTTGATCTCTTATGATAAGAAAAATTGTGGATATGGTGGAGAAGAAGGGGGCGGAGTTCATGTGTGACTCCGCCCCCTGGCCCCGCCCCTCCCCCCGCCCCTGCTGCTGCCGCCCTGATAACCGCGGGGAGGGAGCAGCGGCCGCCACTCAGGTGCTGGGGCCCGTCGCTGCCGCACCGCCGCTGCCGAGAGCAACAACCAACTGTTGCTGAACCACGCTCCCGCACCCCGCAACACCGCCACACTCCGGCACCCGAGCATGGAGTGACATCCGGAGTATCACCAGCACGGTAAGTCCTCCCGCCAATGCTCCATCACCACACCCCCATTACCCTCATAAACCGCTCGTGAAGAACACTCCTTTAACCCCTCATTACCGCCTTAACCGTAGTTGACGCCTCACTACGGGTAGCGGCGGTCACTTGCGGGTCGTTATGCCTGGGATCTATTCAGAGACAACCTTCCCTGCGAACGAGAGAAACGGAACACGGAGGAGGCGCTGACAAGCTACAGGTGGAGGAGGTGTTGAGCAGCGGGGCGGTGGTAGTCACTTGTTGCTGCCGCTGCATCACCTACCACCACTCTCATCTACCACCACCCTCACTACCACCACCCTCATCTACCACCACCCTCATCTACCACCACTCTACACCACCACCCACCACTCACTACCACCACCTCACTACCACCACCCTCTACCACTCTACCACCACCCTACCACCACCCTCATCTACCACCACTCTCTACCACACCTCTACCCTACACCACCACCCTCACCCTCATACCTACACCACCTCATCTACCACCACCCTCACTATCCACCTACCACCACCCTCATCTACCACCACCCTCATCTACCACCACTCTCATCTACCACCACCCTCACTACCACCACCCTCACTACCACCACTCTCATCTACCACCACCCTCATCTACCACCACCCTCATCTACCACCACCCTCACTACCACCACCCTCATCTACCACCACCCTCATCTACCACCACCCTCATCTACCACCACCCTCATCTACCACCACCCTCACTACCACCACCCTCACTACCACCACCCTCACTACCACCACCCTCACTATCGGTACTGGGGCTACTCTTAGTATTAGCGGTGGTAATATCATATCTTATTAGTATTACCGGTGCTATTACATTATTATATCTCCTAGTAGTACTGTTAGTAATAGCGCTAGTCGGATTATCGCCATTATCAATATTACTACAATTATTATATATTTTTTATCATTAGTAGACTTATTGTTGATTATATTAGTCTCGTTATTATTAATTTTCTTAGTATTATTGTTAGAATTATTATCAGAAGTATTGTATTAATATTTTTGAGGATATAGGTCGCATTATTACTATTAACACAAGTATAATAGTGAGTATTATTATTTCCCTATGTAATAATAACGATATTAGTTGTGTATCGTGTTAACTAAAATAGACGATGATAGTGTAGTGTATTAAGTTAAGGAAGTGATTTATTTATTTAGTTATTTATTTCACAATTCGTATACATTAAAGATCCGTTTATTCGACTTGTACAATTTTTTCTTCATTAATTTCATCCGGGAGATTTTTTCCCCTGATACCCAACGCTGAAAGAGTCGGTCACCAGAGGCACCTTAACCCATGTAGACATTGTAGATTCGCTTTTGTTTTTGATAATGGCGACTCGCTTTTGTAGATCATACGCCTCGGAGTGTGGTGTAGCAAGTTGTGTATAACAAGGAAATCTACAATAGGAAGCATAATGTGATAGCTGATTATAAGGAAAAATAATAAGAGTTAGGAAACACAGTGAGCGCGGTAATATAATATAGTGCATTTTTTCATATTATTTTGCAATTTTTTTTAAAGGCAATCATATAATTGGTTATAGTATATAGTATTTTGGTATAATTTTACGCCGTTATTACTAGTACTGTTTACCGTCTCTATAATTTTGTTTAGCTGTTTATTATATTTGTAAACAACCAGTGTACATTATGTTACGAAGCTATGTATATAATATTTCAAGAGTCATTCATATTGTTAAAGTTTCAACAACCATTAAACTGTTTCACAACCCGTATATAACACTGGCTCTTATTGTACTGTTATTGTCATACCTGGTTGCGGTTGGAGAGAAGATACAGCACTCGCCTTCTGTTCTCAGCCACACTGGTTCGATCCCGGGAACCTATAAGAAATCGACAGAGTGAATTCTAAGGGATTAAATATATAATAACAGAATGACTTATTAACTTAGATAAAGATCGTAAGTGTAAAGTCGTAATATATCTTAAGGTAATTTATTTTGGCTCTCTTAAGTAGAGTTTAAAGTTACAGTAAAGTCTCTGTTTATGTTATCTTCGTGACTCCTACTTCGTGTATTTATTTAAGTAAGGTTTAAAAGTTCCCACATCATTAGTTAGGGCTACAATTCGAACTTTGGGAACTTTTTAAAAGGCCTTCCTTGTATCGTACTTTAACCGAGCTGGTCCCCTAATCAGTGTGAAAATAATCCTCGTGTTAATCTTTCACCATCCTGGACGGGAGGATCCTGGTGCCACTGAGATAACGCCTAATCGCTCGCCCTTCTACCTCTGTCTGTGTCATTATTAGTGTTATACCAAGCATCACATCACAGCCAGCGCATAAATACATCACTCTTGTTAATAACTAGTCTGCTGGAAACTCAATTAAGATGGGGAGGGGGGGTAGGGAAAAGGGTGGAGGTGGGGGGATGGGGAGGAAGGTTCGGATGGGAAGGTAGGGGAAGGTGAGGGGCTGGGGTGGGAAGGGGGGAAAAGGGGGAAAGGGCATATAATACAGTAGAGGTAGGGGGTGTACTTACTCTGTCTCTCTCGTTTGTTTGTATCAACCTGGGGAGGTAGGTGGTGGTGGTGGTGGTGGTGGTAGGGGGTGATGGTGGTGGTGGTGGTGGTGGTGGTGGTGGTGGTGGTGGTAGGTGGTGGTGGTGGTGGTGGTGGTGGTGGTGGTGGTGGTGGTGATGACTACAAGCATAAACTACGTCCTCCTTCCCTCTCCCTCACTCTCCCTCCTTGCCCCCCCCCCTCCTTCACTCACTCTCCCTCTATGACTCCCTCACTTTCCCTTACTCTCCCTCACTCTCCCTCTATGCCTCCCTCCTCTCCCCCACTCTCCCTCTATGCCTCCCTCCTCTCCCTTACTCTCCCTCCTCTCCCTCACTCTCCCTCCATGCCTCCCTCCTCTCCTTCACTCTCCCTCCATGCCTCCCTCCTCTCCCTTACTCTCCCTCCTCTCCCTTACTCTCCCTCACTCTCCCTCACTCTCCCTTCCTCTCCCTCCCCTCCCTTACTCTCCCTTACTTTCCCTCACTCTCCCTCCTTGCCTCCCTCACTCTCCTTCCTCTCCCTCCTCTCCCTTCCTCTCCCTCCTCTCCCTTCCTCTCCCTCCTCTCCCTTACTCTCCCTTACTCTCCCTCACTCCCCCTCAGCCGTCACTATTCCCGTAGGTTTAAAAAGGCTTCGGAGTTTCCATATATTGACCGCCTCTCTCCCTGTTTTCAAGAGAGAGAGAGAGAGAGAGAGAGAGAGAGAGAGAGAGAGAGATTCTTTAATATTATCACGTATTAAAACAGTGTGTGTGTGTGTGTGTGTGTGTGTGTGTGTGTGTGTGTGTCTCAGAGGCATATATAC
>CAUDMG010003875.1:3905000-3907500 GCA_958450375.1 Homarus gammarus | reverse complement strand
GTTCCTTCACATGATAAGATAACCAGACGTATTATTTTTGTGGTCCTTCCCTCCTTCCTTCCTTCCTTCCTTCCTTTTTAAGTAACTGAGATTTTCAAGTAACTCAGCTTTTCACGTAACTAAGTTTTTTAAGTAACTAAGCTTTTTAAGGAACTAATAGGGATTGAAGACAGGGAATGGGATTGATGTATTCTGGCATACGGGGTGAGGTATAATGTATTCTGGCACAGGGGGTGGGGTATAAGGTAGTCCAACACAGGGAATGGGGAGAGGAGGTGGGGGGGGGGGTCATCTATGATCGGATCAGGGTCGAACTATCAGATACGGCACTCAGGTTGTTGTCAATATTACCGCGGGGTGAGTGTGGTCGTATAGGGATATGGGTGGGGGTGTGGTGTGGGTGTGGTGGGGTGTGTGTGGAAGGAATTCACGACAAATATGACCAAGTTGTGCCGTCAAATACACTCACACACAGAGAAACACGAGTGACAGGAACGAGTGGTTTATGATAGTTGAGGGGAATAAGTGGAAAGAGGTGTGAAATAGGTGACAATAAAGTGAGGTTGTAGTATGTGTGTGTATGTGTGTGTATGTGTGTGTGTATGTGTATGTGTGTGTATGTGTGTGTATGTGTGTGATCGTTTATTACTTCCATCTTTCATCCTTTCCTCCCCCTACCCCTTCTCCTCCTCCTCCTCCTTCTTCTTCTACCCTTCTTCCACACACACACAAACACTTCACTTTTTCCACCTCATTTCATTATTATCTATGTCATTCTCACTCATTCTACCACACTCACTCATTGTCCCACACTCACTCATTCTCCCACACTTACACTCACTCTCCCACACACGCTCATTGTCCCACTACACTCACTCTCCCACACACTCTCACTCTCCCACACTCTCTCACTCTCCCACACACTCTCACCCAGTTATCTCAGCACTCTCCTCCCCCCTCTCACTCTCCCACGCTAAAAGCCAGGGTAGGTATTCAATAAGAAACATTAGCTCCTTCTTCCCATTTTTTACGCCCCGCTTCTCGTTTTCTATTGTTTTAATGCATTAACGCGAGGGAGGGAGCAGGCCCAGCACCTCCCCGCCCCTCTCCTGTCAACACCAGATAGTGGAGAGGAGGGAGAGTGGGGGAGGGGAGGAGGCGTGAGAGGCGTCAGGAGGGTCAGTGGTGGGTGGTGGGGAGGGGGTAAGGGAGGGGGTGTCCATCAGATAATCCCTGACCAATGAAAAACTCGGAATTGGAGTTCACTTGTGTCTGATTGGCTCTAGCGAGTGAGCTTTAGATCTGACTAATTACTTATATATATATTTCTCTAATACGTTGATTACACACACACACACACACACACACACACTTTCGAATGTTTATGTATATTTTGCATGTATAAAACCGTATGTAAGTTTATCTCCATGACTATGTATAACTTAAATAAAACTTTTATATTTACCTGTAGATAAAATAACAACCACCACCACTACTACTGTGTGCTGAAGCTCTCGACGTAATTAAATTTTCACGGCAAGTGTCATGTTGTTGTTGTCGTGGCTGGTTGGTTCCCTCTTACTCGTCGTCGAAAATTCACTCAAAGTGTCGTTTTCAAGTCGTCTGGTAATGATTTTCAATACTTCTGCCACCTTGTGTTGTCACCAGTCGTTTGTAGTAGGTCTAGTAACTTAAAGAGTGCGGTAAAAAATATGTGTGTGTAAAACTATCGTAAATTTGTAAACACTAGCAAGAAGATGGTGGTGACATAGGAAGAGTCTCTACCTTATTATTTAAAACATTTGGATACAGCGATACATGTACAAATTTTTACAACAGGTGTAAAGTACAGTAAATACAGTAGATACAATCATCTCCATATTGAAATTGTATCATTATTTTACTGTATTTTGACCTAATTTCTCAATGTAAATAAAGGTGGTGCCTCGAGCTAGATAAGAACCGTAAACATTCAGGAATCATTTTATGTCTGGCAGCGTCACTCATGAGGGCAATAGTGCCGCCTCTGTCTCATAGATGGCGGTGATAGGGACCGCCCCCGCGTCTACTCCCCTCCCCTCGTATACTTGAACGTCTTGCCAGTCTGTTTATCTTTGCATCTGATACCACTATCGAAATTACCAATGCACATGATGGATCGTTTCATGATTTGCCAAACTTTGATGTACTTGTTGAAATTAGTGCAATTATAGTTTGAGGTGATATACAATTACCTCTATGTACAGTAAAGTGATAAACACTTCAAGGGGCTCTATAAACACAAATATTAAGGTATTACGTAAACACAAACATCAAGGAACTCTGTAAACATAAACATTACGAGTCTTATTAAACATGTTTGTAAGTTACTGGAGGAAAAAGGAACAGCTGACACCTTTGTTGATATTTGTCACACCTGGAGGGGCTGTCACACACACACACACACACTCACAATTTCACGGTGATTATTCAGAGGAGTGAAAATGCTGGCGAGAGAGAG
>CAUDMG010003875.1:3870000-3900000 GCA_958450375.1 Homarus gammarus | reverse complement strand
GGGGGAGGGAAGGGGGTGGAGGGAAGGGGGATATAGTTATGCTCGTGTTGGTGACGATATTGACCAGCACCTACCCTCCCCCCTCCCCTTTTCTCCCCCCTCTCTCTCTCCCTCCCCTACCCCTCCCCTCCCCCTGTCTCTCTCCCCCTCCTCACAACCATGTTTAAAGTGGCATGTTCTCAACCAATGTTTACTTCTCGAGAGTGAATCTTGTGTGTTTCCTTGAGTTGTTGCTTGAGGTACTGGAGCATGGTTAGTGATGCTCCCAAGGTACCTGAGTTACTGGAGCATGGTTAGTAATGCTCCCAAGGTACCTGAGTTACTGGAGCATGGTTAGTAATGCTCCCAAGGTACCTGAGTTACTGGAGCATGGTTAGTAATGCTCCCAAGGTATCTGACTTCCTGGAGCATGGGTAGTGATGCTCCTAATGCTCCCACTGTACTTGAATTGCTAGAATGAGGAACAGTAATGCTCCCGCGGCTACTAATACATGCTCCACGTAATCAGCGCTAATCTGGCTAATTATCTCCCACAGTCAGGATATAGCGCTCGTCTCTGTCTGTCTGTTCGTTTGTGTGTGTTTGTATAGGCTTCACTGTACACGGGCTTTAGAGTACACGGAGTTAAACGTACATGAGTTCAGTGTATACGGATTCAGTGTATACGGGTTTTAACGTACACAGGGTCAGTGTACACAGGCCTCGAGTAGGATACTTGTTATGAGAGCATCAAAGGAAGGTTGGACGTGTTAACTCTCTTACCTGTTGTCTCTTATGCTAGTGAAGAGAGAGAGAGAGAGAGAGAGAGAGAGAGAGAGAGAGAGAGAGAGAGAGAGAGAGAGAGAATGATGGCTATTTTATTAACTAATTACTAAAGCTGTTACTTTTTGTTTTTGTTATTCTCCTTGTTACTATTGTTTATGTTTTTGTTGTTCTTGAGCTTTTGTTTTGCTATTTTCTCTTATTATTGGTCCATTCTTTTTATTCTCTCTCTCCTTATTGGTCTATGCATTCTATTTCTATCCTCTGATTGGTACAGACTTTCGTATTCTCTCTTGTGATTGGTTAATGGTGTCGTATTCTCTAATAAAATAATGCAGCAACATAACGAAGATGTGGGAACTATATAAGGAAGAAAATAAACAAAGAAAATATGGCAACACTGTAAAAAAAAAAGAAACATGACAACACTGTACAGGAAACATGACAACACTGTACAGGAAACATGACAACAATGTACAGGAAACATGACAACACTGTATGATAAATGTGGCAACGTTGGGTTTGTTTATAATCCCATAACATTATCAACTATAACTTGTTTACGTCCACACAAACACGACCATGCCTAGTGTGTCGTAATAAACTCACACATAATCATACACATTCTCTATTATGATGAATTATTAACCACAAAATAAATTAAAATAAATAAATGTGTAACTTAACATATGTGGTTATGATAGATAGCGAAATGTTATAAAATACTGATAATATATATTAATATCTAATGAAGAAAGGGTTCGATATACGTTGTGTGAAAAAAATACTTGAGATAAGACTGGAAATATATAGAAAAACCTTTATTTAACGAACTATATAGAGAGGAAAGTCCGTTATATCGAGGGTATATTAGATGTGAACACCCCCCCCCCCCCACAATCTAATGAACCTCCAACATCTCCAACACTTCCAACTACTCCGTCATCTCCAACAACTCCAACTCTTCCCGCATCTCCAACACAACACGTCAAACTACTCCAACTACTTCCTCATCTCCAACACCAACTACTCCCTCATCTCCAGCACCTCCAACTACTCCGTCATCTCCAACACCTCCAACACCTCCCTCATCTCCAACATCTCTCACACCACACATTTTTTGCATATTGTGGAGGTGGCAAAGGACCCGAACAGTTAGCTAGTGAAGGTCTTTACGTAATATAACATAGCCAATACTCCCCCCCGGACACACACCCCCCCAGACACCCCCCCCCCTCCGGACACACACCCCCCTCGGACACACACCCCCCGGACACACACCCCCTCGGACACACACCCCCCGGACACACCCCCCCCCGGACACCACCCCCCCGGACACACCCCCCCCCCCCCGGACACACACCCCCCCGGACACACACCCCCCCGGACACACACACACCCCCCTGGAATGATTTCAGTGGGAGAATAATGGGTCTTTTCTGATGGCTTTTGTTCATATTACTCAAAAGGAGAGAGAGAGAGAGAGAGAGAGAGAGAGAGAGAGAGAGAGAGAGAGAGAGAGAGAACAGGGAAGTAGAGGTGGGAGGTGTAGGTCGCACAGGGAGGCAAAGTGAAGCGAGTAAGTAATGAAGAATTTGGGCCAAAATGTCAAGGGACTGAGGAGGAGGAGGAGGAGGAGGAGGAAGAGAAGGTGTAAAAAGGGGAGGGGAGGAAGAAGAAAAATAAGTATAGGAAGACGAGGAAAAAAGGGAGGTAGGAGGAATAAGAGGAAGGAGGAGAACGAGGAGGAATAAAAATGAGAAGGAAAAAGGTGAGGCGGAAATAGAATGAGGAAGAGGCGATGACAAATCTTTATACACAAACATATAACCCCCTTCCTCACACACACACACACACACACACACACACACACACACACACACACACACACACACACACACCCTACACACACATAAACACTCCTCTGATATAGCACAGTACCCTCCCAAAGTAAGTCATTGCTCGAGTAAGTGAAACGTGGGTTGCTTTGACCGTAGACTTTTCCACATTCACCGTCGCCACCACTATGCTCCGTTGATTACCTTACTTTACCTGTTCGGAGACTATACACCTGTACGTCTTTGTGTTAATTTTTATCAATACTATCTCAATGTCATCTAGTTATTTAAATTCATACCTTATCTGACTCGTTAACTGACTTGCTGACGGAGAAATCCAGACGACTATAATATTTACTTAACCCGAAAAAAATGGTTTATTTTTTTACAACGTTACCATAAAACGTAGTATAATTTTAATAATTGTTTATAATTATATAAAACTTGCATATTGATCCCAATTATATTTTATTATTAGACTATATTAAAGATTATAATCCTGAGCAAAGTGGCGTAGTAATTTGGCAGGTCTTAAAATTACCAAGTGATAAAAGAGTATTGTCCTCGCTAAGTTTGTATCTCGCTAATTAGGCAGTAAAAGGAGACCTTGTGAGACTTTTATAACCGTAGGTGACGTTGGCTAGTCAACTGGGCCCCAGGCTTAATAGGCCCCACCCCAACCTAACCTAACCATATGAGAATTTGGTTCCCCCATATTCGTGACAGTTGTTGCTAGTTCGTCCTGCAGTGATAAGGGTCGTCAGTGTTGAAGATTAGGTTAGGTTAAGTCTGAACCTCATCAGCACGGAGGCACAATCGACCTATAATCAAATTAGGTCAGGCTTTTAGGTCAACATACGTCTCTTGATTGTGTATTAGGGACGAGGGTAGTAGAGAGAGAGAGAGAGAGAGAGAGAGAGAGAGAGAGAGAGAGAGAGAGAGAGAGAGAGTCAGAGAGAGAGAGAGAGAGAGAGAGAGAGAGAGAGAGAGAGAGAAAGAGAGAGAGAGTCAGAGAGAGAGAGGGATCTTTGTGTACGAGAGCCGTCTTCAGTGTATCCGGACTGGCAGCCGCTAATGCCAATGCCGATATGTCAGTAGGAGGAGCAGGAAGAGCTTGGAGGAAGGATGGGGAATAAGGAGGAGGAGGAGGAGGAGTAAGAGAAGGAGAAAGATAAGGAGGAAGTGAAGGAAGAACTGGAGGAAGAGGAAGAGAGTAAATAGAATGAGGAGGAGGAAGAGGATGAGGAGGGGTGACAGAAGAAGACGTAGAAGGAGTTGGAGACTGATTAGGAAGAGGAGGAGGAAGAAGAGAAGAGCTATAAAATACAGAAGGAAGAACAAGAATGAGAGAGAATAGGAAAAAGGAAGATAAAGACAAAGGTGAGGAGAAGGATGTGAGAGTGATCTTGGAGGAGGGAAGGGGGGAGGAAGGGGAGTGGGGAGGAGGAGGAGGAGGAGGGGGAGGGGGAGGATTTGAAGGAACAGATGTAAGAGATAGGAGAGTGTGGGAGACGTGAGAGAGTGGAAAAGAAAATGGAAGAATACAAGGTGGACTTTCTCTGTCTGTTTCACTCTCTCTCTCTCTCTCTCTCTCTCTCTCTCTCTCTCTCTCTCTCTCTCTCTCTCTCTCTCTCAAATTTCGATATAAACACACTGACGATATCAATTCCGTCCGGTAGTCTGTAAAAAAAAGAAGAGTTTTATTGCCATAACTTGACATTTTTTGGAAAGATTTTAATGAAACTTGGTAAGCGGCTTTATGTTATTAATATCTAAGAACAGTACAAAATTTAGCTTATTTAGTTGTTTTTATGCGGAGTTATGAGCAATTTGTTTGATAGCAATTTAGACTAGGGACCCAATACCACGCTTAGTGATTGTCATTTGTTTTTATCAGTGTTAGATGAATAATTGAGACGTTGTTTACCTTATTGTGTTGTTGTTTTTAATAGGTTTAGATCTATTAGACTTAGGACCTATTACGACTGGGCCCTATGTCCTATAATTTGGATAGGTTTGGTTAGATTGGGGTCTATTGGGACTGGGGTCTATTGGGATTGGGGTCTATTGGGACTGGGGTATATTGGGATTGGGGTCTATTGGGACTGGGGTCTATTGGGACTGGGGTCTATTCGGCCAATCACCTACGTAAAAAAAAATGATTAACACGATAAATAAAACAGTAAACGAAATCAATATCAAATCCTTTTTTTACAATAATTTACAATAAAAATCTTGTAACATAAAAAAAAAATACATAAACTAATAAATAATAATAAATAATAAATAATAAAACATTAATAAACCATAAAAAAAAAAAATAATCACGAAAATATATGACACGAGAATGAAAAAAATCTAGTAATTCCATTTTAAATCAATGATGTACCACCCGCCAGCTCCGTTCCCTCGCCACTTGGGTTCGATCAAGCGAGTTTTACTGAAAGAGCCGCGTCACCACCCCGTCAACTCCACAGGGAAATTGTGTATATTCGTCATCTTGTTCCAGGGGAGTAAATATTGATGCCTGGTGACTCTCCCCCCCCCCCCCTCCTCCCCCCAACTCTACAGCCTTTTGACCTCCTAACTAACCCCTACTCCCTGTCCCCTCATCTTCTCACCCCCCTCATCTTCTCACCCCCTCATCTTCTCACCCCCTCATCTTCTCACCCCCTCATCTTCTCACCCCCTCATCTTCTCACCCCCTCATCTTCTCACCCCCTCATCTTCTCACCCCCTCATCTTCATTCCTCACACCTCCACCCCCCCTCGCCCCCGCCCTTCATTATCTTTTAAATAGTAAAATTAATCACCTTAATTATTTTGTCCCCACGAGTTAAAAAAATATTCTTAGAGACTTATATGGTTAATTACGTCAAATGTTATATACTTTTTTATCATAAAGTTTATGTAAAATGAAACTTTGAAAATAATAAAAATATGTAATGAAGGATAATGGAGGAATATTGATGAAGTTAAGTGGCAAGTAAATCAGTTTTCACTTTTTTTTTCCATCCCGTTAAAATTCTATTATTACTTTATGTAAAATTTGAGGTAGGAGTTTTGGTAGTGGAGAGAGAGAGAGAGAGATTCTCAATTCTCCTTTCTAAAATATTAAATTCTACATTCTAAATCAGAATTCTTACATCAAACTTCTAAACTCTAAAATCCACATCCATAGAATATAATATAAAATCAACATTCTATAACTTAAAAATAATAAAAATAAAAATTAATATATCTTACAAAATTTCCAGATTCAAGGATTATCTAAATAATCTGAAACTTAGAGTCTAAATCTAAAATTCAGAGTTCTGATTGTTTAGGGCGTGTCAAGCACTAAGAGTTCTTGTGGCCTGTGTGAGGAAGTTCTCCCCTCAGTAAACTTAGGACACACGAAGCCTTGGGATGACTGGAGTTTGGTGGTGTGTGTGTCTGATGGCTAGGGGTAAGGTGTAAGTTGTCGCTTTGTTGATTTAATAATAATAATAATAATAATAATAATAATAATAATAATAATAATAATAATAATAATAATAATATGTAAGCAATTGATTGTAACTTTTTTACACCAGACAAGTTTTCTGACTTTGGGTGAAAATACAGTCGATGAAACGGTAATTAAATGTACGATTTTAGACTAACTAAAGATACATCAGGAGAAAGAGAGAGAAAAATTGAAGAGAGAGAGAAGGAAATGAAAGAGAAAAGAGAGAGATTGAGAAAAAAAGAAAAGAAAAAAGAGAGAGAGTGAGAAAGCGCCAAAATTTCGACCTAGGAAAAGAGCACAAAAATCGTCTTTTGAGAAAGCCTTTCCAGAACCATTTGTGTGTGAGAGATTAATAGCTGTTGTGGCCTCCGCCTTGGGGGGTGAGGGGAGGGGGTGGGGGAGAGGTGCTTGGGGGTAGGGGAGGGTGACGGTGAAGGGGGAGGGGGGTGTCATGAACTGGGGGAGGGAAGAAGGAGGCTGAGATTTTGGGGTCTGGGGAAAGGGTTTAGGGGAGGGGAAGGGAGGTGTCATGGACTGGGGGAGGGGAAAGGGAAGGGGAGAGGGAAAGCGAAGGGGAACTGTGCCTTATGGACTAGCGGACGATGTGGGGATCTGTCACGGACTGTGGAGGGGCAAGGGGAGGGCAATGGGGAAGAGGAGGAGAAGGAGTAAAGAAGAGGAGGGAGGGAGGCGGAGGAAACGGGGAAGAGGAGGAGGAGGAGGAAGAGGAGGAGGAGGGGGCGGCAGAGGTGACGGGTAAAAAGCGAGGTTGGTGACAATGACTCCTTCTAGACCATTGTGTGCGTAGGAGAGAGAGAGAGAGAGAGAGAGAGAGAGAGAGAGAGAGAGAGAGAGAGAGAGAGAGAGAGAGAAAACAATCACACACATTCACCGTAGCACAACACCGATATAAAAGGACTTTACAACCTCTCTAAATCCCGTGGTGCATAAGAGGCTGACGGCCACCCCCTTCCCCCCCCCCTTATTCTACCTCAACCACCTTTTCTACACCCTCTCCATCCTACACCCATCCTACACCCTATCCTACACCCTCTCCTACATCCCTTCCTTCTTACCACCCTTCCCACATGCCCTCCTATCTCCATCCCCCCCATCCTACACTTCCATCCCCTTCCCTTCCAAACCCCTTTCCTACACCCCCTCTTCCTACTACCCCCCTACACCCCTTCATCAACCCCTCCCCTCCCCTCCCCTCCCCTCCCCACCCCTCCCCGCCCCTCCCCGCCCCTCCCCGCCCCTAGGCATACGTCTCCCCCAAGATTCTGTTCCCTCTTTCATTCTTATACCGTGGGATCTCATCTTGCCCTCTTGTTGTTATCGTCTTTTATGTCTTCTCTCTGTTATTATTCTCCCTTCCTCCTCTCCTCGTACGTGTAATGGAGGGAGGGAGGGAGGGGCTTAAATATGAATTCAGTTCTGTATTTTTTGTCTGTCTGTCCGTTTTTATCCGTGTGTGTCTCCGTCCGTTTGTCCTTTAATCCGTTTCCGTGTGTCCGTGAGGGAAGTTGAGGCAATACTATTATAAACTTGGTAATTGTATTTTGTTATTGTGAATGTGATTATCCCTACAACCTGGAGCCGGAAGATGGGATAGTCACCTCTAAATATATATATACTTTAGGTTTATATTCCTATCTTTTTAATTCCTCTTTTAAATGTGAGAGGAAATTAGATGATGGATAATGAGATATTGAATGGATGTAAATTAATCAAGAGAGTAAAATATTTAGATTATATTAATATTAGTTACTATGGTTTATTTCACCTGAAGATTAATCACCCTAACGCTACCTGGTGGGGTTAAGTTAGGTTAGGTTTGGTTAGATTTATTATAGGTTAGGTTAGGTTAAGTTATATGGGTAAAATATGCCTGGGGATGTGTTATAATCTTGAGGTGGTCCAAAATATTCTTTATTTCCTTATAGACAAGAAGATAAGACAGTCTTTATCACGTAACAAATGGAGGAAAGTCTCATTAGGTCTGAGGATCGTGAGGGAGGGGAAGAAGAAGATGGTTGTGGTGGAGGTAATGGTAAAAGTTGAGTCATTCTTGTTAAAAAAAACTAACCCCCCACCCCTAGTCCTCTTAAACTGAGCAGAAAATATTAACAATACAACCTTCTCTCTCACTGCCTTTGTCTGGCCTCTACACCCACACCCCCATCCACACCCACACCCACACCCACACCCACATCCCACACCCCACACCCACACCCACACCCCTTACTGGACCGCCCATGTGTGTCATCTAAGTTTTAACAAGCAAAGTTGTCACTGTTTTGAGGGGTTGAAAATGACCCTCTTCTGAGATTTATGTAAGAGAAATCTACAGAGAGAGAGAGGTGGGGGGGGGCGGAGAGAGGGGGAGAGGGGGGAGGGAGGGGAGAGGGAGAGGAGAGAGGGAGGAGAGGGAGTATAATTGCAGAGATGGTTCCTTGGTAGATGTGGTTTTGTAGGAAAGATTTCGTTGTCTTTGTTTTTGTTTTTTTTGCCTGTTAACGTCTGAGTCCTAAAGGGGTCGTATTAGTTAGTTTGTTTAGGGTCATCTAAGTTCGTAAAAAGTTTGTAAGGGTCATAAAGGGATCGTATTTATAAACTTGGCTACCTAATTCACCAAACACCCACACACATATACATACACATATACATACACATATACATACACATATACATAGAGATAGTTACAAAGGAAAATGATCTTATGTATTTTTAAGAAAGAGAAATTTAGTATGAGATAAGACTTTCTGAGACCCCAAATTATGACGTCTGCAAGTTCATCCTCTTTCCCGTAATAATTCTTAGTGGTGGTGTCTGGGGAGTGTGTGTGTGTGTGTGTGTGTGTGTGTGTGTGTGTGTGTGTGTGTGTGTGTGTGTGTGTGTGTGTGTGTGTGTGTGTGTGTGTGTGGCCCTACCCTACTACCTCCTTCCCTCCCTCCCTCCCTCCCTCCCTCCCTTCTCCCTCTTCATACCTTCCTAACTCCCTCCCTCTTCCTTTCTCCTTCTCCATATTCTCCCTTCTACTCTCTCGCCCTTCTCTTCTTAGCTCCTACATTCCTCCTAGTCTTCCTTCTTACCCTTCCACCCCCTCCTTACTCTCCCACTGTCCCTCCTTCCCTCCTACCCTCCTCCTTACCCCAACCCTAACCTCTCCCTCTCCCTCCCCCTCTGCCTCTCCCTCTCCCTCCCCCTCCCTCCCCCTCTCCCTCTCCCTCTCCTAGCGACATAACCTCCCTTACATTTCCTTTGATCTCTTAGTGGCTTCCCTCCCACCTTTTCCATCATCTCAACTACTCATCTCTGTTTTTTCTTTCCCATATCTACTCACTCCTCCCTTTCCCAACACCCTTCTATCTGCATTGCCTTTTCCTCCTATCCTTCCCACCTCCACTTCCATCCTTTCCCATGTGACTCCATCTTCCTGTTCCACTTTACGAGACATATCTTTCAACCGACTTTTCCTTCCACTTCCCTCTCACTTCCCCTCTCACTCTCTTTCACTCTCTCTCACTATCTCTACCTCCATCAATCTCTCTCTCTCTCTCTCTCTCTCTCTCTCACCCCCTCCTCAACGTTTATTAAAAAAATATATATATTACTTTCCCTGTTTCATTTTTATTACGTGAGAGAGAGAGAGAGAGAGAGAGAGAGAGAGAGAGATATGCTACAGTCACTTTTTCTATAGTTTCCCCTTATCACTTATATACCTTGAACAGTTTTCTATGACTATTTGGTCGCCCTCTACGACCCTCTTATAGTCTTTATTGAGGTATTTCCTATGTTAAGTCTCTCTGGGGAAAGTCATTCTCTAAGTCACTATATGGAAGGCCTAACGTTTGTGTTTTGTTTTTCCTGAGTTGCGCTTGTTTTGTCTGTTAGTCTGTCTGTTTTTCTCATTATTACAACAATCTATATTTTTTTTTTTTGGTATATTATTTTAAGTTCTTTTCAGTTGATTGATTTTTAAATTTGATTTGGATATTAATTATGAGAAGATATAAATATGGTTTGATTTTGGGTATTAATGGTTCGTTTTTTTTTTGTTTACGAGTTATGCCTCCTTGATGATGTTAAACCAGCGGAGACGTTGTTTTGGATCTGTTATATATTTTGTATGGTAGTTAATTATTGAGATTAAGTTCATATTTGAAGGTTATGGCTCCTATTTTACCACCTAATAAACACGTTACCAGCCATCATTACCACCAACACCACTACCATCACCATTATCCCCTCCACCACCTATTATCATCAGCCTCACACCCTCAAATACTACAAGTCCTACAGCTACTACCACAAACCACCACCATAACCTACCACCATCCCCAGACCATCAACCACCATAACGCCTACCACCACCCTCACCACATCCACCACCACCATAACCTACCACCATCCCCACACCCTCAACCACCATAACGCCTACCACCACCCTCACCACATCCACCACCACCATAACCTACCACCATCCCCACACCCTCAACCACCATAACGCCTACCACCACCCTCACCACACCCACCACCGCCATCTCCTTATCATATATATATACCAAGATTCAGATTTTATTCATATTTCCATGATGGGATGTTTAGAGAAGCTCCAACAGGCGGCGCCCCTCAAGAGCTTTCCTTATCTCCCTCACACTCCTAGCGGCGAACATCACAACTACACACCTTTCCTTATCTCCCTCACACTCCTAGCGGCGAACATCACAACTACACACCTTTCCTTATCTCCCTCACACTCCTAGCGGCGAACATCACAACTACACACCTTTCCTTATCTCCCTCACACTCCTAGCGGCGAACATCACAACTACACACCTTTCCTTATCTCCCTCACACTCCTAGCGGCGAACATCACAACTACACACCTTTCCTTATCTCTCTCACACTCCTAGCGGCGAACATCACAACTACACACCTTTCCTTATCTCTCTCACACTCCTAGCGGCGAACATCACAACTACACACCTTTCCTTATCTCTCTCACACTCCTAGCGGCGAACATCACAACTACACACCTTTCCTTATCTCTCTCACACTCCTAGCGGCGAACATCACAACTACACACCTTTCCTTATCTCTCTCACACTCCTAGCGGCGAACATCACAACTACACACCTTTCCTTATCTCCCTCACACTCCTAGCGGCGAACATCACAACTACACACCTTTCCTTATCTCCCTCACACTCCTAGCGGCGAACATCACAACTACACACCTTTCCTTATCTCCCTCACACTCCTAGCGGCGAACATCACAACTACACACCTTTCCTTATCTCCCTCACACTCCTAGCGGCGAACATCACAACTACACACCTTTCCTTATCTCCCTCACACTCCTAGCGGCGAACATCACAACTACACCCTTTTATAATCCTCCTTTAATTAGAGATTTTAGAAAGACTTTAACCGGGTCATATAAACTTACGACTGATAGAACGAAGTTAACAGGGTCATGTAACTTACGACTTTAACTTACGACACAAATACGGAATCTTAATACGGACTTTTGAACTAGTGGTTATGGGAGCTGTTTGTGAATGATCTTGTCACAATTGAATGGAGGGAAGAGCAGTAGTGTGTTGTGTGGTGCCGGGAGAGTTAGGTAAGGTCAAGGTAAACAAACAGAGATCACTGATATAAAGTAATCATATAGACCTCCTTTAGTTTCATTAGTGGGGGAATAATTACACGATGACAAACAGACGTCAGTGAAAGTCCCGGGGAAGAAAGTGGAATAATTAATTTGTCGAAAGTAAATGATGTATCGATAACGTAAGAGGGAGATAATGGCGACGAAGAGAAAGAATAAGAAAATATTTAATAATTTGTAGATAAAAAAAATAGAAAATGATAAGAGAAAGAATTATTTTTTACGGGAAACCTAAAAAAAAAAAAATATGTTGAGTTTCTTTTAAGGAATTAATTTAAGTTTCCACACACACACACACACACACACACACATACACACACACACACACACACACACACACATATCGAGAAAATTTTTAGCCTTATAGTGAAGATCTTATCAGGAGTTCTCGAGAGGGACGGTCAAGTTTTAGGTGGTCTCTGTCATGTCCTCCTCGACCCCCCCCCCTCTCTCGAGTGACAGCTGGCTCTCACCACCAGATGGCCCACATGTCCTCCTCAAGTTGTGATGGTCAGTTGGCATCTCCTCATTACTCCACTCATAACTTTTGCTAGGTTATTTCCTTCCTTCCTTCCCTCCTTCCTTCCTTCCTTCCTTCCCCCGTGGAAAGAAGTGACGAGAGGAGTCTGGGGCATGAGGCGCAGGAGGGGAGAGAAGGGGGGGGGGGAAGGAAGGAGGAAGGGAAGGAGGGAAGGAGGGAGAGGAAAGACAGAGAGGAGAAGAAAGGAATTGAGATGGAAGGAAGGGAGGGAAAAGAAAGGAGCAAGAAGAGAGGTGAGGTAGGGAGGGCGGTTGTAATGGATGGAGGGAGGGAAGGAAGGGAGGGAAGGAGGGAGGGAAGGAGGGAGGGAGGGGATCACTTCAGGAACCATGACCAAGATGGCGTCCCTAATGCCTCCCTAATAATTACTTCCTCCACCGCAGAAAAAAAAAACTCCTTTTATCCAAGCTTCTTCCTCCTGCTAAGTGTGCGGCAATATTCCATCATTTCTGTCCATCGTTCTTCCATCAGGTGCGACACTCTGGCTACTAATGGAGGCTGTGAGATGGGGGGGGGAGGAGAGGGTGGTTAGAGGGGGGGGGGTGTTGGTGGGTGGAAGGGGGTGGTGGGGGGGTGGTAGTCGGAGGAGGAGGAGGGTAGTGCGAGGGGGGGGGGGTGTCTGGGGGTTGTGGTAGTAGTGGTACGTAGTGGTGGTGGTAGTAGTAGTAGTAGTAGTGGTGGTGGTTAGGAGGTTGTAGTGGTCGGGGCGTAATGGTGCCACTACCACCACCTCCATCGCCACACTAAACGTTCTCCTCATTATCCCCCCTCCTTCCCCTCTTCCCCTCCCTTCCCCTCCCTCTCGGTTCGTTCTCTCTCTCTCTCTCTCTCTCTCTCTCTCTCTCTCTCTCTCTCTCTCTCTCTCTCTCTCTCTCTCTCTCTCTCTCATTATCACATCGTCACCAGTTTCTTCTCCTTTCCTTCGCCACATCCTTCCTTTCTTCACTCCTCCAACTCTTCCTCACCACACCCTTCCTTACCACACCCTTCCTCACCACACCCTTCCTCACCACACCCTTCCTCACCACACCCTTCCTCACCACACCCTTCCTACCCTTGTTCGCCACGTCACCCTGAAACAGAGAGAGAGAGACAAGAGAAAGAAAAAGGAGAGAGAGAGAGAGAGAGAGAGAGAGAGAGAGAGAGAGAGAGAGAGAGAGAGAGAGAGAGAATGAAGGAAGAAGAAGGAAGGGAAAGAAGAGAAAGAGGGAGAGGAAGAGAGAAGGGGGGGGGGAGGAAGGGGAGTGAACCAGATTGTTAGATGATTGGACACAGTGATGGTAGCTCTTGTATTACTTAGGACGGATCATCTTCTGTACCCTCGCTCTCTGGTGGGACGGACGGGTAAAAGGACGGGCGGGCGGACGGGCGAGTGGGAGGATAGAGGATAATTGAAGAGAGGGTACGGGAATGAAGAGGGACAGGAAGACGGACAGGAGGACGGGAGGAAGGAAGGGGCGAAGGAAGGAAGTGAGAGGAAGGAGATGGAGAGGAAGGAAGGACATGAAGGAATGGAAGGAAGGAAGGAGGCGGCGGAGATAGAGAGAGAGACGGTATGAGAGGAGGAAGAGGAGGAGAAGAATGGAGAAGCGAGAGAGAGAGAGAGAGAGAGAGAGAGAGAGAGAGAGAGAGACTATTCCAGCTGCAGCAGAATAACATCAACAGCGTCAGCAGTCAGCAACACCAGTGCATCAGCAGCAGGTGGGCCTTGGGCTGACGAGAAGCTGTCAACACCATGAGCCAAACTAGAGATTATATACCACATCAAAGCTGGATGCCCGGGCTAGTGGTCCTGTGGTAGCGGTGTGGTAGTGGTGTGGTAGTGTGGTGTGGTGTGGTAGTGTGTGGTGGTGGTGTGGTAGTGTAGTGTGGTAGTGTTGTGTGGTAGTGTGGTTTGGTAGTGTGGTTATGTGGTGGGAGTGTGGTGGTGGTGGCCTATAATACATGTGCACACACACACACACACACACACACACACACACACACACCATACCCATTCACACACAACTAATTTTAAATTCCTATGAAATTGCTTTTTTTCTCACTAATTCCTTTGCTTAAGAATCCAACTCGAGATTGCTGAGACGGATCAAATTCCCCGAAAAAAGAACGAATTTTAACCCCTCTGAGAAGGAGATGTGGGTTTTACGAATAGACACGTGGAGGGGGAGGGATGGTCAGGGGGGAGGGATGGTCAGGGGGGAGGGATGGAGGTGTTTGAGGGTGGGGGGGAGGTTGAGGGTAAGGGGAGTATATATCAAAGTGGGTGTGGTTCGGGGAAGTTCCACACGACTGCTTTTCAGCCAATAATAACCTAATCTAACTCCCATTCTTATCGACTCGGCGTTCTGATTGGATGCGAAAGGTGGCGCCAAGGTGATCTTTGGTTACCGTGAGTAGAGAGTAATATTGATAAGGCTAAGAATAATAATAGCATAAATAATGATGATAATGATGGTGATGAATTATTAGTACAAGTAATTATTATTATTATTATTATCTCGCTACATCACAACATCCCAAGAGGCCGCAACTCAGTACAAAAACAACACAATATATAGATGGCGGGATACTAAAACAAATGACAGTCTACAATCAAGGGTTATAATATAGATGGCGGGACACTAAAACAAATGACAGTCTACAATCAAGGGTTTTAATATAGATGGCGGGATACTAAAACAAATGACAGTCTACAATCAAGGGTTATAATATAGATGGCGGGATACTAAAACAAATGACAGTCTACAATCAAGGGTTATAATATAGATGGCGGGACACTAAAACAAATGACAGTCTACAATCAAGGGTTTTAATATAGATGGCAGGATACTAAAACAAATGACAGTCTACTACAATAAGCATTCTTAAATCAACTTACTAACGTGAAAATCATTACCATCATTCTAAACAAGAGAGATGTGAATGACAGCATCTAATTGGCTCATGATAGAGGGAATCCCAATTGTGTCTGAGCTAATCAAGAACAAACAGTAATTACACTATTGCTAATGACAGTGAAGTCTTTCTAGTGTTCTAACTGAGCTTGTGGCGGCGGTGGATGAGTGGTTTTCCTACTCGTGTGGTCACCTTTTGGTCCCGGAGCCGAATTTCTATTGGTGTGGAGGTTGTGTTGGGAGGTAGTGTGTGAAGGTAGTATGAGGAGGGAGTGTGTGGAGGTAGAGTGTAGAGGGAGTGTGTGTGGAGGGAGTGTGTGGAGGTAGAGTGTGGAGGTAGTGTGTGGAGGTAGAGTGTGGAGGCAGGACTGGTGTTATGTCCATATTATCACCATCGAACTGTCGTACAAAAACATACATGGTTCAGAAATATCCACACCAGACAGACAGAGATACAGACAGACAGACAGACAGACAAACAGACAGACAGACAGACAGACCCATCCTGTTTTAGTTTGTGTTATGCGCGATGCCAGACACTCCTGACTGATACCTTGGGTTGTGGCTTTAGACACGAGACTGTTTTGAGGGATAAGGAGGGTGTAAGTGAGGGATAAGGGGTGTGTTAGTGTTGGCTATGGGGGGTGTAAAGGAGGGTGTAAGAGGTGTTAGGGCTAGCTAGGGGGTGTAAAGGGGGTTTAAAGGGTGTTAGAGATGGCTAGGGGGTGTAAAGGAGGGTGTAAGATGTGTTAGGGCTAGCTAGGGGGTGTAAAGGGGGTTTAAAGGGTGTTAGAGATGGCTAGGGGTTTAAAGGAGGGTGTAAGATGTGTTAGGGCTAGCTAGGGGGTGTAAAGGGGGTTTAAAGGGTGTTAGAGATGGCTAGGGGGTGTAAGGAGGGTGTAAGAGGTGTTAGGGCTAGCTAGGGGGTGTAAAGGGGGTTTAAAGGGTGTTAGAGATGGCTAGGGGTGTAAGGAGGGTGTAAGAGGTGTTAGGGCTAGCTAGGGGGTGTAAAGGGGGTTTAAGGGGTGTTAGAGATGGCTAGGGGGTGTAAGGAGGGTGTAAGAGGTGTTAGGGCTAGCTAGGGGGTGTAAAGGGGGTTTAAAGGGTGTTAGAGATGGCTAGGGGGTGTAAGGAGGGTGTAAGAGGTGTTAGGGCTAGCTAGGGGGTGTAAAGGGGGTTTAAGGGGTGTTAGAGATGGCTAGGGGTGTAAGGAGGGTGCAAGGGTTGGCTAGGAAGGTGTAAGGTGATTGTAAGGGTGTTTAGGGTTGGCTAGGAGAGTGTAAAGGGGTGGAAGGGTGTGTTAGGGATATCCAGGAGGGTGTAAATGAGGTGTAAAGGGTGTTAGGATTCACACACACACATACACACACATACATACACACACAGACACACACGTACACAATACCTTAGCGTGGATCGACCAAGATAGGTTTCCAATACGAGGCGGCGAAGATGACCTCAGATACATTAGTTCTCACAGTCTTAATATCCGGGTGTGTTGGTTAGGTTAGGTTAGGTTTAGAACTGATGGAAAAACTAATGAATTTGTAGCAGAAAGATGAGAGAACTGCCCTAATGGTCGTTCCTGTTGATCTAGTCGAACTGCGGACGATGTGTTAACGAGTGGAGGGTGTAGGTGAAGGGGGATAGTAGCCTGATATATCCACACGACAACGGCTGGTCCTTCTGTAGTGGGTGTTAACGAGTGGAGGGTGTTGGTGAAGGGGGATACTAGCCTGATATATCCACACGACAACGGCTGGTCCTTCTCTAGTGGGTGTTAACGAGTGGAGGGTGTTGGTGAAGGGGGATACTAGCCTGATATATCCACACGACAACGGCTGGTCCTTCTCTAGTGGGTGTTAACGAGTGGAGGGTGTTGGTGAAGGGGGATACTAGCCTGATATATCCACACGACAACGGCTGGTCCTTCTGTAGTGGGTGTTAACGAGTGGAGGGTGTTGGTGAAGGGGGATAGTAGCCTGATATATCCACACGACAACGGCTGGTCCTTCTCTAGTGGGTGTTAACGAGCGCCACCAGCAGACAACCTAACGAGGCATGTCAAATGGAAACTGGAAGGAAGAAGTGCTATTTGCTTAGTCCTTAGGCTATATATGACTAAGGTTGAATATCCTCTATCGTAGAATATTCTGTGATTAAGTTGACGAAGTATACAGGTGATTCAGCCTTTCCAGGTAAGAGATAATTGGTGGTTGTCAATCATGGTTAGATAATTGATCATTTAATTTTTTTTTTTTCTCCCTCAACCATTGATAGAAAAATCCTGGAAATTAAACTAAGGTAGATGTTGAAGTATAATTAACCCAACTACATATCTTTACCTGCCACTTATATCAGAAATTAATCAACAGGTGAGTGGTTCTTGGGATTTCTTGAGATTTCTTGGGATTTCTTGGGATTAATGTTTTAAACTAAGAAGCAATTTCAAGGGAGATTCTTGAGTTAATTGTTTATTTATTTTTGTTTTTGTTAACGTGATGGAGGTTTGTTGAGGCGGTGTTGTTTATGTCTTCCCGTGTGTTTGTGTGTCTGTCTCAATATCCGTTTGTTTGTTCGCTTGTCTGTTTGTTTGGTTGTATATCCGTTTGTTTATATGTTTATTTGTGAATATTTTGTACTCTTCTGGGAAAACCCCCACACAAAAACAACAGCAACCCCCCCTCCCCCCCCCTCCCCCACACCCACAACCACACCCACAACAATTCTCGCTGGTAAAACTCCTAAAACACGTCAGTATGTCATTGTTCACCTGGCGGACGGAACAATGTGGCCGCTTCTCACTTGCCATTGTTGGCCTGTCAATTAAATCATTTTTGATGTAAAGGAATTTAAAGTGAATATTAGTATAAGTCAATTGTTTGTGTGTGTGTGTGTGTGTGTGTGTGTTGGGGGAGCCAGTATATGTAATGTGTTTAAGAAGTTATTATTATTATTATTATTATTATTATTATTATTATTATTATTATTATTATTATTAAACAATTAAGAAATTAACCTCATATGTACAAATACTTTCCTTTATCGCCTCAATGATAACCCTTACTAACTACCTAACGAGGTGGTTACTGTAAATTTTTGGAAAAATATTCTATCTGACGCACCCTGTATCATTCTAATTACTTACTCTAACGAACTCTGTATTATGTTAACTATCACACACACATATATATATATATATATATTATAGGAACTAATCTTTCTATGAAACTATACTTTCTAATCACCTTTTCTATCAAACTAATCTTTTTAATTCCTCTACCTTTCAAAATAAACTTTCTAACCTACCTTTTCTGATACACTACCCTTTCTAACCTACTCAGTCTATCAAACTAACTTCTCTAACTAACCTTTTCTAAACGTACTAAGAGGAGTGTTTTTGTTTTGTTTACATGAGCAGCGTGGGGGAGCCGGGAGGCGGGAGCAGCACCATGGGGGCGGTGAGAGAGTGGTTGAACAACTGCCGGGAGTCGCGCAAGTTGATTCTCGTGATCGTGGCCATTGCTCTGCTCCTTGATAACATGCTCCTTACCACAGTCGGTGAGTGCCTGCCTACCTACCTACCTACCTACCTCACAACCTACCTACCTGCCCACCTGCCTACCTACCTGCCTACCTGACTACCTGCCTACCTGACTACCTGCCTGCCTTCCTGCTTACCTACCTGCCTGCCTGCTTACCTACCTGCCTACCTTTCCTGCCTGCCTACCTACCTACCTGATTCTGTAGTGCCTCTGTAGGTGAGTGAGACAACTTGCTCCTCACCACAGTCGTTGAGTGCGTGCCTACCTGCCTACCTACCTACCTGCTTACCTACCTACCTACCTGACTACCTGCCTACCTGACTACCTGCCTACCTGACTACCTACCTGCCTACCAGCCTGCCAACCTACCTACCTACCTGCCTACCTACCTGCCTACCTACCTGCCTGCCTGCCTATTTACCTGCCTATTTACCTGCCTACCTGACAACCTACCTGATTCTGTAGTGCCTCTGTAGGTGAGTGAGTGCCTCCACCCGCCTGTCGATAGATGCCGTCCACTCATCTGTCGGTAAGTGAACTTTTCTGTATCCTCTCAGTGACCGTTTTATGCTACTTTGTTCCTGTCGGTTGGTGTGTCTGTATCTGTCGGAAGGTCTGTGTGTATCTGTCCGTAGGTCTGAAATAATGATAATAATAATAATAATTAACGGTTTATTGAAAAAGTTCTGCAGCCCGAAGGCTGAAAATATACAGTGGACATAAATGACTTATTACATACATTGGTGGTTTAACAAAAGCCTTCATTAGAGACAGGTAAAGGAACATACAGTGAACATACAGATTAATGTAGGTGTTGAACAGCAAACTCGTAGTGTAGTGACTCCCTCCCAGATGGTGTTAGGAGGGACCTCACGTGGTGTAGTAGTTCCCTTAGATGGTGTTATGAGGGACCTGACGTGGTGTAGTAATTCCCTCACAGATGGTGTTATGGGGGACCTCACGTGGTGTAGTAATTCCCTCCCAGATGGTGTTAGGAGGGGCCTCACGTGGTGTAGTAATTCCCTCGCAGATGGTGTTATGAGGGACCACGTGGTGTAGTAATTCCCTCACAGATGGTGTTATGGGGGACCTCACGTGGTGTAATTACCTCACAGATGGTGTTATGAGGGTCCTCACGTGGTGTAGTAATTCCCTCACAGATAGTGTTATTAGGGACCTGACGTGGTATGGTAATTCCCTCACAGATGGTGTTATGAGGGACCTGATGTGGTGTAGTAATTCCCTCACAGATGGTGTTATGAGGGTCCTCACGTGGTGTAGTAATTCCCTCACAGATGGTGTGATGAGGGACTTGACGTGGTGTAGTAATTCCCTCACATATGGTGTTATGAGGGACATGTGGTGTAGTAATTCCCTCACAGATGGTGTTATGAGGGACATGTGGTGTAGTAATTCCCTCACAGATGGTGTTATATGAGTGAGGTTTGGTCCCAGGCTTTCCTATCGTAGACGGATTAACACATCGCTGGTTGTTGTTGGGTCTCACTGGCCGTTATCACTGGGTACCTGGGACCTCACTGTGTGAAGGTTAACTTGGGTACGACTGTTACTGTTGAGTTGTTCTCACTGACTTAAGCACTGTTCACCACTGTTCACCTCTGTTTAACACTGGTTCCGTTCCTTTCCTAAATGAAATTGTAACTTCTGGCGAGAACTTGTTGATATTCCGGTGGGGAGGAGGGTTCAGGGGAGGGAGTTGGTATGGGCCAACTTAACAGTTGACCTGGCTGCTCCGAGAGGAGCGCCAGGTACGTCTTGACCATTCGGTGGTCAAGGATGTAGTCTGTGTGTCCATCGGTGGTCCTGTGTGTCTGTCGGTCGGTATGTGTGCCTTCGATGGGTCTGTATGTATCTGTCGGTGGGTTTGTATGTCTGTCGGTGTTGCCCTACGAACCCACGTCCTCACAACCCATAGTCTCGTCTACCCGACCCACAATCACACCCACACATCTGGACATGGTATAGAATCACGCCCACCACCTGGAGGTAATATTATAATACACACGCCCACACGCCCCTCACTTGACGTATGGTGTTTGTTGTTCTCTCTCAGTACCTGTTGATGACGTCACGACCAGGTTATCCACGACCCCTTGATGACGTAGAGCGTGACGTCACAGTGCCCTGGGGGTTATGTGAATGTTTTATTCGTGTTTCTCTTTTGTTTGTGTTCTTAGAAAGTGTTTTTGTGTGTGTGTTTAAAGAGCTCCAATGTACCCCAACTTCGCCCCACCCCGCCCCACCCCGCCCCAACCCCGCCCCACTCCGCCCCTCTCTCTATCTCTACCCCAAAATCTCCTTCGCCTCCCTGTCTTTTCACTCTGCCTCCTCCTCCCCCCCTCTCTCTCCTGCCCCCTTGTACCCCCCATCACCCCCCACCCCCACCATTGATCAGGGTGGTTACAGAAGCTTCGACACCACTCTTGTTCCTCCGGTACCCCAGTTCGATACCTCCTTTAGGGATCCCCCCCCCCTCCTCCCTCTCTTTCTCTCCTTCTCCCTCTCCCTCTCCCTCTCCCTCTCCTTTCTCCTTCTCCCTCTTCTCTTCCCTCCCCATCTCCTCTCTGTACTCCCCCTTATCTTTTCTCCACTCTCCCCCTTCCCCTTTCCTCTCCCTACCTTCCCCTCTCCCCCCTCCCACAAGAGACCCTAACAACCACCCCCCCCCCCACTTCCCTTGAAAAAAGTCTTAACATGGGGTCTTTATGCCTTCTGGTCTTGAGGTCTTGAAAGTCTTAATGCTTAGGTCTTGGGTCTTATGTTCTAGTCTTGAGTCTTATTTAGTCTTAAATTTCATTCATTTATTAATTTTACCGATGTTTATTAAAAAACAATCAATAACCATTACAATAAACATCTCAATATATAAATCTTAAGAAACATTTCAATATAAAGTTTTAATAATAAATTTCAATAAACATTTCAATAAACATTTCAATAAACATTTCAATAACCATTTTCCTTTATTTTTCTCTATGTATTTCAGTGCCAATTATACCCAAGTACTTATACATGTTACGTCACCCCAACGCCACCGAAACTACCATCATCGAGACCACCACAACTACCCTAACTACCACAACTACGCCCCTACAATCCCCACTCCTTAACAATGGTAAGGAATATTCTACAACTATTACAACTCCTACTATTACTACCACCATTACAACTATTGAGAGTAAGTTGATGTGAGGGTGTAATGTAAGGATCGTGGTTAGTCGATAGTGGTAATAGAATGGTGGTAATGGTGGTAGTAAGTAGTAGTAGTGGTAGTAGTAGTTTAGTGGAGGTAGTAATAGTAGTGGTAACAATAGTAGTAGTAATAGCAGTAATATCAGTAATAGTAGTATTAATAATAGTAAATAGCAATTGTAATAGTAGTAGTAGTAGTAATAATAATATGGTAGTAATAGTAGTAATAATAATAGCAATAATAGTAGTGATAATAGTAATAATAATAGCAAAAAAAAATAGTAATAATAAAGTGTGTACGTATCTGTGTGTGTGTGTTTTTTTACAGGTGTGTGTGTGCCGTGTCCTCCGTGTGCGTCAGGGGGGGAGACTGGCCCTCCTGAATTCACCTCTTTGGAACCCCCAGCACCGACACCCCCCCTGTGCCTCTCCGCAGCTTCCCTCCCTGAAAAAGGTGAGTCACTCTAAGTCACTCTAAGTCACTCTAAGTCACTCTTTAAGTCACTCTAAGTCACTCTTTAAGTCACTCTAAGTCACTCTTTAAGTCACTCTAAGTCACTCTAAGTCACTCTAAGTCACTCTAAGTCACTCTTTAAGTCACTCTAAGTCACTCTTTAAGTCACTCTTTAAGTCACTCTAAGTCACTCTAAGTCACTCTAAGTCACTCTTTAAGTCACTCTTTAAGTCACTCTAAGTCACTCTTTAAGTCACTCTAAGTCACTCTTTAAGTCACTCTAAGTCACTCTAAGTCACTCTAAGTCACTCTTTAAGTCACTCTAAGTCACTCTAAGTCACTCTTTAAGTCACTCTAAGTCACTCTTTAAGTCACTCTAAGTCACTCTAAGTCACTCTTTAAGTCACTCTAAGTCACTTTAAGTCACTCTAAGTCACTCAAAGTCACTCTTTAACTCACTCTAAGTCACTCTTTAAGTCACTCTAAGTCACTCTTTGAGTCACTAAGTCACTCTAAGTCACTCTTTAAGTCACTCTAAGTCACTCTTTAACTCACTCTAAGTCACTCTTTAAGTCACTCTAAGTCACTCTAAGTCACTCTGTCACTCTTTAAGTCACTCTAAGTCACTCTTTAAGTCACTCTAAGTCACTCTGTCACTCTTTAAGTCACTCCAGGTCAATATGATACTCTTTAAGGTCCTCTAAGGCATTCTAAATCTCCCTTAAGTCACTCTTACTTTCACCCGACAGAGAGCTCTCACTTTCACCCGACAGATAACTTTCACTTTCACCAGACGGATGACTCTCACTTTCACCCAACGGATAACTCTCACTTTCACCCGACAGATTACTTTCACTTTCACCCGACGGATAACTCTCACTTTCACCCGACAGAGCTCTCACTTTAACCCGACGGATAACTCTCACTTTCACCCGACAGAGATCCACAGTTCGCTCATCATCCATCACTGTCACTTCCCATCTTTCATCAGTCATGTTTTCACTCATTTCTTTCATCTTTTTTCCCGCCTTTCCTCTTTTCTGTAATGTAATAATCTTTGAGGGCTTGTTTTTCTAACCTAACCTAACCTAAACCTAACCTAACCTAACCTAACCAAACCTAACCTAAACCAAACCTAACCTAACCTAACCTAAACTAACCACTACATCCCCTTCATATCCCACCACAGCCCAGGGCAGGCCATCCCCATCGACGGAATTCTTGAAAAACATGACGCCCCCAGAACCTCCCCCTACCGCAGTGGCCGCGTCAGGAGGGGAAGGAAAAGGAGGAGGGAAGGAAGAGAAGGAGAAAGAGGAGGAGGAGAAGAAACCCGTAAGACGTACTTTGTCTGGGATGAACCACGATGACCTGGTCAGCGAGAACGTGGAGGTGGGGTTGCTGTTCTGCTCCAAGGCTGTAGTTCAACTTATCACCAACCCCTTCATCGGACCTCTCACACACAGGTCAGTCCAGGGTTCATGAGGTCATCGGCCCTCTCACACACAGGTCAGTCCAGGGCTCAAGAGGTCACCGGGCCCCTCACACTCACACACAGGTCAGTCCAGGGCTCAAGAGGTCACCGGGCCCCTCACACACACACATACACAGGTCAGTCCAGGGCTCATGAGGTCACCGGTCCCCTCACACACACAGGTCAATCCAAGGTGTCAAGAGGTCACGTTGAGATTGTAAGTATGTTAGTTAAGGGCACTCGTAAGGGCTGGTTTATCTCGACTATATGTGAAAAGGGCTCTCAAGATCCCTAATTACCATTATATTAAACCCTGAATCTTCCCTGACATGCATTAGGAATCTTGAGTACAGAGACAGGTTAAACCATTTTAATTTGCACTCCCTCGAGAGACGTAGAGCGAGGGGCGACATGATAGAGGTGTATAAATTAAAGTCAGGGCTAAACAAGGGGACATAACAAAGGTACTCAAACTATCCAACCAGGAGCGAACTCGTAACAATGGTTTTAAATAAGACAAATTTAGATTTAGGCGTGAAATAGGTAAACAATGGTTTGGAAATAGAGTAGTGGACGAGTGGAACAAGTTACCAAATATCATCATTAACTCGAATACGCTGGCTAGCTTCAAACATAGGTTGGAGGGATATATGAGCAATAGGGGTTGGGTGTAAACGGGACTGCCCGGTAGACCCGCTGCAGTTTCCTCCATTCTTATGTTCTTATGTTCTTTGCGCACTGAATCTTCCCTGACATGCGCCCTGATTTATGCCAGCGAGAGGTTGTGGCCTTAGGTGGCAATACTGTGTTCACTGATTGTATATATGGCACCCCTAAGTACATATGGCGCCCTAGTACATATGGCACCCTAGTTCCTATGGCACCTCTTAGTACATATGGCACCTCCTAGTACATATGACACCTCCTAGTACACATGGCACCATCCTAGTGCATATGGCACCATCCTAGTACATATGGCACCTCCTGGTACATATGGCACCTCCTAGTACATATGGCACCTCCTAGTACATATGGCACCATCCTAGTGCATATGGCACCATCCTAGTACATATGGCACCTCCTAGTACATATGGCACCTAGTACATATGGCACCTCCTCGTACATATGGCACCTCCTTGTACATATGGCACCTCCTAGTACATATGGCACCATCCTAGTGCATATGGCACCTCCTAGTACATATGGCACCTAGTACATATGGCACCTCCTAGTACATATGGCACCTCCTTGTACATATAGCACCTCCGAGTACATATGGCACCTCCTAGTACATATGGCACCTCCTAGTACATATGGCACCTCCTAGTACATATGGCACCTCCTAGTACATATGGCTCCATCCCTACACTTTAATTGGGTTCATCATTAATATTCTGACGTAATTGTGATTTCCCTTAACACACACACACACACACACACACACACACACACACACACACATCAAAAGTCCCACAGCGTAAGGCGTTTATGATAATCTACGAGTGCATTTCCACCTCACTTCCACTTTCCCTCACCTCTCATTCTCCCCTTTCACCCTCCCTCCCTCTGCCCTCTGGCCTCACCGCATACTGATGAGGCAGAAGAGGAAGCGAGTCTTCATCGCTTCATCGTGTGTGTGTGTGTGTAAGAGTTGAGAGGGTGAGAGAAAGAGAGGGAGATGACCCTACTTCTTTTTACCTTCAGCCTCATCTTTCTTTTCTCCTCTCATCTCCTCTCCTCTCCTCTCCTCTCCTCTCCTCTCGACCTGGACAAGCAATTAGGGCAAAAGGTGATGATCAACAGTACCTCTCCCTTCTACCTTAACGCTGCCTTCTTCCTTCCTTCCTTCCTTCCTTCTCAACCTCCTATAGCTTTTGAAATCTCCTCCATTCCTTCACGCGTTTCAGCCTCCTCCATCTACCCCCACCCCTACCCCCCACCCCTACCCCCCCACCCCTACCCCCTACCCGTACCCCCCCCCACCCCTACCCCCCACAACCCCCCATTCTTCATAACCAGGCCAAAATGACCTCGGTGTCCCTCATTGTTATGGGGGGAAAACCACACCCCATAAAAAGGGGGGGGGTATGGGAGGGGGTGAGGGGGAAGGACAGGGGGGGAAGGGAGGGGTATGGGAGGGGTGAGGGGGAAGGGCAGGAGGGGGGGAGGGAGGTAGTGTAATATCCCCGGTCTGGCTTTCCTAGACATTCCCGCTCGCACCCCGGGAATGGAGAGGAGGGCGGGAATCTTGGAATGGTTGGAATATTTGACGTTCCCGCAGTGCCATTCATTCCCAGGAGCAACAAGTGGAGGGTGGTGGTGGTTGTGGGTGGTAGTGGTGGTGGTGGTTGTGGGTGGTGGGTGGTGGTGGTGGTGGTTGTGGTTGGTGGTGGTGGTGGTGGTTGTGATTGTGGTGGTAGTGGTGGTGGTGGTTGTGGGTGGTGGTGGTGGTTGGTGGTGGTGGTGGTGGTGGTGGTGGTGATTGTGGGTGGTGGTTGGTGGTGATTGTGGTGGTGGTGGTGGTGGTGGTGGTGATTGTGGGTGGTGGTTGATGGTGATTGTGTGTGGTAGTGGTGGTGGTGGTTGTGGGTGGTAGTGGTAGTGGTGGTGGTGGTTGTGGGTGGTGGTGGTGGTGGTGGTGGTGGTGGTGGTGTGGTGGTGGTGGTGATTGTGGTGGTAGTGGTGATGATTGTGGGTGGTGGTTGATGGTGATTGTGGTGGTGGTGGTGGTTGTGGGTGGTAGTGGTGGTGGTGGTTGTGGGTGGTGGTGGTTGATGGTGATTGGTGGTGGTGGTGAGTGGGAGATAATTACTGATTTCCTTTCACTACACCCAAATCCCACCCACATTACCACCCATATCCCACCTATCCTACCAACATCACACCCATCCCACCTAACCCCCCCCACCCACACCACCACCCACCCACATCCCACCCACATCACCACCCACCCCAACCACATCCCACCCATCCCAACCACAATTTTTCGCCATCAGAAAGGTAATTTACCCTCGCTCTTACCTGAACGGAACACAATGACTGTACTTTCCCGTGTCCGATTGGAAGTGTCACCATCTCTATACAGGGGGGTGAGGGGGAGGGGGAAGGGAGGGGGGAATAGGGGAGGGGGGATCTAGTCCTAGTTAACAGCCACGTATAGACAAGATGGAAAGTCTGTATGTGTGGGGGGGTGGGTGAGAGAGAGGGGGAGGGTGGTGGGTGAGAGAGAGGGGGAGGAGGTGGGGCGTGTTGAAGGGAGGGGGGGGGGGTCATAACGTGTAGATACTGTCTGAAGCTGTAACATGATGTGCTAAGGTTCTCTTCCTCGCCATCACTGTGTTGTGGCGCCACATAATTACCTCCACAATAGCAACAGCGTTCAGTAAAAAAAAAAAATAGAAAAAAAAATAGTAGAAAAAAATACATTCTTACTTTTTATATATTTTTACGAGACGGTAACGAAGGTGTTCTGACGTTGTGAAATTAGTACGTGTCAGTGTGGCCAATGTGAGTTAAAGAATCACAGTTGAGAGTGATGTAAATGGTGGAACGGCTCGTGTAGAATGACAACGATGGCAAGAGACGAGAGAGGCCCGGGTGGAGATGGCAAGAAACATAGGTTAAAAAGCGAAAAAAAATAAATTACTTACAGATGGACATACGAACAAACACTTACTACCATACTACCATCACCTCAAAGTTTACGTGTAATACTACCATATAATATAAAACAAAACTGTGTTAAATAAATCATGGCACCATATCTAAGAAGTGTAGTGATGGGGGCGAGAAATATGGCATCATTGGTAAGATATATAGCAACACCGCTAAGGGTAAAATCGGGAAGTGTGTTCAATATTTTAGAAATTTGGAAGAAATATTGTATGAGGCTTCCTTATTCTCGGTGCTTCTATCTGTTATCATCACCTACTTGTACGATAAAGCATTTGTTTGTTTGTGTGTGGGTGTGTGGGTGTGGGTGTGTGGGTGTGGGTGTGTGTGCCGTTCACTGATTCATATTATTAACACTTGACAAAACCATTAACGGACCTAATTTACGCTACTATTATTATTATTATTATTATTATTATATCCGTAAGATAATAACTGCTTATAACAAATCGAATTTATCCTCACCACAATAATAATAATAATAATAAAAATAATTCCTTATCTATTTTAGTTTTCTATACCGGACGTTGAGTTATGGTCCTCATCCTGCTATTAAATAAACTTTATTATAAAACTCTGCTCTTAAATCTCAGCTCACCTTTTAAAGAGTCTCCTAATTACTGACGAAAAACAATCAAAAAGGGAATGCCAGAAATATTCAAAGTGAGGCAGCTGCTCCCGACCACTCCATCTTGGATCCCGCCATAATTACACATCGGATATAGAGAAACACTTCTAAGATGAGCCCTTCCTCCAACTGATCGGTGCCTGCGAGTTCCTTATAGTTTTTCTTTGGTCGTAATTAAGAACCATTCACTTATGATAGTAGGTCACGAGCGGCAGAAATTCATATAAACGGAGGGGCGATTTAGGAAAGTTCGTTCATTTTCGACTCATTCATCACCGGGCTGGCTGATGCGCGATGACTCCTGCTTGATTTTGTGCGACCTCCCCCATCTCCTCCTTTATTTCTTCTTCTTGTTGTTTATTTATTTTTCTTGTTTTATATCTTTTAATTTTTACTAATGGGATTAAGATAAAGCGGTTGTTTTGGTAACTTATTTGAGAAAATTGTCCAGTACGATATGTTTCTTAGACAAGTGACGTCATCGATTGCCACATATTGCCAGACATAGAATAAAAAATTATATATAATGTTTTCTACACAAATAAAGATGATAATAACAAAAAAAATAAAACAAATAATAACATTAACACTAAAATACACCCTCCATTGTTTAAAACAAATTACTAATTCGGTTTCATATTAATTTCCTCATTGCATTTAATTTATCTTTATTATCTCTCTCCGTCTCTCTCTATGTTACCCTATTTCACCCTCATCCATCTCTTTTCTTCCTTAATTATCAATTTTCTCAACCTTACACTGGAGGGGAGGGGGTAGGGGGTCTGCGGACAAGGGGGGGAGGTAAGGGGGAAGTGAGGGGGAAGGAGGTAGGGGTGTGAGGGAATAGCTGCCTAAAACAGCTTTGGGTTGGGTCCACTGTCACCTAGGCGGCCACTCCATGAAAATTGAATTCTGTTTTGTCTTCGGCGGAGTGAGGCGGTGAATTTATTGACCAGAGGAAGGAGGGGGGAGTGGGGGAAAAGGGGGAGTGGGGGAAGGGGGGAGTGGGGGAAAAGGGGGTGTGGGGGAGGGGGGGAGTGGGGGATATGGAGGGGGGATGGAGGAGGAGGAGTGTAAGAAGAAAGAGAGGAGTAGGAAGGGGAAGAAAGGGAGGAAAGGGGATAGAGGAGGAGGGGGAAGAAGAGGAGTAGTAGAAGGAGGAAGAGGAGGGGAAGACATAGTAAAGAGGTGAGATGGAGATGAGAGAAAGGGAAGAGATGAGGCGGAACAAGATAGAAGAACAAGAAGAGGAAGAAGAAGGAGAAGAAAAGAGAGAAGGAAAAAATGAAAGAAATGAATGAAGCAGAGAAGAAAGACGGGAAAATCTCACTCAATAAGGAAATTTGAGTGATTTTACGACAGGAATTTTGAGAGAAGGAAAAGATCAAAGGGAAATTGTTCTTTTGTTTATGGCATCAAAGAGAGTAACCTTATAGGGGTGAGAGCCTGGGTGTAGCGGGTGTAGTGGTGGGTGTAGCTGGTGTAGTGGTGGGTGTAGTGGGTGTAGTGGTGGGTGTAGTGGGGGGTGTAGTGGGTGTAGTGTTGGGTGTAGTGGGTGTAGTGTTGGGTGTAGCTGGTGTAGTGGTGGGTGTAGTGGGTGTAGTGGTGGGTGTAGTGGGTGTAGTGGTGGGTGTAGTGGGTGTAGTGGTGGGTGTAGTGGGGGGTGTAGTGGGTGTAGTGGGTGTAGTGGTGGGTGTAGTGGGTGTAGTGGTGGGTGTAGTGGGTGTAGTGATGGGTGTAGTGGGTGTAGTGTTGGGTGTAGTGGGTGTAGTGGTGGGTGTAGTGGGTGTAGTGGTGGGTGTAGTGG
>CAUDMG010003875.1:3780000-3865000 GCA_958450375.1 Homarus gammarus | reverse complement strand
ACTGGTTTAAGTACTAGTTTAAGTGCTGGTTTAAGTATTGGTTTAAGTATTGGTTTAAGTATTGGTTTAGGTACTGGTTTAAGTATTGGTTTAAGTACTGGTTTAAGTATTGGTTTAAGTATTGGTTTAAGTACTGGTTTAAGTACTGGTTTAAGTACTGGTTTAAGTACTGGTTTAAGTATTGGTTTAAGTACTGGTTTAGGTACTGGTTTAAGTATTGGTTTAAGTACTGGTTTAAGTATTGGTTTAAGTATTGGTTTAAGTACTGGTTTAAGTACTGGTTTAAGTACTGGTTTAGGTTAAGATGTACTAATAAGAGACTGGTTTCTCCCCTCCCAGGATTGGCTACAGTCTACCCATGTTTGCTGGCTTCGTCATCATGTTCATCTCGACGCTGAGTAAGTGATGCTCTCTGTCTGTCTGTCTTCCTGTCTGTTTATTTCTGTCTATCTGTCAGTATATCTGTTTGTTTGTCTGTCTATCTCTCCTTTTTTTATCTATCTATAGCTTTTTTCTGTCTAACTCTCTCTCTCTCTCTCTCTCTCACTGCCCTATTCCTATCCTTCCTTCATCCTTATCATCCCCTCCCATCCTCTCCCCTCCTACCCTCACCTCCCCTTACACCTCACCTCCCCCCTTCCCTCACCCCTCACATCTAGAAGACATATCTGTTTGGTCAGGGATGGCGGCACACGTGACTTCTACTTTAATTTGACCCAAGAGGATTTTTTTAAAGGATCATCTCGAGAGGTCTGTGGAGAGTGGCTGACTGTGTCCCTTCCTCTAAATAGTGATGATGTTTTTCTTTCATTTGTGGTGTTGAGAGGGAGAGGAGGTAGGAGGGGGGAGAGGGTGTGGGGGGGGTAGGAGGGGGGAGAGGGGGTGGGGGGTAGGAGGGAGGGAGAGAGAAGGGGTGACTGAAGGAGGGAGGGAGAGAGAAGGGGTGACTGAAGGAGGGAGGGAGAGAGAGAGAGAGAGAGAGAGAGAGAGAGAGAGAGAGAGAGAGAGAGAGCAATTCTTCCATTTCACATGTCGTGTTAAAATATAGTCACCTAACCTAACCTAACCTAACCTAGCCTAACTTAACCTAACCTAACCTAACCTAACCTAACTTAACCTAACTTAACCTAACCTAACCTAACCTAACCTAACTTAACCGAACCTAACCTAACCTAACCTAACCAATCACTTTGTCGAATTTGCCGAATCTGATACGCTGGTTGTAAGATTAGATGAGTTATAGGACCTTCTTGCTCTAAACCAGGTTAATCAGTAAACTAGGTAGGTAGGTAGGGGTCATGGTGGGTGGGTCATGGTGGGTGGGTCATGGTTGGTGGGTTATGGTGGTGGGTCATGGTGGGTGGATTATGGTTGGTGGGCCATGGTAGGTGGATCATGGTAGGTGGATCATGGTGGGTGGGTTATGGTAGGTGGGTTATGGTAGTTGGGTTATGGTAGCGGGGTTATGGTGGGTGGATCATGGTGGGTGGGTTATGGTAACGGGGTTATGGTGGGTGGATCATGGTGGGTGAGTTATGGTAGGTGGGTTATGGTAGGTGGATCATGGTAGGTGGATCATGGTTGGTGGGTCATGGTAGGTGGATCATGGTAGCGGGGTTATGGTGGGTGGATCATGGTGGGTGGGTTATGGTAGTTGGATTATGGTTGGTGGGTCATGGTAGCGGGGTTATGGTAGGTGGGTTATGGTAGTTGGGTTATGGTAGGAGGGTTATGGTAACGGGGTTATGGTGGGTGGATCATGGTAGGTGGATCATGGTAGGTGAATCATGGTGGGTGGATCATGGTGGGTGGATCATGGTAGGTGGATCATGGTAGGTGGATCATGGTGGGTGGATCATGGTAGGTGGATCATGGTGGGTGGATCATGGTAGGTGGATCATGGTAGGTGGATCATGGTAGGTGGATCATGGTAGGTGGATCATGGAAGGTGGATCATGGTGGGTGGATCATGGTAGGTGGATCATGGTGGGTGGATCATGGTAGGTGGATTCATATGGTAGGCCAGGTCACACAATGAAAGTTGGTCACAAGAGGTCACATGAGGAACACATAGTGGTGGTTGAATGGTACCACATCTCTCTCTCTCTCTCTCTCCCTCTCTCTCTCTCTCTCTCTCTCTCGTACCCTCTTCATACTCCCACACCTCCTTCCCTCCTTCACCTCCCTCCTTCCCTCCCTCCTTCACCTCCCTCCTTCCCTCCTTGATTTACTGTTGCTGCTAGACGTGGAGGAGTACAAGTAATTAAGCTAAGAGGTGGTAAGACGGTTTTCCACTTGAGGAGGTTGACTGTATCTCTGACCAGCGTGTGTGTGTGTGCGCGTGTGTGTATGTGTGTGTGTGTGTGTATGTGTGTGTGTGTGTGTGTGTGTGTGCGTGTGTGTGTGTGTGTGTGTGTGTGTTTAAATGCTCGTACACACATGGATTTTGTTTACACTATCATCATCAAAATCATTATCACCACCACTACAACCACCAACACTACCACTACAACTACCACAACTACCACCACAACTACCACAACTACCACTACATGATAAAGGTCTCTTCCATATTCTACCAACCACAATCTCCAGTTTTTTTTTTTTTTTCTCTCGTCACTAAATAATTGGTCTTTTCCTTCTGGGGTCTTTTCCTATCTCGTGGGATCTCGTTGCTGCTCTCTCTCTCTCTCTCTCTCTCTCTCTCTCTATAATACATAATACACAATTTGATATGACCATTTCTGCCCCCCTCCCTACCTCCTCTTCCCCTCTCCACCCCCACCTCCCCCTCTCCCCCCCCTCTCACCCCCTCCCCGCTCCATCTGCTACACTCAGAAAGCCAATTTCCCGCTGACAGGCACCTTCTTCTATACCTCCTTTATGTAATGGCATCACCACTTTACCTCCCTCACCCCCCCTCCCTCACCCTCTCCCTTACTCCCTCATCCACCTCCCTCACCCTCTCCCTTACCTTCCTCCCTTACTCCCTCACCCCCTCTCCCTTACCTTCCTCCCTTACTCCCTCACCCATCTCCCTCACCCTCTCTCTTACCTTCCTCCCTTACTCCCTCACCCCTCTCCCTTACCTTCCTCCCTTACTCCCTCACCCCCTCCCTCCCCTCCTCCCTCTCCCTCCCTCCTCCCTTACCCTCCCTCCTTCCTCCTCCTCCCTCACCTACCCCCTCCTACCCTCTCCCTTACCCTCCTCCCTCTCACTCCCCTCCCCCCCCTCCCTCACCCCTCTCCCTTACCTTCCTCCCTCACTCCCTCACCCCCTCCCTCACCCTCTCCCTTACCTTCCTCCCTTTCTCCGTCACCCCCCTCCCTCACCCTCTCCCTTACCTTCCTCCCTTACTCCCTCACCCACCTCCCTTACCCTCTCCCTTACCTTCCTCCCTCACTCCCTCACCCCCCTCCCTCACCCTCTCCCTCACCTTCCTCCCTTACTCCCTCACCCACCCTCTCCCTCACCTTCCTCCCTTACTCCCTCACCCACCTCCCTCACCCTCTCCCTTACCTTCCTCCCTTACTCCCTCACCCACCCTCTCCCTCACCTTCCTCCCTTACTCCCTCACCCACCTCCCTCACCCTCTCCCTTACCTTCCTCCCTTACTCCCTCACCCACCCTCTCCCTCACCTTCCTCCCTTACTCCGTCACCCACCTCCCTCACCCTCTCCCTTACCTTCCTCCCTTACTCCCTCACCCATCTCCCTCACCCTCTCTCTTACCTTCCTCCCTTACTCCCTCACCCTCTCCCTTACCTTCCTCCCTTACTCCCTCACCTACCTCCCTTACCCTCTCCCTTACCTTCCTCCCTTACTCCCTCACCCCCCTCCCTCACCCTCTCCCTTACCTTCCTCCCTTACTCCCTCACCCCCCTCCCTCACCCTCTCCCTTACCTTCCTCCCTTACTCCCTCACCCCTCTCCCTTACCTTCCTCCCTTACTCCCTCACCTACCTCCCTTACCCTCTCCCTTACCTTCCTCCCTTACTCCCTCACCCCCCTCCCTCACCCTCTCCCTTACCTTCCTCCCTTACTCCCTCACCTACCTCCCTTACCTCTCTTATCCCATCTCCCTTACCCTCTCTCCCTTACCCCCTTACTCCTTTTCCTCCTCCACTTATTAGTATCACCTCGGAACACAATCACACCTTCACTCTCATTAACAAGGTGATTGAGCCTCCCCTCCCCTCGTTAACAAGGTAATTGTGCCCATCCCCTCTCGTTAACAAGATAGTTGGGCCCTTCCCCTCTCGTTAACCAGTCATTTGAGCCACTTCCTTCTCGTTAACAAGGCACTTGAGCCCCTCCCCTCTCGTTAACATAATAGCTAAGCCCCTTCCTTCTCGTTAACAAGACAGTTGGGCCCATCCCATCTCGTTAACCAGTCAGTTGAGCCCCTCCGCTCTCGTTAACAAGGGAGTTGAGGGTTGTTAGTTGACAATGGTTTCGTCTTGTCGCTGGTCACTCTCACACACCGTCTGCCATCACCAAGGACGCCTCTTGATGAAGGATGTGGGAAATGTGGGAAAATTCTCTCTCGCTCTCTCTCTCTTCATCCCTTTTTCTCTCACTTCTCTCCCTTTCTCTCCTATCTTTCTCCCATACTTTATTTTCATTTTCATTTCCTTTTTTATCGACGTTTTTCTTTATATAAAACTACAACAATATGATATTTTTCGGGTTTGTTTATCATTTTTCTCTCACCTCTCACCTCTCACTCTCCTCCCGCACAGTCTTCGCCTTCGGCAGTAGTTACCTGGTACTCTTCATCGCCCGCGCCGTACAGGGTATTGGCTCCTCCTGCTCTTCCGTGTCTGGTAAGTGACAAGTGTAAACCAAAAAAAGTTGTAAATTAGTTGTAAATAAATAAATTTTCTCGATATCAAGATCTCTGTAAATCACATTGAAAAATCACCTTGTAAATTCTATTGTAAATCACCTTGTAAATTCTATTGTAAATTAACTGGTAAATCCTACTGTAAATCACCTTGAAAAATCACCTTGTAAATTCTATTGTAAATCAACTTGTAAAACATCTTGAAGAAAAACCCAACTTTGTAATTCACTTTGTAACTCCTCCTACAGGTATGGGCATGTTAGCTGAGCGTTATCCTGACGACAAGGAGCGAGGGAACGCCATGGGGATCGCTCTAGGAGGTCTTGCCCTTGGCGTGCTCATCGGTCCGCCCTTTGGAGGAGTCATGTTCCAATTTGTGGGCAAGACGGCCCCCTTCTTAATCCTGGCTGTCCTGGCCTTGGGTGACGGATGTGAGTGTTGCGTGTGTGTGTGTGTGTGTGGTGTGTGTGTATTTCTGGGTAGTCTAATGGGTTCCAGTTCTAATAGGTTCTCTTTCTAATAGGTCCCAGTTCTAATAGGCCCTCTTCCCCTCCCTTTGGTCCTATATAAGAGTATTAGCTGTAATAGGTCCTCTTTTTAATAGGTATGAGGTTAGGTTAGGTTAGGTTAGGTTAGGTTAGGTTAATCTTAAACTAGAGGGATTAAGCTTCAGGTAATCTTAATAAATCCAATGTAGTTTAACGTAAGCTTGTCATTGTGAGTAAACCAACAGCTGTAATCCACTTTGGTGTACACTCCTCACAGTGCTTCAGCTGCTGGTGTTGCAACCCGCCGTGATGAAGCAAGAGGAAGAAGCACCAACCCTGGGAGAACTAGTGAGCGACCCTTACATCGTCATAGCTGCCGGTAAGAGTCACCATAGATCAATCCACTGTGTTTGTGAATGTTGGTGTGCGTGAAGGAGTGGACAGCATATGGTGTCCCGTGGTCGTCTCTGAGGGGGCGTGGGGGGTGACCATGGTGTTTGGGGGGCCTTGTTATGGAAGATGAAGACCTCGGAAGTAAGAATGTTTTAGCAGTAGTGAGAAAGAATAAATAATGGTGTGAGAGAGAGAGAGAGAGAGAGAGAGAGAGAGAGAGAGAGAGAGAGAGAGAGAGAGAGCTATATAAGGAAAAAGCTTTGACGAGTTACGAAATCACCATATCAACACCACCTTCCCTCACCACCACCACCACCACCATCTTCACCACCACTACTATCACCACCACCACCATCTTCACCACCACCACCATCTTCACCACCACTACTATCACCACCACCACTACTATCACTACCACCACACCTTCCCACAGGAGCCATCACCTTCGCTAACATGGGTATCGGAATGCTTGAACCATCTCTGCCACTCTGGATGATGGATACTATGGGAGCTCCTGAGTGGCAGCTGGGGGCCGCCTTCCTTCCTGCCTCCATCTCTTATCTGATCGGCACCAACCTCTTCGGTCCACTCGGTCACCTGATGGGCCGATGGCTAGCCGCCCTGATCGGCCTCTTTATCATCGGCATCTGTCTTATGTTTGTGAGTTGCCTGGCCCTAATTGTGAATCTGATTATTATTATGATTCCATATATTTTTTTCTGTGCCAATCACTAACATCCACCACCCCCCCTACCACCACTACCACCACCAACCACCATCCACCACCATCAACCACCATCACTAACAACCCCCTCCACCCCCTCAGATCCCCAGCGCCACCACCATCAACCACCATCAACCACCATCACTAACAACCCCCTCCACCTCCTCAGATCCCCAGCGCCACCACCATCAACCACCATCACTAACAACCCCCTCCACCCCCTCAGATCCCCAGCGCCACCACCATCAACCACCATCAACCACCATCACTAACAACCCCCTCCACCCCCTCAGATCCCCAGCGCCACCACCATCAACCACCATCAACCACCATCACTAACAACCCCCTCCACCCCCTCAGATCCCCAGCGCCACCACCATCAACCACCATCAACCACCATCACTAACAACCCCCTCCACCCCCTCAGGTCCCCAGCGCCACCACCATCAACCACCATCACTAACAACCCCCTCCACCTCCTCAGATCCCCAGCGCCACCACCATCAACCACCTGATCGCCCCCAACGCTGGTCTAGGATTCGCTATCGGTATGGTGGACTCGTCAATGATGCCTGAACTGGGTTACCTAGTGGATCTCCGTCACTCGGCTGTCTATGGCTCTGTCTATTCTATCGGTGACGTCGCCTTCTGTCTCGGCTTTGCTATCGGTAAGTAAGTTCCAGTCTGGCTCAGTTTCCTCTTCTGTAAGCTTTTCTTTGCGTCAGCTAGCTCAATGGCCATTAAACTTAACTAAGTGGTTGATGGTGTGTCAGTGAATAAAATGGATATGTGTATAGGAAGTATGTGTCTAGTGGAGGAGCTATGGAGAGAGAGAGAGAGAGAGAGAGAGAGAGAGAGAGAGAGAGAGAGAGAGAGAGAGAGAGAGAGAGAGAGACTTTGTTTATAGTCTTGTGCACATCAACTGGACATTATGATTTTATATAACGAATTAAAATTATCTAGAAAAAATAAATAAATATAACCCAGAGAACTAACCATTATCTCTCCCGCTCCCCCCTCCCTTCCACACACACACACACACGTACATAAACACACACACACACACACACATACAGGCCCCGCACTCTCAGGCACATTGGTTCAGGCAGTCGGCTTCAACTGGATGCTGTACGGGATTGCTATCATTAACTTCTTATATGCCCCGTTCATGTACTGCCTTAAATCACCTCCGGCCAAGAACGCTGAACGTCAGGTGAGTCTTGGCTGATCTACCTTGGGTGTTTGTGGTTAAGTGATAGATGAACAACTTGTACTGCTGGATTGTTGTGTGTTAACTGATTGTTTTTTTGTTACTTGAAGTTGAAGTGTGAGGTCGGTGTTGACTGACTGACTGACACTGACTGACTGACAAAGATGTTCTATGTATGGGACCTGGATATAATTGGTGTGGTGTTCTAATGTCTACTCCTATCTGTAATTATCTCTCTGTTCGCCTTATTAACAGTGTGTTTCTCCCTCCTAGAATCTGATCTACGGCGAGAAATCTTCAGTTCGCTACGTGACTTATAAAAATGAAGATGAGGAGGAGAACTGACCCCAAATGAGCACTTTTCGCCAGAGTGGAGGAAGCCCTGAGCCGTCACAGAAAACGGGAGATATTTCCACGGCGGCGAGAAATAATCCCTTTAGAGATACAACATTATGTGAGTGATGGTAACCTGTGAGATAGATAGAGAGATATAAATTATGTGAGTGAGGAGAGTGGTTTTACGTGAGGCAGTCAGTGTTTAGTCGTCTACCAGAGTTAGCCCTGAGACGCGTGGACAGTCGATGATTGCTGGATGAACTGAAGAAAAAAACGCATCTGCCTAGTGATATATGGGCTCAGGGCGATGACGTATTATTTTTTGAAGGAGTAAGGAAGAATGATCTCAGACTACAGGACCAACGGAGACTCTCAGGGCGGTGAAGGGATCAAAGAGTCACTAACCACCTGCACGTAGATGCCGAAAGCGTTCTCTGGTTGGCCGAGTCAGTTGCTCTTTAGAATGATAAGTATAAATCCAATTTATATAACTTTTTAAAAGAATTATATATTCCAAGTTGAGACTGCGGGCTTACAGGAGTTACGACGGCGTCCAGATATTTTACATGTTTGAAGAATGGCGAGAGGCAACAACATAATGTGACGCAGGAAGATGTTGGAGTGTGGATGTTGTATGTGAGGGATGTAGGTGGCTGTGTGGCGGAGCAACATCAGCTACAGTGGCGGGGAGCAGCGACGCCACCGATTGGCTGGTGGTGTAAGACAATGCCACACAGATTCAACCTAACCTAAACGAGAAATACAGCCTGACCTCTGTGCCACACGCTGGTCTAAGTATGACCCTCACACTGAGCGTCTAAAGTGCAGATTTTGGTCAGACTTTCTTTATAAATACGGCGGGAGTGAGGGCTGGCTACTGCTCTGGCCAACCCCCCCCCCCCCCGACACCCGACTCTACTATACTATACTATATTGTACTAACATAGGCACCTTCAACACATCTTTTCTCAATCGTGATTCTTGTGTATGTAAGTGAGAAGCATAATTGTACCAAAGAAAAAAATCCGACACAATGATAAGTTTATTTTTATGTAACTTAAAACAACGACAAGAAACACATTTTGCTGTACAGTATATAGAAAAAAAAGATATCTCGTACCTTGAGGCAGGGTACACACGCCCACACCGTCACCTGTTAACCCTATGCCTAGGTTGGTCTGGGCACAATCTCGATAATGACAATAACCTCCTTCCCGGTGAGACATATTCACGACATAAACAGTGCGCTGCATTTCCCGTTCTCATAGGACCAATCCGGATTTCTAAATTTGGGAGATCGAAGAACGTAAACAATACCAATAAATGATGCAAATAACCATTCTAAAATAATAAAACGTAATAATGATGACGATGGTGATAATGGTGATCAAATGATAATGAAAAAAAACTCACTAATTAATTTAATGAAAATAATAACAATTGTTAGATATTAAAGTGAATGTCTTCCATGTGTGTAGTTAAGAGAGGGGGGAGAGGGGAAGAGAGGGGGAGGTTACAAGTGTGTTTGTTGGTGAGGTGGGGGAGGGTGTGGTGGTGAGGGGGGAGTGTTGGGGTGGTAGAGGGGGTGACTGGTCTGTACACACACACGGCCACACCATCGGCCACATCTGGGAAGCACTCTGTACAGACCAGATCACCTCTACTAGAACCCTACACTGTCTTCCTCCTTCCCTCCCTCCCTTCCACACCTCATTCTTGACCACACTGTACCCCTCCCTCCCTCCCCCCCTCCCTCCCTCCCTCCACCACTGTACACCATCTCCAACACTGTACACCATCTCCACCACTGTACACCATCTCCACCACTGTACACCATCTCCAACACTGTACACCATCTCCACCACTGTACACCATCTCCACCACTGTACACCATCTCCACCACTGTACACCATCTCCAACACTGTACACCATCTCCACCACTGTACACCATCTCCACCACTGTACACCATCTCCAACACTGTACACCATCTCCACCACTGTACACCATCTCCACCACTGTACACCATCTCCACCACTGTACACTATCTCCACCACTGTACACCATCTCCACCACTGTACACCATCTCCACCACTGTACACCCTCTCCACCACTGTACACCATCTCCAACACTGTACACCATCTCCACCACTGTACACCATCTCCAACACTGTACATCATCTCCACCACTGTACACCATCTCCAACACTGTACATCATCTCCACCACTGTACACCCTCTCCACCACTGTACATCATCTCCACCACTGTACACCATCTCCACCACTGTACACCATCTCCAACACTGTACATCATCTCCACCACTGTACACCATCTCCACCACTGTACACCATCTCCAACATTGTACACTATCTCCACCACTGTACATCATCTCCAACACTATCACTAGCACTTTACAATTCCGCTAGCCTCTATGCACAATTCTTCTCGCCAGCACAATGCACAGGTAAGATTTTCTCTCTCCACGCATGTATAGCAATCAGCCCACAGCTTAATAAATGCACACTCAAACACCTCCTTTTCTATGTATGCACAAGACACAGTGCACACACCAACACCCTCACTCATGTACACCAGTCGGCCTTTAACCTGAGTATTGCACAAGTAAACACCTCCTCGCATATGCACAGGACACACTGCACAAATAAAGCCTTCACGCATGTACATGACTCCACATATCGTGCACAAGTAGTTCTTTCTAGTTCTGCCATTGCACAACACTAGTCAATGCACAGTAAGTAGATGCACAGCTCTGTTGAATGGTTAGCTTAAGCAAATTGCACAGTATTATTGAAAGCACAACAATTTTAAATGTACAACACTGGTCATCACACAGTACTACTAAATGCACAGCACTATTCCGTGTACAAAAAACATTAGTCATTGCACATGAGTCAATATCCAACGCTAGTGAATGCACAGCACTATACAATGCATGAAACTAGTGAATGCATAACACAATTCAATGCACAAAAATAGTAAGTGAAAAATACTAGTGAACGCACAACACTCTTCAATGCACAACACCAGTGAATACACAAAACTAATGAATGCACCATCATGACAATGTTATCAACACCATCATACACCATCGATACAATGTTACCAATAGCTCAATGCACCATGCCAACAGTGCTACCAATACACTAACACTAGAATGTTCTGGAACCAATATAAACCAAAAGTTTTATAAACATGAAAGGTTCGGGAAATGCAGTTACAAAAAAGCACTTAACATCATCACCATGGTGGGGAAGCACTTAACATCATCACCATGGTAGGGAAGCACTTAACATCATCACCATGGTAGGGAAGCACTTAACATCATCACCATGGTGGGGAAGCACTTAACATCATCACCATGGTGGGGAAGCACTTAACACCATCACCATGGTGGGGAAGCACTTAACACCATCACCATGGTAGGGAAGCACTTAACACCGTCACCATGGTGGGGAAGCACTTAACATCATCACCATGGTGGGGAAGCACTTAACACCATCACCATGGTAGGGAAGCACTTAACATCATCACCATGGTAGGGAAGCACTTAACATCATCATCATGGTAGGGAAGCACTTAACACCATCACCATGGTAGGGAAGCACTTAACATCATCACCATGGTAGGGAAGCACTTAACATCATCACCATGGTAGGGAAGCACTTAACATCATCACCATGGTAGGGAAGCACTTAACACCATCACCATGGTGGGGAAGCACTTAACACCATCACCATGGTGGGGAAGCACTTAACATCATCACCATGGTGGGGAAGCACTTAACATCATCACCATGGTGGGGAAGCACTTAGCACCATCACCATGGTAGGGAAGCACTTAACATCATCACCATGGTAGGGAAGCACTTAACATCATCACCATGGTAGGGAAGCACTTAACATCATCACCATGGAAGGGAAGCACTTAACATAATCACCATGGTAAGGAAGCACTTAACATCATCACCATGGTGGGGAAGCACTTAACACCATGGTATGGAAGCACTTAACACCATCACCATGGTAGGGAAGCACTTAACATCATCACCATGGTATGGAAGCACTTAACATCATCACCATGGTGGGGAAGCACTTAACACCATCACCATGGTAGGGAAGCACTTAACATCATCACCATGGTAGGGAAGCACTTAACACCGTCACCATGGTGGGGAAGCACTTAACACCATGGTAGGGAAGCACTTAACACAATCACCATGGTAGGGAAGCACTTAACATCATCACCATGGTGGGGAAGCACTTAACACCATCACCATGGTAGGGAAGCACTTAACATCATCACCATGGTAGGGAAGCACTTAATATCATCACCATGGTAGGGAAGCACTTACCACCATCACCATGGTAGGGAAGCACTTAACATCATCACCATGGTAGGGAAGCACTTAATATCATCACCATGGTAGGGAAGCACTTAACACCATCACCATGGTAGGGAAGCACTTAACATCACCACCATGGTAGGGAAGCACTTAACATCATCACCATGGTGGGGAAGCACTTAACATCATCACCATGGTAGGGAAGCACTTAACACCATCACCATGGTAGGGAAACACTTAACATCATCACCATGGTAGGGAAGCACTTAACACTATCGCCATGGTAGGGAAGCACTTAACATCATCACCATGGTAGGGAAGCACTTAACATCACCACCATGGTAGGGAAGCACTTAACATCATCACCATGGTGGGGAAGCACTTAACACCATCACAATGGTAGGGAAGCACTTAACATCATCACCATGGTGGGGAAGCACTTAACACCATCACCATGGTAAGGAAGCACTTAATATCATCTCCATGGTGGGGAAGCACTTAACACCATCACCATGGTAGGGAAGCACTTAACACCATCACCATGGTAGGGAAGCACTTAACATCATCACCATGGTGGGGAAGCACTTAACATCATCACCATGGTAGGGAAGCACTTAACATCATCACCATGGTAGGGAAGCACTTAACACCATCACCATGGTAAGGAAGCATTTACCATTATCACCATGGTACAGGAGCACTTAACACCATCACCATTGGTAGGGAAGCACTTAACACCATCACCATGGTAGAGAAGCACTTAACATCATCACCATGGTAGTGAAGCACTTAACATCATCACCATGGTAGGGAAGCACTTAACATCATCACCATGGTAGTGAAGCACTTAACATCGCCATGGTAGTGAAGCACTTAACATCATCACCATGGTAGGGAAGCACTTAACACCATCACCATGGTAGGGAAGCACTTAACATCATCACCATGGTAGGGAAGCATTTAACACCATCACCATGGTAGGGAAGCACTTAACATCATCACCATGGTAGGGAAGCACTTAACATCATCACCATGGTAGGGAAGCACTTAACATCATCACCATGGTAGGGAAGCACTTAACATCATCACCATGGTAAGGAAGCACTTAACATCATCACCATGGTAAGAAATAATTATGGAATGTCAAATATATTTGCTATTAATCTGTTACTCTGAAGGCACTTACTTACTCGAGTGTGATCCGCTGTTTACCCTCTAAGTCTGTCTATCACTTGAGGTCAGTTTGGTCACGTCGTGTTCAGTATTGACTCTCCCCATAAGGGCCTTGGGCTTATGCCGTGAAACATCATTGAAAAGTGCATAATTAAGACCTAAAATACGCTTCAATATTATGTTATAAAAAATGATTAATTAATTAGATTTCTGTTGATTTTTTGGGGCTCCTTTTCCTTATAGTGACGTAAGTGAAGCGTTGTTCACATCTGCTTGACGTCGAGTGTTGTGTGTTTGTGGATGAAGCCGTACGCTCTCTTAAAAACGGCGATATCTTCGTTTCGTTTAAGACGTGGTTGTTATTATGGCACTAACGTGGTCAAGTTACAATCTGACATCATCAGTGAGTTAGTGGAATGATGCATCTGGCTTGTGTGCCTGACGCTGGCTCTGTTAGGATATTAGATTTCGTGGCGTAGTCGAAAAACTGAACAAGTGAGGATGACGATGTGTAGTGCGACACTAAAATTATATCTTAAACAATGTGTAAGGTCCCATTATAGACCTGGCCAAATTATAAAAAGATCATCCATGTCCAGTGTGAATGGCTGCACACTGTACATTGGTTCCAGTAATATTTGTGGTTTTTTAACTTCACCTGATTCCTAGAAAGTGTCATCGCTAGCGCTCTGCCCTCACTAGATGCTGTCGACACCCAGAGCGCGTAGGATGAGAGGAGAGTTTGTCATATAATCAACAAAGATTATGAGCTTGTATTCTAGCTTTCTGGCGAGTTTGTGGGATTTTCTTGTCTGAATCACAACGATCAGATTGTGACTGACCAACGTTTATCGCGTATCATCACAAGAAGGTGGAAAGTTGTCGCCGGGAAGATGCGACGACGTCAAGCTGTGCGTGTACCCACCATCCTGTCCCGCAGAAGAATGTCGGAGCGTCCAGGCGTAACGTGTGAACTGTGGACGTACTGATCCCTAGTGTTCTGAACTATTATCTTAAGTAAGCGTTGTGGTACATGGGTGTATCTTAGCTGCTGCTGGGATGATTGTGTCCGTCACTGGTAGCGTGTACTGTAGTCAGGCAGATAATGGGTGTTGTTGTTGAACTTGTGTTGCTATGTGTCACTGAGTCTTCCTCTGTGTGTGTGCTTGTTGTGTGTCTACCAGCTGATGGAAACAATGCTTCGTCAAGTGTAAACAATGGATGGAAGAAGTTTATTTCTTGAGTTTGGTTTAAATTCAATGAGTTTTAGACTTTTCTAAGACAGAGAGAGCAATTCGACTTAGTTTAGAACACGATAGAGAATGTGATGAAGAAGTAATGAAGATCTTACTGTAGGAAGACCGCGGTGTGTGTGTGTGTGAAGGTCCCATCAGAGACTTCTCACGCAGGACACAGGAAATAAAACAAAAGAATGTTGATTTTATACAATGTGTTGGACTGAACTTCTTCATAATGTCTCAAATATCTAATAAGATGTTAATAATTTTCAGAAAAGTTATCAATAATGAATGAGAATGGGATTAGAAATATCTTTGACTAAGTTGAACGAGCGATGATAAAGTCTTTTACCCTATTTCCAAATAATTGTAAGAGTCATGTTGAATTTAGTCTGATCAGGTTCTTTCAGAAGAGTACGAGTGTCTTGTCTTGGTGTGAAGGGATTCAGGATATTTATGCTATTGTGATGCTCCATGACCTTGTGACCTCAAGTGAAACGGACTATCTTTACTCTGTAAAACCTGTAAGCTATATCTGATGACAAATTACTGTAAGATCTTGAATGATTTGTAAACATTAAACACTAGCGACGAGTACTCCAACAAAACTGACTATTGACTGTTTAAGACGTGTCAGTTTAGTGAAGGACTCTCGCGTGTGTGTATTTGATGACCGATAGAGACGCCCTACACATCTACTTGAGTCACACCTCTACTTACTGCGACATCCCACTCATTTTCTTTAATGAGTGGTCTCCAATGGACGTGAGACTTAGCCAAACCGTGAAGACAACAAATTAACCAGCCAGACTCCAGGCGGGAGTTGACTGCATCAATGTTGTATTTGCTGTGATGAAGAAAAAAATGTAACATGTATCTAACCTTAGTAAATGGATGCAATGTTTCCAGTTGTTTTATTTTACCTGTTGAGAGTGTGTGTATGGGTCCTGCAACTTTAAACCCCAAATTTTGAGAGCCATAAACACACTATCCTTACATTAATGTTATCGTTATAAATCTGAATCACTGACATCGTCCCATAAGCAGTACACACACAATACGTATTCCTAACTTAGTGCCATAATCGGGGGTTCCATTAAATACAAAAATATCTTATGCTTGTATGATCTATTTTATAACTCAAAAGTTCCCACATCAATTTAGTGAATTACGTCAAACTTGGAAGTGAATCGGCTGCTTGTGCAATTAACCAGGCCGTTCGCATATATTCATTATTTAGGTTTTAAGTAACGAAACCCAAACGGTAGTTCCTTGTTTTATTATAAAAGGATTGTATATATAATTCCTGGGTGTAGATCGACCGTAAGTCTCACTGTCTAGGAGTGAATGAGAAAGGGACGGCGTTTATGTATTATAAACGTTAGGTCACGTCCTTACGATATAAGTTGTTGTGAGCGACTGAAGAGTGAGGGCCTCGCTGTGCGGGCTTACAGAAATGCTGACTATGGGACTCTTCCTCTTCCGCTCACGTGTCCAACTCATGTCTTACTCATAGACAGTGGAAAGTTACAGGGTGGTGAATCTGAATATAATATCAGATGTATTGACCCATTTATATAATATGTTCTGTTGATAAGACAGGGGCCCATTACAGAAGGTTAAAGGAAAAGGAAATCAGTTTACATATTTATATAAGAGATTCTTTACCTAAGCTATAATGAATCTATTGAAGAAAATAAAAACAATGACAAGGCTGAATAACTACATCTACATATAAACAATTGGTATGCTTAACTGGGTAACATGATTCATCTAATCAGTTTTATCGTTCACTGTACTGTACACAGTCGTCGAATTAAACGTCATTTACGTCACGGACAGGAAGAGAAACGCACGGAAGCCTGAGGCAGTGACGTGGAAGATACGAGTCTGTTTACACTGGCGACGTCACTGGTCACTATATCTAACAGTAGAGCGAAAGGATGATCACAAACACTACCCCTTGTGCCACAAAGACCACCAAGTACTGTGATATAGTACTCAGAAATTAAAAAAAAAATCCTGGGCTGGTGCCTTGTGATGTGTTTCAATCACCAGGACCCACTAGAGGTGTTCTGAGCTGGTGACTTGTGGGTTGTTGGCCCCCCGTCGACTCTCGGGCAGTAAGGTGGTGTACGGGTAAGTTCTGGGGAGCCTTGCCTCTATTCTGGTACCCTGTAAACGGCAACGATTCACCTGTTAATAATTATTTAACTTATGGGACCATATCACTGACCATATTTTATCTGCACTAGTTTAGTTCATTCACATACTCACTCAATGAAGATATTTAACTCCCACTGTTGTATGGGAGAAAAAGTCAAGTCATGTTACTGTCGCCCGTTTGCTATACACACACACACACACACACACACACACATCTAAGATTTCCTTAGTTCACCCCAACCTTATCGCTCAATCTCCAACAGGTGATAAAAAATTCGTACAAGTAATCGTTCAGTAAAGAAGGTAACAGAGGGAGTGTAGTACCTGGCTGGCGTTGGTGGTGTTGGTGTAAAACGGTGACGGTGAGGGCTTGACATACCTCCTTCCCCCCTCGGCTGCTTCTCTTCTCCTGTTCATCTCCTCGTTTCTACTTTTATTCTGAAACAAAACACCATCAAGTATTAAAACAAATCAATATAAATACCACAACCAACATCTGAACGTGGTAATATTGTTACATATAGGTTGGTATGTTTATTATCATACAGAGTGAAGAAATGTTAAAAAATTCAGTTGTACAAGGTCCCCCCCAAAAAACAAAGAAAAGCTTAAAAAATCGAGGGTCTCTAGACAACTGAATATGGTCATAACTCTTCAAAATAAAGTATAACAAAATTCAATTTGTTTTGGTCCCAACCCGAGGAAAATTTTCATAGGTATCCAGTACACTTAACCCAACCAATTATACCCCACCACGTCACAACAGAGTCCAAGGGGTCACAAAAAAAAAAACCCACTAACATCACAAAATACCGATTATCGAGCGCACAGACACACACACACAGATACAACAACAAACTACAACTTACTATGGTGACTTTGATGGTTGGGATGAGCACCAACAGACCGACCAGCCAGGGAAGAATATACTCATGAAGGAGAGTGTAGAGAAACACATCCACCCACTTGTACCTCGCCCACCTCAGATTACCCCGTCCAGCTTCAGTATACTCCTCTATCGCGTCCATTGCCGAGGGATGTAACTCTATACACCTGTTAGCTAGCTGGTAAGTGAGTAGACTGGTTGAGCACGCATATGTCTCGCTCGCTGACTTACCAGATTATTATTTTTAATTTAAATTTTTGTATTATATATTTTTATATTTTGTTGCTCTTGATGAAGGTGAGACGTGTTGGTGTCTTAGTGAGGTGGGATTTAGTTTATGTTGAGTCAGGTGTCGTGTGTGTGTGTGTGTGTGTGTGTGTGTGTGTGTGTGCGTGTGTGTGTGTGTGTGTGTGTGTGTGTGTGTGCGTGTGTGTGTGTGTGTGTGTGTGTGTGTGTGTGTGTGTGTGCGTGTGTGTGTGTGTGTGTGTGTGCGTGTGTGTGTGTGTGTGTGCAACGAATGTGAACGACGCTCTGGATCCCGTATCGGCCTCTTTAGTCACCTCAGAACTCACTAACCTAGGTAACATCCCTATTAACTCATATTATTGTATCATAGCTGGATGATCGTCATACTCGATTCCGAGTGACAAAAAAGTAGTAGTAGTAGTATGTAATAATAATAATAATAATAATAATAATAATAACAATAATAATTAACGGTTTATTGAGAGAGCATGGCAGCCAGAATGCTGAAAATATACAGTTGCATAATTGGGGAATGGGTCTCTTGATTTACAAATAATATACAAGTAACATAAGTGATACAAATATGATATATAATAACTAGGTTGGGAGAAGCTCAAACTACAGGGCATTTCAACATAGTGACAGTGCAAAAAGTAAGATTGATTGGGAGTGAATACACTGGTTGATTACAAAGTTATTGATAATTTTTACATTGGTTGGGAGTGGGCTGTTCTTATAGCGATCAGTTCGTGCTCGTATGGACTGGATGCGGTTGTGGTGTCGAACAGCAATTCTCGGGCGAGGGATCTCAGGTGGTAGTAGGAGCCGGTGTCGAGGATGGTGCAGAAGCTTCTCACCAAATTTGCAGATGAGGTTGTGGTGATGGTCAGTGAGAGCCGAGAGGGTCAGTGTGTTGAGCGCTTCTAGAACTGTGGAGTAGGAAGGGGAGAGAATAATCTTGCATGCCCATCTTTTGCACTTTTTCTAGGTGTTTACGTTGTGTGGCATTTAGGGAGGAAGGCCAGGTAGGGGAGTCGTAGGTGAGCTTGGGAAGTATGGTTGTTGAGTAAACACTGAGGAGCTCGGGTGCAGGAACTCCGAGGGACTTGAATCGGCGGAGGAGGTGGAGACGGAAACTGGAGGATTTGACAACTTCACTGACGTGTGGTTTCCAATTTAGTTTGTTGTCTATGGTGACGCCGAGGAGCTTAGTGGAATCTACAACCTGGAGTGTGTTGGGACCTAAAGTAATGGAAGGGGGTGGGACAACGTCGGAGGAGAGGTTGATGTGTATAACCATGGTCTTGGTATGGTTGATGGTGACGTGGTTGTTGGTGGCCCAGTTTTGGAGACTGTTCAATAAAAAATGAAGGGCGGTATAGTCGGGAGCAGAATTGTTGACGCTGATCCTAATGGTGGAGTCGTCGACATATTTCCAGCGAGCAGGGCATCATTGCGAAGCATAAGGAAGCATAGTGGTCCCATCTTGGTGCCTTGGGGGACGCCACAGGTGAGTGACTGTCTGTGTGTGTGTGTGTGTGTGTGTGTGTGTGTGTGTGTTTATATGTGCACTGTACTGTATGTGTATATGTCTGAGTACTGTATCTACCAGCAGATGTGTGTATATGTAATTGTATACACACACACTCCTGACACGATACTCCCTCGACCAGGTGTTATATATCACTAAACATAATACCCGAGAGACAGATACTCAGAAAGAGATGGTCACATGTACTGACATCAGTGTTTTACTTTTCTATGAGTTGAAAAGAGAAGCTAAATTTCTTCGTTATCTTCATCGGTGGCATAACTTAAGTCAGCTAAATCGATGCCTTGTCACACCACCACTAGTAAGTTGGAAGATATTAGATATGAACACTTTGATAATCCAGCTAAATCACTATTATTTCACATACAAGCTACAAGAACGTACTAGGATACTCTTCTGACACACATTATAGATAGATCGCTTCGTAACCGACCCCATCAACACTCATTCAATAACTATACACAGAGATTATACTGTATAAATATGGCATTTATATAACTGCTCCGCCACTTTCGATGTTGATGACTTGAGAGCGTGATCATCCTGGGTACTCAAGTTATGTTTAAAAAAAATATAAAAAAATAGATAAATACCAAGAGTTAGAACTGTGGCAGTAGTTTCCTTTTTAGTGTAAATAGTTATTTTTTTTTAATTACTGTGTAAGTAATTTGTACATCTCATCTACAGTAGGGATAATTATCTGGTTAAGTATTAATACTCAACGGACTTTAATACTAAATAGGAGTCACATTTTGTTAGCGTTTTTATAACTTCATTGGATATACACACGATCACCGAAAATGAATCCCCAAATTCTAATATGTAGCCATTTAAAGTCGGTACTACACTCTTTTTTGATAACTATTTCCCAAACCATCGTGAGTTTGCAAAGAGTCGCCTTAATTAAAGGTTTACAATTCATCATTGTACTTTTGATTTCGTAACCACCACGACCTCCTGAAATTATTCCGTATAGTACTATTTTTATTAAATTTTTCCTTTAACCTCCCCGGCCTCGCCAGTCACCACTATGCTACTTGGACGATCAGTCAGTCAGTCACGTCTCCGTTACGCACTACTGTATTGGCAAATGTGATTAATCATGTCATCGGTTTATCACCAAGTAGTCAGGTGCCACAAAGAAAGCTTTCCAGAGGTGAGGTAATTTTTACTTTTGTTTTTATCCTCTTCACCACTGATCGGCTCGTTAGCTGCTTGGGCGATCGGTCACGTCTCTGATTACTTTCCCTTTTCTTTTATCCTCTTCACCAAAAGATTGGCTCGTTAGCTGCTTGGGCGATCGGTCACGTCTCACAGTTTTCTGGACTTGCGGCTTCTTCAATCTTGAGCTGTGGCCCCTTGTGGGGCGAGCGTCCGCCAGCTCCAAGTAAGGACACTCGACTGAGTAGTGCCCCTTGAGATGCTTATACACCTCAATTAGGTCACCCCGTCCCCGTCTGTGGTATAAGCTAGGCAAGTTCAGGCGCTCCAATCTCTCAGGTGATAAGTGGCACTGAGTGTGAGCTCTTTCAAGACCAGACTTGACCAACACTGGAGCAGGTTCAGGTACATTCAGGAGCCGATGCATGCCCAGTACTTGACAACAGTGCGTAACAGAGACGTGACCGATCGCCCAAGCGGCTAACGAGCCGATCAGTGGTGAAGAGGATAAATGAAAAAGAAAAGTAACAGAGACGTGACCGTGTAGTGGATTCCTCCCCTACAAGCACCGAACCTTGCGAATTCCCCAGCCTACGCCTCCAGCGCCGCCCACGGAGCGGGGGTCAACTATCTACCCACGCCTACCCCCGCCTTATAGGGCCTGACACCTCTGTGACCTCCTGCCCCAATATACACATAAAACATTAATAGAGAAAATAAAAGATGAGAGTGACCTACCAGCTCCACTAAGAACCTGACAGGCCTTTCCATACAGTGTACCTTTAGACTAACACAACTAACACTTAACTAACACCTTAGGAAAAAAAATGTGACTACCCTCCCAGTTACACAAGGACCTGGGCGGGCTCACTAACTTCAACAAGAAATAAAAATAATAATAATAAGCAGCACTATATAAATAAATCAATATTAATACAAAGGTCTGACGACCTAAGGGAGCAGAACAAAGATAAAACACCAATAGGAAAGATGAAGCGATCTGGTTGAGCCCAGATTCCTTCTACTCCTACTGTATTTCAGTTTCACCACTTTTCCTTCAACTCCTAATAATCTTCTTTCATCTCATAACTAATGACTCCGTACCGTACCGCCCTCTTTCTACACAGTGCCACCAGCAAGCAACACCTCCTCCTCCGCTCCCGCCAGCGACCTTGGCGTCCCTCAAGCTGCGTGTCCTCACTCTGGGACCCTCACCAACCAGCTCTCTCTATTCAACGCTTATTACCATGCTGCCTACCCATCACCAAGCTGCATTGTACATCCAATACAATATGTACACAGTGAGCACATTGTGAGTTTCCTTTCTCCATCCCATCCTGAGTGTGAATCAATAACCCATAACCCCACAACCGATCGCCCAACAGGCTAACGAGCCGATCATTTGGTGAAGAGGATAAATGATAAAGAATAGTAACAGACGTGACCGATCGCCCAAGCGGCTAACGAGCCGATCAGTGGCGAAAAAGAAAAGAACCACCTTTGACATATATGACGTCACTTGTCAACAAACATAGCCTGGTGAACGAGTCAACGTCTGGTACAGTTCATCGACAATCTTCCCTCTTGCTCCTAAGTTCTTAACCTTCGTCTGTTTGCGCGAATAAAAAAAAAAAACGAAACGAGAGACCCAATAAATACTACTTGATTCAATTTGTATTGAATTATCTATAAGAGTAAACGGTATGTTTTACTCTCCTTATAATATTGGTCCTCATGTTTAGGTTAGATTTTTTCTGGTATGCCAAGAATGATAGATCTATTGAATTGAAAGAGCCAATATTCAATAACAAATTATGAAAAGATTCCAATAAAAAGTATTTGTAATCCTCAGAGAATAATATACATATATCCAATGTTGTCAATTGATCAAAGTATGAAAAGTATTGGATGTGTATTAAGTCACCCGGCGGCTTGGGTGTCTCTGGTGGCCTCTAAACGTTAGTAATTAATATGTTTCCATAGAGATTTTAACCATAGTTTGGGCTTTTCCTGTAAGGTAAATTGTTAATAAACCAATGCGCCTTTTGAATCCAGTAAATACGATGGAGTTAGGGATTTATTGGAAGTGAAAATCAGTTTTATAAGGTATCATAATATAATTGATGTATTTCTGGTCAAGTAGCCAGTTTCAAGTTGCACATTAGAGGCTTTAAAATTAGGCAAACTTCCCACTTTTAGTACAACAATATATGAAGGGATGTTGTTCTATTACCCATCTTGCATTTAATTAAATAGCCATAGATATTGGCGTAGTTGCATGATCCATGAAAACTGAATATGTTCCTGTTACTGTATTCCAGGGTCAACAACCTAATTTACTGGGAAAAATTCGTTTTTATCCCAATTTCCCTAATTGGTATGAGATATTATTTTTCAAGTACATTTTGTTGTTTTTTAATTGATTCTGACTTTCGCTTCTTGTTGAAATGAGTCGTTCCTAACCCAGCCTATTGGCGTAAAAAAGAATATTAACCATTTACTGCACAGTACTGTACTTAGGTAAAGGTAAGTTAGCTATGGCTTCTGCATCATTGGCACTACCTTAAATTAATAAAAACCATTACATAACTGCGTCTGATCTCAGTGAACCAGTTTGTATCACCAACCTTGAGAACTGTAAACAGTCTGTCAGATTCAGAGTGTACATATGTGGATCAGCTTTCTACTATCATTTGTTGTTTTAAAACTAATCTAGAGTTTGTTATGTGTATCAGTAACATGCAATGGTGCTTGTATAGTGAGTGTGTAGACTGTTCCCTCAGTTACCCTCGGTGCCTCATAAAATACTCATCTCAGTTGCCATTTTACCTCATGTTTCTGGAGGTAATGCTCAGGGGATTAATTCTTAATTGAAAAATAAGTAAAGAATAATTCTTACAGACAGCATGCAGCAGCAGCAGTAATACGGGCGTAATACATTGTGTCTGCTAAGAAGTATGGATGGCGATGACAGTGTCGTAAGTATCTCTATAAGCTGTTCGTCTTGTATATAAATTTAAAGGCACTTTGTAGGATACATTACATTACAGGACTGTAATTCATATATAGTGTATAAAGAGCTATGAAATATGGTATACAGTATTGTCCAAAGCATCCCTATGTTTGCATTTAAAGTAGTACAAATATAAGCTCTCTAATTCTTGATAATTTTATATAAAACGAATTGCTTTATTGACAGATTGATGATGAATGGACTGGTTTGCGTCGGAGATTTAGCATTGAAGGATTGGAATGGGAGACGCAGGACCCCAGCTCACGGACTCTCCATGTGTGGCGTTGGGTGGTGGATGCAGAAGCCAACTTGAAGGCTGCTCGTCATATCAATGACAAGTTGAGGAGACAACATGATGAGGAAAAAGTGGTAAGTTCCATTATAGTGTTAAACTCTGCTTTATGATGAAAAAAAGACAATTGTCACTTGCAGATCTCTAAACAATAAAGTCATTTTGAAAACTTTAGAGCATTTGTACAAGTAATGTTTCTAGAACTTTGCAAATTATAAGGCTTGTTTTAATATCATACTGCTGTCCACTAGTCTTTTCTACATTAGGTATGTAAGGTACCTTAACTTAATACTCCTATTAGAGGAAGTCAGGATGTGTAATTGAGATACAGGTTGGTAGAGTAGTACGTCCAGTGTGCTCCTTCAAGTTATTCATAAAACAGTTCAACATCTTGCTCCATTTCCTAGGTACAGTAAGTGAATATTGAATCTACTGAGGTGTGTGAGGTTAACAAAGAGCCATAGAAATTCTGATTGTGAATAAACCTATAATTTGGGGAACTGTATCATGAACAAACTTTTTTTTTTCAGGAACTGGAGGAGTACACCGAACTCTTGCGCGTCAAGTGTGAAGACCGGGTGAAAGAACTTGATGATGAGGTCCGAAACTTAAAGGAAGACTTGGAGGCTCTGCTGGCGGGGACACAAGCAATCTCGGCCATGCTTCTGAAGGAGGGATTAGATGATGTGGCTCAGGGCTCACTTGGAGAACAGGTAAGCTGAAGTCTGGCGAGGTTAGATTTATGTAGATTAGGTCAATAGGTCATGTTAGGTTAGTATACATTAGGTTTCAATTAGATAAGATGATAAGAATATAATTAGGAAGGATTTTAGGAATTTTATGTTAATTTTAAATAGTCTTGCACTGTGGTTAAGATGTAAACTTAAATTTATGACGATGTACAGTTTTTATATTGAGGCTCTTTGTAACATAGCCAAGAGTAAAATTTAACTGTTGAGAATATTTAATAGTTAAGATAGATATTGGCAAATACAGTATCTTTAGTGGAGAACCTTATAGCTTAGAGGCCATTAGATAGATTAATTTCTTATAGCACTGAGATAATATTTACCTTTTTTCTCCATCATATACTGTACTCTGCAGATTGCATACTTGCTCGTAGAGAGGTCAAAACTGAATGAAGAGCTTACCATTGCTCGAACCAGACCTGCCTCTGACCGTGAGAAAGACTTGACAACACAGCTCATCAAGGTACTGTACTTTGACGCTCGATAAATAAGTTGCAGTTAATACCTGTAGCTTAGATTTTTTGCAACTTTGAAATTCAACAACGAGTTTTGTTTTATTGTTTCCTTGTTCTAGATTGCATAGACTGGCAGGAAGAGACCAGGTAAGTGTCTTTGTTGTAAATGTATGTATTCATCAATTATCAACACTGCTGCTTACCCTTTCCCATATTGTTGAATTTTGTATGGACCAAAGTACAGACCTTTGCCATTCAGTACATCCAACTGTGAACTGTTACTATGCTGTACTGTACAATTAAAAAACACACATTGAATTTTGATTGAAGGTGTATTTTTGGGGGTACAGTAATTTTTTAAGTTAAATATTTTAATTGTACATTAATTGGTTATGCAACCTTGAATATAAACAGTACTGGTCCTGTATAAATACAAAATACACACATTTACTTCTTTACTTAACACCTCTTTTTCACAGGCCAGTACAGACTTGGAGTTGCTAAAGCGAACACATCAAGACACAAATTGTCATCTAACAGAAATGACTGACAGAGTCTCGCTGTTAGAGAAGGCTTCACGTCAGCTGGAACTGGACAATGAAACATTGGCCTATAAGGTGTGTAAAACAGACATTATTTAGCTAGTACAGTTTTATTTCTCCTCTTCATAAGCTTAGAGCAGAAAATAACAATGCTTCTACGTATACAACTTTTACTCAGAGACAGACAGTGTAGAGTGTATAGAAGCAGGTGTTGTAACGTTTTAGGGATAAAGACATTGTCTCAGTAGTATGGCTTGAAAGCTTGGTCAGTTGAGGCTGGTGATCAGTCATATTGGCCTTAGTCCTTATAGGTCCCAACCTAATCTGATCTAACCTAGTCTTAATGGGTAGGTTATGTTGAAGCTTATTACAACTGTTTTTCACTTTATTAGTAACCTCTACACTTGGTCTTCCACAACCCCTATACAGTACTATGTGATTCATGGCAGCCCTTGTTGAGAAAGTTACCATCTCCTCTGGTGGATTTAAGGTTGAGTCATTCACTTTTAAACTGTTTACAATCGGTACATGATGTGGCAAGTTAACTTTATGCAAAATGTCATTTACTTTTGTTACAGAATAAGAAATTGCATCCCAAAACTTATCCAACCTTGTGAGATTTTACCTTCAACTTTTAAATTTCTTAAAAAAAATAAATCACAGTTTAGAGTTACATTTTCTATAGCGGCTGGTGTGAGTCACATCTGCCATAACTCACCTGAATTACAGGAAATTCAGAGAAACTTAAGGAAAATATTTTATAACACTTCACCCATGACTGAAAAATATTGAACTGTCACTTCAATTATCTAGAAGTGTGCTTGTAAACCATTATACCTCCAGTGGCGACAGAATTATTCACCCAGCTTGAAGTCCAGCCAGGAACAGTAATCCAAGGATGCTTATAAATATCTTTACACAATCCCATAGCTCTGTGCTGGATACTTTTGTGTATAATTCTGTTATCCTCAAATATGATTACTGTACAATGTAAGTACCCTATTGTACATATGTGTGGATGGATAAATGCTGTTCACTATACTCACTGCTTATACAATGCAGACTTTAGAGTTGGAGAGTAAATAAATTTAATGAACTGGAATTTTGTATGTCTAGATTTCATCATGATTTGTTTAGAAATATGTGAAGCACTGTATATATATTATTGTAGTTTTTGGAAAGTTCAAAGAAAGGAGAAATACAAAAAGAAATACCTGTATTGTTTTCCCCTGTGGCCTTAGGCATTGTAACTAAAAAAGGCAATCCCAAAACTAGCAAGTGTTCATGAAGAAACAAGTTAATTTGATCATCTTTCAGTCTCAGATTGGCAGTGTTGTCCTATTATCTGTTACTGTATATTTCCTCTGCTCTTAATTCTTACAAGGAGAGGATCAAGGGAAACAGACACACCAGCACAGGGAAGAAATGATTGGAAAGAGTAATGCAAGAAAAGTTCAGAAGGTGTCAGTAAAGTGGTGAAATAATACGTAGGGACACACTATACTTTACACACTTCCTCATATCCTTAGCTGACGTAAATTGTTGTAGGTTATTTAGGGATACTGCATGTTATTACCGTACAGTGAAAAGTTGGTCCCATCAGCATGTTAGGGGGTCTTGATTATATTATCCATTACTGTGATGAAAACTAATACCTTTGACAGTGTTCCATGTCTATAATGCTGAGTGAATGAAGTGCCCTGTTATGACTCTCCTCCTGTGAATTTAACCATGAGTATTGTTCACTGCCCCACACAATAGTTCCCTCCCTGATTTTAATAACCCAGCATGACCCTACTCACTGGAACTTACCCCAAATGCATGGCATAACCTAACCCAATGCTCAGGACAGTTGTATGGGAGCATCTGAAAAAGTTTGTGAATGCAGAGTATGATCATGATTACTTCCTATGCTCTAGCTTTCTGAGGCCCTGGCCGAGATAGAGGATAATGAAGGCCAACTCCGCCGGTACTCCAAGAGTGAGTTTGTATGTGTACAGTATCGTATGTGCGTGTGATGCTCATACATACATACATACATACATACACGTGTTATAGTTTGTATGACACCTTTCATTTTTCTCTGCACTCTTTTTTTTAATGTTTATTTTTATTGCAGTTATTATTTAAATTCTTGTACTTAATTTAGTTTTTAAAGGAGTGCATTTTATTCCCACGTTACTTGTCGTTGCAATCTTTATGTTACATTGCTTTGGTTTGCATGTTGTTTTTGCGTTGTTCATGTCATATATTTTCATTATTTGAGGCTGCATGCTGCTCTGTTGATGTTTAGCTAAAAAGCTTAGTTTGTAAGGTCAGTATTTAAAGATACTACAGTATCTTATAAGAATGAAGGTATATAATTGTGCCAAGGACTGTTTCTTCCGATTCATTAACTCTTTTTGTTCTTCTGGATTTCATTAAGTTCAATCATTGTGGGTTTTAGTACCTTTAAAACATATAATGAACATGTGCGACTTGTAGAGCTTATGTACCATTGTCAGTGGTCATTTGATAAACAGGTGATTTACAGAAAGCAGGAAGCACTTGTGGTAAATGGATGCATTTTTTGAGTAATCATTGCAAGACCTCACCCACTTTGGTGTAAAATGGCTGGAAATCAAGAGAAACATTGACTCCTGCCACACATGCTTTTATTTACTTCTAATTTCTCTAATACAAAACAATGATCACCTTAAAATTAATCCCCAGCTTATTTCACCTTATGATTAATTATCCTAATGCTAACTTAATAATTATAATCTCCCCAGGTAGTGATAGGGTGTTAAATCATCAGGTGGGATAAACTTAGGTCTAATCTTCAGATGGTTCTTGAAGAGTTTTAGTGATAATAAAAGAAAGTTACAATAAGAATCCAAGTAGCTACCTTATCAGTTTGAGTATCTTAATGCTCTACTGTAATACTCATAATGGTAATAGGTAAGGAAAGTTTGGTGAAAGAAAATGTATACAGTATATTGTGTTGTCCTTAAATATAGACCTTGTAAGTGTTTATTTTTGTTCTTTTGCAGACCCCCATTTCAGACGAGGAGAATCACCGCGTACAAGTCTTCGCAGCCAGGAGGAATATGGAGCCTCCAGCCTGAGGAGCCTACCACTCGCTGACAATGTATTCTCACGTGAGGACTGTCAGAGGCGAAGCTTCCAAAGGAGAGACTCTTCAAGGAATAGCGGCAGACAAAAGAAATCGTGAGAAACCTTTTGGGATTTTGCCGTTCCTACTCTTTAAGAAGGGAATTAATTGATTTATTCTTGTTTATCCATCTGTCTTTTGGTCGACCCAGTGCAGTACTTCCATCCCATCCAAGAGTGTCAGGAAGATTATGCTGAAAGTATCTTATGTAAAAAATGTATCTTGCTTAGAATGAACATATTTTGTAGGCTTCTTTAAATATTAATCCTCGATTTTGGGGAATTTGTTGTTCTGTGGCTAGTGAGGCATCTGTCTTTTACAGCCACAGCTCTTGCAGATCTTTTATCATCTCCTCGGCCATGAAATGAGATCCCATACTTTATTTATATATTTATGATTATTTTTTTTTCTCAGTGAACCTCTTAGACCAGAGAGGGGCAAGTCACCTAGAAGAAGACATAGTAGTCGGGCAAGTAGTGTGGGGAGGGATGGTGTTGAGGCCAGGGAAGCTACACCACATGCTGAGGAGGGAGAGTTGGCAGTGTCATCTCTTGGTAAAGGTCACGATGTGTAAGGATACTCCATATTACTTTGTATTTTCGAAGCGGAATATTGATACATTTGTTACAACACTTATTGTTCGATATTCCTGCTCTAAATTAATGACAAACCATCATAATTACTGCATACTATATTAGTCGATGGGTAATCTTCCCCAGGTACAAGGCAAGAGTTACCTACCATGTATGCCTTCATTTTCAAGTTTGCCTTTACCTTTTCAGTTATCATTCTTGTTTTATATACAGAAAATATGTTTAGTTCCCCTTAACACCCAATTCTTGTTAGGTAAGATATTGTTTTTGTTAAATATGGACATAAGATAAATGACAAAACTTAAGCCATTCCTGAAATCCCTTGTGGTTGGATGATTCTGTGGTCAGTGGCTTTGTTATGTCCTGCTGTATATGCAAAGGTTATTATTACATTGTTAACTCGTACAAAGTGTAATTAATGTGCAGCTCATTGATAGTGAGTGATGTCTTAAAACCTGTTGATGCATAGCTAGATTGTCAATAAAGTGTGGGGGGGGGGGGGCTGCTTGACAGATAAACAAAAATGAAAAGTATTATTCAAAAGCTTGGAGAAGTGGACATAGAAATAGGAAAAAATACACACTGTAACTGTATTAGTAAGAGGTTTAAGAGGATAGAATACGAGTTAAGATAAATTTATACAGTGCACATAACTCATAAGTGACAGTGTAACAAAGTACATTTATGGAGAAAGACACAATCTCATCACCGCTCCCTTCTTCACGGCAGGTACGGCACTCGTTGGAACAGCATTGTGAGTTGTGGATCTGCCTCTCCTAAGAGACTCCATTCGTTACTCGATGATCAGATACAAACCTCCAGGAGCCAGATTACAATGTTGGAGGAGGTGAAGAAACTTAAGGTATGTGGATGTATGTTCATATTATAATATTTTACTCCTGTACTTTTTTTGGCATTGAAGTTGTTGAAGGAAAATAAAACTTCGAGAGAGGAGGGATGTGATTGTGAAGGTTGTTGTATGAAATGCTTAGAAAATGAGATATGATAAAGATTAGGTACCTCTGCTTATTAAACATTCCCCTCCCCCTCTCCAATCTTTCCCTAACCTAATCCAACTTAACCTACTCCTCCCTCATTTATTATTTGGGTGTTTAATCATTAGGTGAAATAATTTGGGGTGGCTAATCTTTATGAGGTCCAGGAAGTAACAGGACAATGCTGAAACAACGGGTACTAACACACCACACATTTTTAGCTCAGACTTATCTTCTTCAACTTACAGGCAAAGTAAACAAATGGTTCTTAATAGTGAAATTCCATGTGGGTTTGTGGAGTGTTATTGCTTGTTGTGTTATAATACTTGTTGTGCTCTAATACTTGCCAGGTATCATTCTCCTCAACCACAAAATATGGAGGAAAGATAATAGACTGATAGGTAGGTAGATGTCAGTGGATATTTAAACTTGATCTTTCTTTCATATTTTTATATTTTTGTATAGACCTGTACTATAGTCTGTGTATAGTATTCATTGTCACTGTTGTTTCTTTCAGGTTGAGTTGGAAAAGATTAAGAAGGATCTTGTGGAAGCTGGAGACAAATATGAGTTAATTGTGAGAAAATATGAACTTTACAAAATTAAGAGTAAAAGTAAAGTTTCTTCATTAAAGTAAGTTTTTTGGGGGGTTAATATGTTATTTATTAGCTTTCAAGTGTTTTGTTGTCTGTGTGAGTGAGTGAGTGTGTGTACCCCAGGTTGTAGTTATATAAGACTTTTTTTTTTTAGATTTCCAACTTGTTCATAGATTTTACCTGCACTGTACTGTACACTTTACCTTATTTGTGCCTCTTGAATATGTGTTCTAATACTGCAATACTGTGATGATTGAGATATACTAAAATGCAAAATTTATGTTGTTAATCTTTGGATGCTTTATTTTTCCAGCAGTGATTCCATGTCAGTGTTATTATTCTCTCTATTTTTGTTTTAATTTTCAAGGACAAATTATCAGTCGGAGCTTGACACCTTAAAGCGAAGGATCAGCCAACTAGAGGCCGAGGTGAACCTACAGGGAGACCAACTTCAGGGTGAGGAATCCTTAAGAAAACAACTTGAAGATGATCTATCAAATATTAGGACAGAACGCCAAGAGCTAGCCATGAGGTATGTTGAAGATAATATGTTCTGTATAACTGAAATTTAAACATAACTAATACATAATTGAGCTTTAATGAGGGCAATATAATACCATAGATACACACTCAAGGAAAATAGCTTTGTATATTTACCTCTGTAGTCAGCTGAGTGTACTATAATGCTATCACTCTGTGGCTCGGTGAACTAGCGTGTGTGCCTGCTAAATTTAAAACAGTTAAAAATGCCACCACTCAATTTTTTTTTCGGATTATCAAAGTCTGCGGATAATTGATGTTGGGATTTTTGAAGTGCAACCTGTATATTCTTCGGATGTGGGAGGGAACGTGTGGGTTACGTAGGTTTGTGTGCTGTTAATTAATTGTGAAAAGATTCTAGAGTTGCTGTTTCTTTGAGGAAGGGAAGGTTACTTTTATAATACAGGTATCCTACAGTCTGCAATGTCCCTGTCTGTGATATTTCGCATTCACGATGTATTGAGACCACTTCCCTATTTGTGATGTAAACAACCCCACATTAGCGATACTATACAGTATTCATCTTCCCTCCAACTCGGACAAAACTCAGTTCTCGATACTTCATTTCTGTCACTGAGTATACAGAACCCAGAATAAAGTTTTCTAAGCTAACTTAAAGTATTCTAACATAGCCATTCGTGTATTTTCTGTACCTAATATTCCCACGTGCTTTAGCGTTTGCTCATAAATAACTTAATACCTGTATTCTTTGCAGTGTACGTGAAAGTGAGAGACTAGCCAGTGAACGTAGCCAAGAGGTTAGTCTGCTTCAGGAGAAAGTCAAACTTGTCCAAGATATGAATAAGGAGCTGAATGAGAAGCTTCAGGAACTAAGTGTAGCAGCCATCGTCGGGTAGTGTCAGTAGAGTAACAAACAGTCTTGTGAAAATGATACTATGAAAACGGAACTGAATGAAAAGTTTGACCATATTTCTGTCTGCTGTTAATGAATCGAGAATTTATTTAGAGATCAAGTGTATTTTCTGTATTAATCATCCTTTACTGAATGTCATGTACAGATGTAACTTCTACTTATAAGTCACATGTTACATAGAGTGTTAGAATTAACTTTATTCAAACATTTAAGCCTCAGGTGATATTACACTGTACTGGTCTTTGAAATATTCTCATATTTTACCCACATTGGGACTTTCCGCACATTTGACTTTATACCTATTGTGTTTAGACAAGAAACTTTTCGCTGGTTGTCTGATGTATTTGCCAAAAGAGAAAGAAAAAATGCTTGCTTGCAGGAAGACCTATATAGTAGGTGCTTGAGCTGACCAACTCCTGGCATTCAAAATTTTTTTATCAATAAGTGTTACTTGAGTGATGTCTATACCTATACAAATTTTACAAATTATATCTTCCAACAATGTGACACATCTTCCAGTCATGCAGAAAACCGTACAAAATTATCTTACCAACTCTCCGTCCATGTTTGTGAGCTAAAATTTTATAGGTGCTGTTTTTTATTAATTTTTTTAAGAATATTTATAGCTTTTGTAATTTTAATATTGTAGAATAATTAAGGCTAATATTGGTTATATGTGATGTGTGGTGAGGCTGATGCAGCAAATGTTGTAGTGATTTTTACGTCACTTGTAAGCATTCATATCCTCTCAATACTCAGATGTTTATACCCATTATCAGTTACAGTAATGGCTTTTGTTTTATTTGAGGATCATCTTTTGATAATCGTCATTAATGCATACAGTGCTGGATTTATACCTGTGGAGGCCCATGGGCAGCCTCTTTGTGGAGGCTCCCCTCATTATAACTACCCAAGAGGGTGGGGTGGCGAGTGAAGCGAGCCTAAACATATTATTAGCAACACAAACAATAGCATTCATTAAAAATATACGGAAAACCAGGTATTCATGAATTTCAAGGAGTAGCTAGCCTAATTTCTATCACGCTTCTTGTTGAACATAGTTTTATGTGATGGAATAGATAAACATGAATTTTAAAGAATGAAAATAAAAATAATCCAAATGAATAAACAAATAAATAACATATTGTAATATGTGGAGGCCCCTGGGCAGCTGCCCACTTTGCCCACTCCTGAATCCAGCCCTGAATGCATACCGGATAGTCTTCAGTAAATACTAAAATTCTCATTTCAAATTGCAATGTAAATTTTCTAGTACAATACATATTTAACCATACTCATTAATTAAACAACATAATTTATTTATGTACTGTAATGTATGTAGAATAAAACCTGAACATTTTATGGGAAAAACTTTCTTAAACCCTATTGTTTGTGTCAGCACCATCATCAGCACTGGTTTACTGTCATTCTCCTTGCATGTGTGGCTTACTTGTGATTATCAGTCGGGAACAGGTAAAATTTAAGTAAATTTTATGGTTGGATATCCTTCCTATTGCTAACTGACTTCTAAAGAGGAATTGATTTTTTTTTATTTTGCTGCTTGCTACTTTATTGTGCACCCCACACTCATCCTGTGAGCGGTAGCGCAAAAGGATTACAGAGTAGGGTTTACAAAGGGTCATAATAATTAACCCCCGTTGTCAGGATATTATGGAACTGAATGTTACACAGTACAGTATTTCATTTACATTATTTGTTTAGTTCTATACATAAAGGGTAACTTATTCACAAATGCGTGAGAACAGGCATGTGAGGCAGTATGTCTGGCCTCACACTTTGTTATTCACATTTACGTGGGAGGTATTCAAGCACATTGCGTATTTGGTTCTGTACATGAGAATTGATATAGTTACTAAGTGCAAAAAAGTGGATACAATCATAATATGTCGGCTATCTTGCCATTAGAGATGAAGTGTTGTGCCATTTCACACACAGAGTGCTTGGACCTGTCCGTAAAAGGTTCTATCTTCACACAGTCGAGGACGTAGTGTTCAAGTGTGTGGCCATATGTATGGCCACACACTTTACATTTAGTTTTGTTTACATCTGCTTGAGGAACATACTGCCAAAGGTACTTATATCCTAACCTTAATCTAGCGGTTACAATATCTTGTAATCTAGTGGAATTGAGCATTATATGTAGGACTTCCAAGTGCCCTCTTAGCGAGCAAGGTAAGTCACTACTCCCTGAGGTAATCAAAGATCACCATTATTTTTTTTATTCCAAGGAAATTCCTTCTTGTTGCAGCACAATTTGTCCAGAATTAAGAGCAGCACAGACTCTCCCATTATTTCTGTCTTTTGACCTCTTGATTTGCCTTGTCAGATGGTCCTTCTTGTGTTTCTCCAACACATACAATATCCCAAACGTTCCATCTGTTTTATCCCCAGTCACTTCACACAACCCAACATTACACAACTCAAGCATGTCCTCTGTGGCAGACATATTCACAGTGGCTTGCAGCAAGTCATAACTTACCAAGTCACGTGATTAACTTATTTTTGGAAACTTGAGGACTGAAATTATTTTGTATACTTGTATATTATTTCACCACTTATCAGGTGGTTGGTCTATTCTTTGTTACCTTATTACGACCTTTATTGACCAATCATCAGTGTTAGTATGGAAGGAAACTGGAGAACCTGGAGAATACCTGCAATATTTGATAGGGTCACACAGGATAACTCCCTTCTCACATGTTTCTCAGGCCAGATATTAAACCCAAGACAAAACTGTGAGAAATGTGCACTTCACTGCTGCACCACCAAACTTCATATGATGTTACCATAGTTATGTGAGTGCAAATTTCCATCACATTTTCAAAGCTGTGGATGTTGTTGTTCGTACCCGTCACCCAGGATAGTCTCGTGCAAAGACATGGGTGTCCGCAGGATTTTTTCCATGGGGGGGTGCAACAAAGAAACACAAGAACCTGACATATCAGCTAACAAGCAGTCCCTGGGTTATAAACATCCACTGATACAAACGAGGTCCCGTAAAGTTAAACTTTAGATTTACAATATTTTAGATATATAAAAAACTTAGGCTATGATATAAGTGGGATTTTAAACATTGTTCTGTAAGTGCAGTATGCACATAAGGTATGTGTTTCAACTTACGTACATTTTCGACTTTAGAATGTCCCCAGGAACAGAACTCATTAGTAACATGGGGATTGCTTGCATTCAAATAGCATGATCAAGTATAAACAAGTTACCGTACTTTCGAGTACTGTGTGATCAGCAGTATCACCAAATTATTAATTGCTAACATTATCAATGGGTTGACCTAAAACATTAAAAACTTGCAATATTAATTCATTTTGTATCCTGAATCCTGATAAACTAGGGTGACCAATGTTAGCTGTCTGTCATAGTGGTGACTTGCTTAAAACATTAGCAGTGTAATTTCAATGGTTAAATAAATACTGCAGGTAGCACTTATCAGATCCAAAATGATCAATCACATCTTTAATAAAGGCTTTCTTTCAATCTAACATCTCTGGCATGCACAATCGAGACAAGCATTCAGTTGACAATGTTAATCGAAGCTCATGCTCATGCTTGTGTGCAAAATTAGTCATGGCTCATGGAAAAGAAACACAGCACTTATGAAATAGAGTGGAACCTATTAAAACTTAACCATATCTTAACTTATCATAATCTAATCTAATCTAACCTAACCTAACCATATCTAACTTAATTTAGTGACAAAATCTAACTTATCCCAATCTAACCTAACATAACAACACATGATCTAACCTAATCTAACTTAACCTAACCAAATCTAATCTAACACATCCTAACCTAACCAAACTAATGTAATACGGTTCCTAATAAATCTGAATTCCATTTATTCTTATCACTTTTTGCTAATAATCCGTAACGTATTATTTCTTTATGATAAATTTACTGAAGTTCCATTATGAGAACTCTTATTATTAAAATTTTTATAGCTAAGGTTAATTTCTTTCTTATAACTCTGTCCTGAATTAACTACATTTTATCTTAGTAATCAATAGTTCAGAAAATTCTAAGACACTTTTCTTTTATGACGTTTCCCTCACAAATGACCTATATTATTATTATTATTGTTAGCCTTTTAATGAAAGTGATAATCGGTTGTTCTCTTTAATACTACAGTAACACTTTAATCTCATTCAAAGTTATTTAATTCTCCATTTAATCTCATTCAAAGTTATTTAATTCTCCATTTAATCTCATTCAAAGTTATTTAATTCTCCATTTAATCTCATTCAAAGTTATTTAATTCTCCATTTAATCTCATTCAAAGTTATTTAATTCTCCATTTAATCTCATTCAAAGTTATTTAATTCTCCATTTAATCTCATTCAAAGTTATTTAATCTCCATTTATCTCATTCAAAGTTATTTAATTCTCCATTTAATCTCATTCAAAGTTATTTAATTCTCCATTTAATCTCATTCAAAGTTATTTAATTCTCCATTTAATCTCATTCAAAGTTATTTAAGTCCTTCATTTAAACTCATTCATGAATTGTTTATTTATATCCGTTTTCTATGTTAAGAAAAAAAACGAAACTCAATTATGGTAAGACTTCTTTAGTTTTGTTATTATGTTTACGTGGTACAGCAATCAGTTTACTTTAGTGTACTTTATATTATTGTTTCCTCGTCTCCAATGACTAGCCTCTTAGCTGACTGAGTCACGTCTCTGTTAGGCGCTGTGTGTTCACCGCTTACTGATGAATACGTATAAGCAAAAGGACCACCTCACGATCATGCTTATTTCCCTGGCCAAACGGAGCCATTTGTTATAGTTTTCCTTGTAAGGATTACAATGCTCTGTAGTTTGTATATAATTATTGTTTGTGGTTATTAAATAAATAATAAAATACGTTGAATAATAATATATACAAATTCCTGAATGATTTATTGTTTTGGGGTTTTTATGTTTAATAAATTACATAAATCTGGTTATGCTTCCCAGCAAACCAATCAAATTATAGCACAGTACATAATATTATTTCAACAATAGGAAATAAAAGACCTTTTTTTTACGGGGAATAGCCCGTCAGGGCACAGGTCATCGACCCACAACGAGGCCTCGGGAGCGATAAATGAAAAGGAAAAGTAATCAGAGTCGTGACCGATCGCCCAAGCGGCTAACGAGCCGATCAGTGGCAGAGCATTCCACAGGACAGTAATAAAAAAAAAAAATACAATATAAATTTAACGATAATATCGGGCCAATTTTAGTAATAACTAGCTTAGAGTGCTATTGATATCTTTAATACATCTTATTTAATGTAGTAGCTAAGTTATGTTACGTGTTTATAAACCTCAATCGCTGTTGCACAAATAAACAACAACAATATACAGATGATGGTATTGTGGGGTACGTTATGTTTGGTTCACACTCAGGATGGGATGGAGAAAGGAAACTCACAATGTGCTCTCTGTATACATGTTGTATTGTATGTACAATGCAGCTTGGTGCTGGGAAGGCAGCATGGTTACAAGCGTGGTGTAGAGAGAGCTGGTTGGTGAGGATGCTCAGAGGAGGACAGCTTGTGGGTCGCCATGCTCGCCGGCGGGAGCGAGGACCGCCAGGCAGGCAGAGGAGGAGGTGGTGTAGCTTGCTGCGGTTGTAGCTAGAAGAAGAGAGAGGTCACCACGAGGTCAGGTCTTAAATAGCGGGGGTAGGCGTGGCTTAGTAGTTGACCTCCGTCATGTAAGGCGGCGCTGGTTGACCTAGACCACGAGGCATCCACTGGAGAATTCGTGGGGTCGGCTACTCAGCGACAAACATCGTTTGTAGGGGATAGACCTGCTACAGTATCAGTCAGTAGAAGTGGTACCGTTCTTGCCTCGCAAGCGAGATGTCACGGGTTCGATTCCCGGGCCGGTGGAAGTTGTTTGGACTTACTTCCTAACCCCATTAGTCCCTGTTCACCTAGCAGTACAGTAGGTGCCTGTTGTTAGTCGAAAGCTGCGAATTCGTATTCAGGGACAAGTTGTTGGAGCTTCCAATAACTTGATGACATAAAACCAATGACTCTTCAGGCTTCTATGCCCTTAACTCTTCAGGCTTCTACGCCCTTAACTCATGAGACATAAAGACAAGCATGAACTTAGCATGCTTACCTGTTGGGCACTGTAAACGCTTCTGCGCTTCACCTTCCACAAGGCTGTAGGGGAGTGCCCAATAAATAATAATAATAATAAAAAATAACGACATTAAGCTATTTCAAAATTGTGTAGCAATATATGTTAATTTTTTATTTCACTATTTTAATGCTCAAGAAAATGGATGTCCACAAATGCACTCAGATGTTTCTTATATTAAAATAAAACAGAATACAGGTAATGAAACTCGATCTTCTATTACACCTGTTTGAGTGAAGAAGGTCATATACCAGTTCTTGGAACCCGTGTGTGTAAGGACGACGTTCATAGCATGTCAGGGTGATTAAAACTCGGTGCCATGCCAATTTTCAACATTTGAAATAACTGAGTAAGGAACATTAAAAGCCTTTTATTGCATGAATTTTCAGTCAGGTAATGTTAGGTGACCTCCAAGTCGTTAACGTTCCTATATCGTAACATTTTATCACTTACCTATCTAACTGTTTAATTCATTTTCATAATTATACTATCATGTAGGGTATCTCCCGGTTTTAAGTTTTACATTTACCAAGACTCATTAACTAAATGCGAGTTAAGTCATGGAAATTTGCGACCAAAGGGAAGGTTAAATTGGATACTTTAATACTTCTCACAAATTCTCTGTGTTAAGCTAATCTTCAACTATTTACATCACGTAGGATAATTACTTGATATATGTACTTTGATTAACTTGGGTCATAAATCAAGGTAGAGAAGGTGCGCAAGTCGCCTCTCTCTTCAGCAGCATCAAAACAACAACAATGGCTGCGGAGCAGGATGATGACCTTCTCGACAACTGGGAGGATATCGATGAAAATTCGGTAAATTCAGGCTCGAGAGGGTATTGAATAAGAGATAGATGTAACAACAGTTGTAAGAGGTATCCTTAGTTGAAGTTATAAAGGGGATATCTCTCACAGAAGGTTGTAAACAGAGCAGTGTTTACAAACCTAACAAGGACGTAGTTTGTTTTCTCGTCTGGGGACTTTGCGTACATCTGCGCTCATTGGAGGTACATTAATTGTCACGGTCACTGTGGATAACTACTTTGTTCTGAAGTGTTTGGTGATAACACTGATAATTCATTATTTTTGAAGGGGGCTCAATTTATGACAGTTGCAAGGTGAACTATGATTTAAAGCCCGACTCCAGTAGTGTTGGGTCTATGCTCTGGCCAGATGTTAAGGAAATATTACTGACTTATACCTTTGATCAATGATTTATTATGAGGAAGTTGTAATGGGGATCTTTATATATGATTTTAAAGTAATTTGGTACAAGTTTATTCTTTGAATTCTCTCTTGCTTTAAAAATGTTGCAGTCTATATAGAATGTAGTAGATCAATTTGCTTTGCAGGTCGCCCTCTTATCATGATAGTATTAGTGTTGTAATTAAAACAAGCAGGACTCTGAAAAATAGGGATAACGTAGGATTAAGGTTTGTACAAGACTTAAAAGGGAGTTTTTACTCTAGATTGGGGAAAGTTGGTAAATTTGACTTTGCAAGAAGTAGCTTAATGTTCATATTTTTCTGAATACTTCTTAATGTTGTTACTGAGCAGTGTATTTGCAATGATCCAGTGAAGAGAGAGCCTTGTCTTAATGTTGATGCCCTACCTTGACATCCCAGACTCTGCCAGGGGGGCGGTTTAGAAGGGAAATCATGATAGTCACTTTTCTTATGGGATGTCATGCTGTAGTCCTTTGCTTTATGCAGCACGTACTGTACATTATGGTACACAGGGTTTTCAAAATTGACTGATAGATACCTGTCACTGAAGTTTTAGCTAGAACATCTCCCAGTCATTCGAGGGAAGTTTTTCCTGAGATGAAATGTTTTTTAACTCCATGTAAATGTTGTAGTTAGTACTTAGGATATTATATTATAAGAAAGTCTATTGTTTTGAGGATTGTATATGTACTGTATCTTTATTTTTCAATTTTTTTTTCAGGCTGTGTTAGAAGAACGTTTAGAAAGATTGGCTATAAAAAATTCCCAAATAGAATCAACAATGCATTCGTAAGTATTTTAAATATTTACAGTTACCCATAATCATGTAATGGGTATAGTATATTTTTTGGAGAGTACAATTATCCTAACATTTTGTAACAGCACTTATGAAAGTCTACAGAATCAAATTGATAATCTTTTCAAAACCTACAGAACAGGTAGTGATTTATTTGTTACTGTATTTATTTATGAATACAAATGGGTTTAAGAATTACAAAAACTGAACCACTAAATATTTAGAGGGAGTTTGTTGGGTATACAGTAGTGAAGAGACATTTATGTTTATTTTCCTATATATATATGATAATTTATTTAACTATCTCAGACAGTAAAATATTGAATCTCTTAATCAGTTGTACCTTTTATTTTATATTTGATTTAATATCTTGTGATTATTGATATACCTGTACTGTATTCTGAAGAAATGTGTTCCATCCTTTTGAACAATTATTAATCATGTAAATTTCTTTTCATTGTGTCTGTGAATTTGATTTCTGAAGCTCATCCGCATCAGTTTAATTTTGTGATTGGAGATGGGAGACAAACCATACAGCTTGAAGTCTTAATATATTGTAATTGTTTTAAAATATCATTTGGTATGTTGATAGAAACACTTTAACCCCCACAGGACTCATGTTGTCACCTGTGAAGACAGCTCGCGGACCCCGTTTACGCCACAAGAACCCAAGATCATGATATTAAGAAGACCACAGGAGAAGACTGACACATCTCCTAATGGGATGATTACCATTAAACAGAAGCAACCTGTAAAAACACTTGAGCAGGTATTTTTTGTTTATTTACTTGGACATAATACTGTTAGTTTGACTTTTTTGGTGCAGAAAATATTACGACTTTACGTTTAATAGAAAATCTTTGGTGTAATATATCTTATTGATGTGTCTATATTGTCCTTTCAAAGTCAATATTGTTTATCATACTTGGAGTGGATGATCCTTCTGCTTTGTTTTAAACGGTGTCATATATATAGTAGTTTAGTACTGAACAGACCATATGGTAACAATATACAGTACTGTAGTGTATACTCTACTGTACATGCTATTAAGTACTCACCTACATAGGATGTCCTGGTCCTGGAGATTTTAATGGGTAGCTGGTGAGGTTAACAAAAGGGGGGAGGGGGAGGCAAGTTACCTGGAAGAGAAATACCATAATGTATCACATGTATTTACAACAATAAAAGTGAATTAATGAGCGACAACAACCCTGCATTATAGTGAGAAAAGGCTTAAAGCAATAAGAACACAGGTACCCCCGATTTATGATGGGGTTGTGTTCCTGAAAACCCTAACATAAATCTAATTAACGGAATTCAGGACCCAGTTTCAATGGGATATGTTCCTGGTCAGTCCGACACAGACATGTAACACAGAAAAAACGATCCCACTTTAATTAAAAAACAAACAAATTAAACAAAACTCACCACAATAATAATAACAAGCCTGGTTATCATCACATGTCCCCTGCGTGGCTAAGGGAACTCTTATTGATCAAGCGGTGACATGGATCTGACTCCGACAAGATGCTTGCTAGCCATTTTCAGGGTTACACTGATCACTTTACTATCACCAAAGCAGAGAACACACTGAACGATACAGTTTTCCTCTCATCACTAGTGGCAAAATATCACAGTGATCACAATGTTACGCAACGATTAATAATGATCTTGTTGTTACTTGCGTGATGGCAGATGTGACCACGTTGAAACAAAGTGGGGATTGTTGTTCACATGGAGGCTGTGAGGTGAGGCTCGGGTAGGTGACAAGTGAAGGGAAAGATACATTTTCCATTGTTTACATTCCGTGTCAGTGAGTTTAGCCTAATAAAAATACCGAGAAAGTGTTAAATCTTCATAAACTTTATTTTGGATTATCGTAAAATGGATGATCGTAAATTGAGGGAGACCTGTACACTTATTAGTTAGAGTGTAAGAACCTTGTTATAAAATAGATGTAAGTACAAGTACTGTATTCTGTTGTTTACTGAATACTGTATGATGGTTACGTTACAGAGACAACAAGAATATGCTGAGGCAAGATTGAGAATTCTTGGTGATGCAGGAAGCACTGAAGAAAATAAACCAAAGCCCATACAACAAAAGTCCTTAGAACAGGTTCGTTTCAGAGTCTCTATATTTTCTTCTTTATCAGTTAACCCTCAAGCACTTGTCTACGGTAGTATGTATGGAAAAATTTAAAAACAAAACAAGTCAGATCTTACAAACTGGTCATGCATGAAACAAACAGTAATTAAACACATGTACCTAATACAGTTCGGATTAAAGGGGTTAGGAAGAGTCGAGAATGTGCGTGAAATGGCGTGTGTGTGTGAGGCAGTGGGGTGAGGCTGGCAGTATGAGGCACATGTACTTGACTCTTGTTTTATTATATTATTACTATTTACACAATTTATAATTATTATTACTGCCTCCAGTAATTGATCACGAATCTGCTGATGGTCAAGACCTGTACTACACTTGTGCTTGGGGGTAGAAACATATGGTGAGGAGTATGAAGTCAAAGAGCGAGATTCTTCCATCACAAAAACTGAGATGCTACTGAGAAGGGAGTCTGGGAGGCTCACATGGGTGAACGAGCAAAAGATAAATACCTACTTGGCAACATGATTTAGCCAGGCCTGCGTGGTGATTCAAACAATTCCGCCATATAATAACCTGTCATATGATGGGAGCTGAATCCCTGTAAGCATCCTTCATATGATGGGAACCGAAGCCTGGGGGTTAAAAGTACGAGAAAGACTTGTGAGTGTTTTACATGTGTAGTAGCTTTATTGACATAACTAGTGGAGAGATATTTGAGCTTTGCTGCTAGATCATTAATAGTTGAAGATGTGGAGTTTGTCTCTTCATTATATGAAGATCAGTATGTACTGTATTCTCTTTTCCATCCCTATTTCTAGAAGAATGAGGGATATAGCAATTGTGTTATGCCTATTTGTATATGTGGGGATTTTTCATATCAATGGTATATCATTAGAACTTCAAATATTAGAAGTATAAAGTTTGTTGTATATGTTTAATAGTGTGCACAATTTTTGAATGATAATCTGTACTTTATACCTAAATCTGTATTTATACTTACATATACTGATATAAATAAAGATTTTGAGTCAGACTCTAAAGTTTTAAATTCAGTGTTGTTATGTTAAGAATATTCCCCTATTGTAATTTTTCAGCGAGAAGCAGATTACGCTGCTGCGCGGTTGCGAATCATGGGATCCACTTCTAAGTCTGTAGAAGAACCAATGTTAACAGGGTAAGGTGACTTTCTTTGCTTTTTGTGAACTTAGTTACATATATTTATATACAACTGGCATATTCTTGTTAAATGCCAATGGATATTTCATGCTATTATTTATTATCCTTTAAAGTTAGGAAGTTGATATTGTATTCATTGTAACCATTGTCTCCATTGCACTTCTTAATGCTTTGTTCTGTCACATGTTACTTATTGTTCAGTAATGTTTTATTTTGTTGACAGAAATTCTCCTGGAAATAATATGGTAAATATCCAGAGGGAACCCCAGAGTAATGTTGGGGTTGTCAGGTCTCCGAAAGGCCCGGACGGTACTTGTGGTTTTAGCAGAGGAGGCGGTCATCACAGGTAGCAGAAGCTTAAGTTAGCAATCAGTTTAGAGTTTTCTTGCAGTTGGCAAAGTTTTGGGCCAAAGTGGATCTTAACTCCGTTGGTTACGACGAGAGTTGCTTGTCACGCCGGCTACAGTAAAAAGAAAAGAGTGATCATATTTCTAGGATTATCTCACTTGTACAATAACCTGATGGCTTTATTTTTTCATCCCTCATTCTTCCTCTCTATTTTGTTGTGAGTTTCTGTGCAGTTAATACTCATTATTTATTCACTAACCATGAAAAGATTTAATGTAACAGTTCAATTATCCTGCTTGACTCCACAAAAGAGAAAATAATATTATATTTTTGCCAGCAGCAATTATTAAAATTCTTATATTTTCTTGACAGTATTGACAGGAAAAGTTAAGCTTATATATCTTATAGTGGCAGTATGAGGCAAGTTCTTTTCTTAGGGTTTGGTTAAAGATCTTGAAATCTCCAAGAATGGCCATGCACGCTCGTTTGCTGGTAATCTTCCGTAAATATTTGACTTATTATTTCCATACCCTTGTCTGGTGAAGACCTGAACAGGAAACTGTTTACTGAATATGTCTGCACACAAGCTCTTTTATTTTCACAAACTGTACTGTAATTGTTTATGCTTTTATTCAGTTTGCATAAAAGGACACATGTTAGTATATTGAAGCTTGTTGTGTTATGTATCTTCTTACGTGTATGATGTACACTTGAGGCAGTTTTGGGAATATGACTCAAGTCCTCCAGGAACATTAGTACTGTACTGTATGCTCTTCTGAGGGTGTCCTTAAAATTCAAAGTTTAAACATTTTGCCTTATGGTTACAGCAACCAATGATAAAAATTGCCAGTTTTTAAGAATATAAGAGGAAATATTGTAATAAAATGACAATATACTTTACTATAACAGGAAATACTTTCATATGATAGTAGAATGTCTTTCCTGCCTGATATATTGGATCATATTGTTAATATTGAAGAAGCTGCCTTATGAATCCCATTATCACAAGAATTTGATTTTCTCTACATGATCTCAAAACATTGATAGAAATGTAGCTACAGAGGTTATATATATATATATATATATATATATATATATATATATATATATATATAGATATATATATATATATATATATATATATATATATATATATATATATATGCTGATAACCACCAGGTGGTTATCAGCATATACCTAGATCACGCGCACTACAGTGATTTACTTGCATATATATATATATATATATATATATATATATATATATATATATATATATATATATATATATATATATAATATATATATATATATATATATATATATATATATATATATATATATATATATATAAAACATTTTTGGTTTCTTTATTTTTATTCATCAACAGAAACAATAGAGTTTATATTAAAAAGTGAATGTTGGGATATACAGTAGTTCAGGGCAGACTCTTACATGTTGACAGCATGACTCCTTGATTACAAGAACCCCCTAGTCTCAGGCACTGCAGAGCCTACTAGACATGCTGCTACATATTTTAGAGATGTGTATTAGTGTTTAATGGAGTTAGATTTATCTTCACAATGATTTTCCTACTGGGGTTGGCTTCTTTCAAGCAGATGGACTAAACGTGAACTACATTTCTGGTAGATAGGAATCCATCTGTGCTGTGCTTAGGTTAAGTGCATCTCCAACAGAACTGCATTAGGAGTGGTGTTACCTGATCCTTCCTGTTCAAGATACTGTGTACAAATATCGAGGAAAGTCCACAAACCACAACTGAATGTTTGAAAATATGCTGTTTGGTATGTTTGATAAAATCTCTGTAGATATGGTACTGCTCTTACAGTCAATGTACACAGACTTATTTGAGGTTTTTCTGGCCTGTGTGTGAAGGCAGTTTAGACAGGGCTAATCTCCATTGCTGATGAAGCTCTTCTTTTGTGATTTATTGGCTAAGCTTCCACACTACTATGTCTGAGGCTGCATTTTTGGGGTGGTGTAACTGCAGTCAGTCATAGAAAGCCTTGGCTTCCTTTTTTTCATAATGTGTGTCTTTTCATACCACAATAAGTGCTGTAAATGTTGTTTATAGGATTTTAATGATAAGTGTCAATCTGAGGATTGTTTGCAGACTATGGTTACCGAAACAACATTTCTTAAATATGAACATGTAGCACTTTCTTAAACTTCTCGTTGTTTATTGAATGTCTGATGATGAAATAGTTGCAGAATATTCTCAGTAAACTGATTTTAATATATGATAGTGAAACCTCATTTTAATAGACTATTGGAGGGAAATGTTCTTCTCAATTTGTATTAACACATTTGTTGACCAGGCAGGAACTGTCAGTCATTGATAAGCACCAGTTTATTTTTTTATTATGTTGCCAAGCTTCACTGTCAGCCATATCAGAGACTTAACGGAACTATTGTGATTTATGATTTGTGTCTGAGGTCCTTTGAAAGGAGGTCTGACTATCACTTTACATGACAAAGCAGAAATAAGTCTGCAAGTTGCAGACTAGTCAGAAATAAAGTTTAAACTTGGCTGCATTGTCATTGTCATATTGTTGCACAATACTAATGTTATGGAAACTTGTGTTTACGAAGTAGATTTTCCTGGCTGGGCAAAATAGGAAATATGTCTTGATTCTGGTAATGTGGTCAGACATTTAATGTTGTTTATAATATTTTATAATTTTAAAATTTTCTCATTATGAAGAACTTGTCCATAACCTTCTCCACTGTTAGTTGATTTATTATATTTGTCATCAAAATATTTTGATAACCATTCTGTCAGTGAGCAAAATGGTCATTGCTAAAAAGTACCATGATTCATTTTTCTGATGGCACGAACAGTCAATCCTAACCAAATTGACCCCAAAGTCATTACTTTAGGTTCAGTTGGTGTTGTCTATTTAAAGAAAAATGTTTCATGGTCCTGTTTGTGATGCTTCTTCCAGCACCGACCATCTTGCTGCAGTGATATTTTTAGAATTTGTAGCAGTAGATGGTGAGGCAAACAAGTGTTTTGGATGACTTGGTCATATATTTACCAGAATCAAATTATTTATATTTTGCTGAGTAAAGTCCCCCCCCCCCCCCCCCCCCCCCCCCCCCCCCCCGGGACCCCTCTTTAAAAAATGAAGATGGAATTTTGAACTTAACTTGTGCTTTAACCCCTTCCACACTGCATAACTCCATTTAATATGCTCTGTTGTAGCCAAATATATCAGCTTAGCCATCTGGTAAGGAAGGTGTTAAGGGCATGCTCTATGGAGGAATTTTTTTTTTTAGGAATTATATATGTACAGATTTTTTTTTAATTTATTTATAATATTTTTTTCCTTGCAGTCTGCTGAGATATGATTTGTTAGTTCATTACTAATTGTATTTGTAGTTCTTTGTTCCTGTGAAAGCAGGCTCTGTTTACAATAATGAATATAATCATAGAATCTTCATTAATAGAGGGTTAAATACATACACACATATATCATGGACATAAATACCTAATACCTGTTACACAGGGCCCTCTAGTCTTACATTCTACATGCAGTGTATGATCATTGTCAACACTTTTATAGGAGGAGGATTAGCAGCAATATGGACCACAATGCAGGTGGTTACATGTAATATTTAATGGCTTTATTCTTAAATATGTTTAGAGAGGTTCTGCTGTGTATATCTGGAGTGAGAGTTTTAGCGAATGGTGCCGCTGTGGTGTTAGCTTTTTATCTTTACATTTAGTTACATGCAGACTGTGTTGTGGGTTTGGTCAGAGCATTGAGTCTGTGCCTTATGATATCATCTAGAAGTGGTTGGTTGTTAGTGAACACCATGAAAGGCTAGTTAGGGATTAAAGACACACACGAGTTGAAGACGGAAATAGCTAAAGTACTTGCAAGAATAGCAGGGGGTACTCATGGGACTACAGTAACTGGAGTACTCATGGGAATACAGTATCTGGAGTACTCATGGGCATACAGTAGCTGGAGTACTCATGAAAAGGGTTTACTGAGAACTTGACTGTTTGCTGGGTGTGTTTGTCGCCTTGAATTTATGGACTGTAAGAAACTGTGTTTGTGTTTTTTTTGTCATGGTAACCAAAGTATGATGAGTCAGAAATGAATCTACCTGTGTATGTAAGAACAACAACAAGAACAATGACATGCTGTACAGTATAGGCTTTATTTACTGAAGATTAAGAACCACTTGAAACTACTATTTTAAGTCTGGTAACTACCCTTGCTGTCACCCCAAGTTTGAAGGGAATAGTAGTAGCAGAGGTTGTAGGCAGTTCTTTATTCTTTCAGTAGTTACTCTAGTATATACCATTTCCATCTACATATTTCATAATTTTTTACATACAGATATATATATATACCCACATGTAACTCGCCAAATTTCTGCTCCATAATTTCAGGAGTTCCTGAAATATAACTCTTTGCTAAAATTTTCATGTAAACTTTCTAACTTCATAAGTAATCACTGGAATGACTTATTTCTTTGCATAAATCTTTTTCAATATAAAATTACCTCAATAATTCCTAATATTCCAAAGCCAAATGTGATTCAGGGAACTGAAGAGAATCAATATTTTAGCTGCTTAATTGCTGAATACACTATTGTTTTCTGCCAAGGAAGGCTGGTTGAGATGGTAGCAACTTCCAAGTGTACTTCATGAAAATTACTACAAGTCCATCGATCTGTATGTACTCTTCAGATTTTCTTATTACCAATATTAGTTGGGATGTGAGTCAGATGAAGTTGTTGAACATGACTGACAAGGGTTAAGGATGTAGTCACTGGTGGAGATTTAGTAGTTTTTGTGGATAATGTGATAAAGAGGGGTTTCCAGATTTTCTATAAGCATATATAATTCCTCATATTCTTTATATCCCAGCTGTTGTACATTGTTCAGACAATAATTTGTGTTGTTCATAATTACTACTTTGATGGAGCAATATTTGCTGTATCACAGTCCAAACAGAAGCTTTATTTCAGAATAGAGTAACATTTAGGTAGCAGAGCATTTTTATACTGTATTTGACTTTTATGTTGTAATGATACATTGTAGAGTATGAGGTTTATATGTGACACATTACAAGATGATTCAGGTTAAACTCTTCAAAATGAATTTTCTCATCGGCAATCATTTCCACCACTGCCAGTAGGAGGAATCTACATCTTCAGTAGGCCTGGGCATTTGGTAGGTCTTTTTACATCTGAACTTACTAGCCTAGTATAGCAAATCTTGCACCACCAAAGAAGACTGCAGAGTTGGAAATAACCTTACAGTAAAACCCCCATAATGCAAAATAATAGGGACTCTAGCACTTATAAATTATGGGATCTTATGATATATGAGGGACACCTTCTCCCGAGGGAAGAACGAACAAAACAACAGTACCTTTCAGCTATCTACCCCAATCAAAACCTAAACGTTTCTAAGTACAGTACCAGATTTAGAGTTATCAGACATAATGGCTCAAACCTTGGGTAGACTGTAGATGTGAACTTCATGACTGACCCATGTGAATTGACCGACGTGTGTATACTGTACCTGTACTTGTTTACTGAGGCGGGTGGTCAAATCCCATAGCGACATGTGTGTCATACATATTTGTAAATGTATCTCATAATTCAAAATTTACCAAATATTAAGAAAATTGAAATATATATATATAATGTAATACTTCAAAATATCTCTCATATTTTGAAACTTTACCAAATATTACAAAATTTGAAACATAAATTTTTTTATAGTAAAACATAACGAATTAGGAGTGATTTTGAATTAGGGGATGTGTGAATTATGAGGTTTTTACTGAGTTCACAGCTTTAGCCCAGGATCTTGCAACCAAGACAGTGAGCTTCAGGATTTACTCTTTGAAAGTTGTATTTTTTAACACAGCAGCCTTTTATATGAAGCAGGAGATGTATCAAGCTCACATAGGAAGTTCATAGATGGAAGGATGTATGAAATGCACTGCCTTTAGTGTATGTAAAGTATAGTACATTGTATCTACAAGTTAGTCATAACACTTGTGACTTATTTCAGACAAGAACTACTGTATTGAAATTTTGTTTTTTGATGCTATTATGAAACTACTGTACATTACTTCTGAAAAATAATGGTAAATTTTTTTGTAGTTTGAATCTATTTAATGAATGAAACAGCAGCTGAAGCACCAGGATTGTAACACCTTTTTTAACTAAAGTATTTAAGGTTATGTGATTTATCGGGAGGAGTGAAGGAAAATACATGTATAGATATTTTGTATTGTTATTTAAATGATAGCCAAGCCTTTGCCCTTTTTTGTATCAGTTTTAAAGTACAGTAGTTATTTGGGTGTCGTGAATAATTACTCAAGATTATTGGAATAGTCCCCAATTATGTACTAATTACACTTCAGACGTTTCTCTCTCTCATGCATGTACCAAAGGCACACGTCACTAATTCACTTACCTACATTCTTTTATTTTTTCTAATATATTGTACTTTTTTTTTTTGTGTAATTCACTTACTCTTTCCACTCATACTCTCATCCATACAGTTACTCACTCATAACTCACCCACCACTCGCCCCTTCTTCAGCTTTCCTTCCTTCATTACTAATTACACACGCGCGCGCACACACACACACACACACACACACACACACACACACACTGTACAGTACTTGTCTTTATATACAGTCAACAAACTCAAGAAAATCTCAGATAATGTTGTGAAAAAAGTTTTTGTAAACACCTGAAATTTTTATGTCCATAGGTGGCACATTAATGTCTCATGTGGGTGTCTTACAGTATCAAAGAGGAGTGTAGATGGACTTTGTTCAAAACTGTACATAAAACTGCAAGATGAATATGCAGGTTATTGCATACACCAGTTAGCTCACCCTCATGAACACCGCTATGTTCAACAAATTGACGAACACACAGCACACTTCAACACAGATTTTTAAACTGATGAAATAATAAGGCTTGACCCTCCTGTTTTGGGCTACAGGTTTAAATGGACCCATTTCTAGTATGCTTCACTCTATCCAGTAGGAGTATGGCCCATTTGTGTTAGGTTGGGTCTTAATAGAACTGAGGTCCAGTTAACTTGCTACCCTTGTTCTGGAAGTCCATGTTATTTTAAATGAGGGACATAGCTTATTAATAAAGGGAAAAATACCACATTGAGTTTCCTGCTTTCAGAGAGGCAAATAGCTAATTAAAGTGAACCTATGAGTATACCACCTGTGTGGGTCGGGCAGTGGTCGCACTCCCATCTTGTGTGTCAAGATGAGAACCCCCTGGCCTTCCCACACAACTCCATAAGGATTTTAAGGTAACATTGTACTGAATGTAGCTAATAACAGACATTTTGTTATAATTCATGTCAAAAGATAAGCTGTTCTTGTTGACAGTGCCTGACGTATGGATATTTACAAGTTATGATTGTGTAATGGATAATAAAATATATTTTCCATGATAATCATGCTGAGTTTGTGCTTAACCAAAAGAATGGCATCAAAGTGGTTAGTGAAATGGATTAGGTATCTCATGATGACAGATGGTATGCAGTAAAGGTACTCGACATGCTGATTTAGGATCTAGGGTAAAGAAGTTGGAATTTGGTTAGGTACTTGTCCTTCCCATTTTCTATGATGAGACTATTTTCAATGAAAAAATTCCCATTTTCTATGATAAAGATTTACTGTTTTCTACATGAAACTTCCAAGCATCATTAAGACCACTAATTACCCATCAATCGAACCGTGGATCATATATTCGGAATCGGCATGCCCAGGAGTACTTTTAATGCGATTTTTAACAAAATTATTTTTTGGCCAAAAATGCCGAAAATTGTAAGCCTTACCCCTTGGTAATTTTTCGGCCAAAATATACTTTTATCTCAGAATTGGAATTTAAGGTACTTAACTACTTAAATACATCCAGAATAGCTAAAAAAAAACCCACCAAAATCGCACCTGGGAAACCCATAATTGGCAAGTAATTAGCATTGGAAGATGTCATTAAAATCTTCCAAGCATCATTACGACCACTAATTACCCTTCAATCGAACCGTGAACTATATATTCGGAATCAGCATGCCCAGAAGTACTTTTACTGAGATTTTTTAATTACCTTAGTTTTTCGTAATTACAGTACTTCATGAATTACATATTTATAGAATTTTTATGAAAAACAGGAACATTAAATCTTTCCAAGAGTAATTCATAACATAACCAGCACTAGGCGTTTATATATTTGTAGTTAGATGTTCCATTCAATTCCAAATAAAACATTGTCTTCTAAAAAGGTGAGGATCATTCGGTCACAGTTATACCGATATACACACATCTTCTTTACGTGAGTTATCCATAAACTCGTTCTCTCCACACCTTATCAGAGAGAACTAAAATTCTTTACGCGACACTTGTTTATGTTAACTCTTTACATACATACATACATAGACCTGACCTAAGTGGATATGCAGCCTCGCCACTTCTTACACCAATAAAGGCAACATTTAGGTAAAAGTTAGTTTCTTGAAGGTTTGACATCAGATTTTCACTTTCATCGATAAGAAATACAAAAGAAGCCACTGATATAAGAACCAGGAGTCAGGGGATGTAAATCTTCATGGTATAACCTTCACAAATCCATAAATTAATACACAGAAATAAGTTATGTGTATGTTAAAACTAATATCCAAAAAATAATATTAAAAACAAGAATCAAAACTGGCAATATACATTTTCTATACCAGACAAATAATCTCACAGAATTGGGGAAAGTGGACTCATTGAATGCCTCTTTGGGCGTCACCTTCAGGACAACATCTTGGTTCATGTGGATCAAATTATTCTCGATATTGACAAAGATATGGACTATGATGTTGAAAAATAGGAGGAATATGATGAAGAAGAACCAGATGTCGATGAGTTTTATGGTGGCAGTGGTAGGAAGCGAGCTGGAGAGGTTGGAGAAGAGGGTGTAGAGCACGAGTAGTGTGGTGAGAGACATGATGGCTCTTACGTTTAGTGCGTCCAGCTTGACAAAAAGAGTCGCCCAGCTCACCAGCAGCAACAACACAGACGGTACGAAGGTCGACAACACCGTCATGCCTTTACGTCGCCGCAACTCAAACACCACATACAGTTGTCTTTCCCTCGAGGCCTCACCGAACTGCAGGTTGCGTATGGCATAACGTGAGAGAAAACCAGGTCCATTGTACGATACCGTTCCCTCGTCTACCTTAAATTGTACATACTTGTCGTAGATGGAGAGCAACTCGAGGTCTAAACTGCAAGCTTGGGTGTCAAATGGATAAGCGTAGAGGTCAAAGCCACAGGAGAAACTTGCAATGTAGTGCTCAGTGAGAGCTATAACGTTGGCTTCACCCGGGTACACCAGATCTGAGCAAGTGGAGAAGAATTACGTTAAGAAAAATGATAACTGAATTGTCTATGAATCATATCACTGTCAAATAACTGCTTCAATGGGGTTACCTTAAGATTCGCCCCTCCCCCAAGGATGTGAAGAAAGTGTTATGTTGTAAGGATGTGAAGCAGGTGTTATGTTGATAGGACGTGCAACAGGTGTCGTGTCACACTCACCTGTATCCACGTCGTTGTAGTAAGGATTGGAGGCATTTTTGGCAGTTGTGATCGACATTGCGGTGCTCAAGAGCTTCACCTGCCCACTGTCCAGGTTCATTATAAGGTATTCAGGCTTCCAGATCTTTTTAACATCCTCCTTGTATAAAACAGTCTCCTTATCTGCCCTCAGGTGTTTGAAAGTTAATCTGTCGTCTCGCCACTGGAGCGTCAAGTAGAACTCTAAGGATATAACCATGTTGACGTCATCTATGCTGGTGAAGCGGGTGAGAGTTATGGAGGGAATGACGACAAGGGTGGATCTGTTGGGCCCTGATGGGGGGAGGTACCAGCGGTAAGCACTGTTTACCATCACCACGCCACAGTTGTCCTCGTCGCTGCCGTCTGCACAGTCATGGCGAAGGTTACAGCGCAGGTGGTGGCTGATACACTCCCCGTTGAGACACATGAACTGACCTGAGTTACAGATAGATAGACTGATATTAACAGCGTCGCCTGGATTCTTGTCACACAGTGTGGAGTTGAAGATCCACTCGTGTTGCCCCAGTGGGTATTCTTGAGTATCTTCCAGGCGTGTCCAAGCTAGACTCTGGTTATTTTCTGTATTGATGAGAAACCACGTCTCACTTTCGCCACTCCACATGACTGACTGGTCATAGAATCCACGAAAGAATGGTCGACTGTCAATGTAACCATCCAACCGAAACCTCGTCTGGTACCCATCGTCAAAACACAGGCCGCGGAGGTAGAGGAAGGTGGAAGGAAGTAGTGTACAGGAGCCGCACTTCTTCATACGGCACAGTTCACCTCCCCAGAAACCGTTTGGCTTCATCGCCATACAATTGTCAAAAATACCCCCGTCTGGGTCCCCCGCCTCTATGGCGACGTAGTTGACAGGCTCCTCAGTGTTCACGTTCACCCACACGCCCTCTGTTACTTCATCTGTGAGTCCCATCCACATTTTCCAGTAGTTGTTGCCACACACGTCCACGAATGGCTGCAGGTGGCTGAAGAGAAGGTTGTTGTCTCTGTCAGACATCGCCACGGCCATAGAAGCTCCAAAGAAACGACACTTGTGTAGTGATTCAGAGAAGGTTCGTCCCTCAGGCAGGACTACATAGCGGGGCGGCTGCCTGAGAACACAAATCCCACCACTAAGTTAAAGCTACTGAAGAATGAATCTGAACATATAAACTTACAATCAAACTTACTATGACTAACTGTTGTATACATAAGAGTAATTTGGTCATCTTTGGTACCTGCAAAGTTCAGAGAGGGCCAAACTAGTCTCCTTGATGGGCCCAAACAGTTCGAGGGTGGCTGTGTCCAGGCTGAAGACGTTCCCACGACCAAGGGCTCGACACCTGGCTAAGTCCTCGATCTCCTCCGGCAGTAGCAGACGATCCCAGAAGCTCACCTGGGTTATATCTCCCTGTATGATCTACCAGAGAGTTTAACACGATTAAATTAACGAAAATGTGTCGTATAAGGGTGTATTATTGACTATGACAGGAATAGCAATACAAATCAACGGCTAATTATTCTTCTTTTACTAATATTACTACTACTACAGTTAATACTACTACTACTACTACTACTACTACTACCTGTGTGTGGGTGAAGGCGCCGCTCAGACTGTCTTGGTCTTGGCCCAATATGAGGCAGCCGTTCAGATGGAGGGTCGAGTCACCATCAAACTGTCCCTTCACCAGTTCCTGCCGTCCAAGAGGATGTGTGTGTGTTTCGGGTGATAGTTAGATAGACCCCCTCCCCCCTCTTCCCCACTCTATCCTCCCTCTCTCTCACTCACTCTATCCTCTCTCTCTTTCACCTACCTTAGCCCCTTTTCTCTCCCCCACTCTATACCCTCTCTCTTTCCCCTACTATATCCCCCCTCTCTCTCTATCCCCCCCACTCTATCCTCCCTCCTTTTTCTCTCTTTCTCTCACCTATCTCATTACCCAAGTGAGGTAACAGGAACCCGCCCCCCCTAATCCAACCTACCTCACCCTGCCAGTACACGGTAACGGTGGTGGGGTTAATTAGGTAGCACAGGTGTTCCCATTGCTCAGGTAAGACCTCATACGTAGTGCTAGAAGTGACCGCTAGGGCTTGGTCGTTCACGTAGACTCTGAGGTCGTCACCATCGTTATCTATAAACAGAAGATAAGAATTTAGGAAAGTTTGAGGTTTATCCGTATATTATTCATTGTACTCAAAGGGTTAAGACTTCGTATTCAAAGGTTAAGTCATCGTACTGAAAGGGTTAAGTCACCTTACTCAAAGGGTTAAGGCCAGCCAGGTACTGATAAATATAAGTTATTTGGTTGGCCAAAGTATAAATATCACGCGAATTTAACTAATGTTACAGCAACACATGACAAACAACACATGATAATTTGTAAACCAATCATAATTAAGATCGAAATAAAATATGTCAGCCAGTCATAATTAAGGTCTTCTGTACGCTGGAGTAAAGGAATATTTTGTTTTCATTAAGTTGGTTTAATTATCCCTAATCATAGCGGAAGTCATTATAAAAAATACCTGCAGTAATTTACCTGTGATGTCGTTTATGTACGGTGACTGTCATTTTTTTTCTAGAGTAAGTGACAGTCCATGGTGTGGTGTCTAGAGTAAGTGGGAGTCAAGGGTGTGGTGTCTAGAGTAAGTGGGAGTCAAGGGTGTGGTGTCTAGAGTAAGTGGGAGTCAAGGGTGTGGTGTCTAGAGTAAGTGGGAGTCAAGGGTGTGGTTCTAGAGTAAGTGCAAGTCTATGGTGTATTTCTAGAGTAAGTGGGAGTCAAGGGATGGCACCTATAAACGACATGACTTACAGAAAACAAGAGCATTAGAGTTGTGGTCACTCGTTGCGTAAGACAAGTGAATGTCGTAAAGCGCCAACCTCTCCAACCTGTAAAATATATAATCATTTATTTTTTTATTTAATTTTTTATGTTTAATGGGATGCGAACTCATAAGCAAGTTTGCGGATGACACCAAAATAGGGCGGCAGATTAATTCAGGGCAGGATGCAAATGCACTACAGGAGGATATAAATAAACTGCAGGAGTGGTTAGAAAAATGGCAAATGAAATTCAACACCAGCAAGTGCAGCGTACTTAATATTGGAAGAACAAATACTGTCAATGTATACAGCCTTAACAACATCAACATAGAGAAGTCGACTTGTGAAAGAGACCTAGGGGTACTTGTAAGCCCGGACCTACGGCCTAGAAAACAGTGCGTTAATGTCCGAAATAAGGCAAACAGAGTATTGGGTTTTATATCTAGAAGTGTAAGTAATAAGAGTGCAGAGGTTTTATTGCAACTATATCTTGCGCTAGTCAGGCCACACCTCGATCATGCGGTTCAGTTCTGGTGCCCCTATTATAGAATGGATATAAGTTCACTAGAGTCGGTGCAGCGAAGAATGACGAAAATGATTCAGGGACTTAGAAACCTTCCATATCAAGATAGATTAAAGAAACTAAACTTGCATTCCCTAGAAAGACGAAGAGTGCGGGGAGATATGATAGAAGTATTTAAGTGGGTGAAAGGAATCAATAAAGGGGATATAGATAAAGTTCTTATAATATCCGAGCAGGAGAGGACTCGGAGCAACGGATTCAAGTTGGATAAGTTTAGCTTTAGGAGGGAGATAGGAAGGAACTGGTTCACAAATAGGATGGTGGACGAGTGGAACAAGCTTAGCAACTTTGTAGTAAGTGCGGGAACGCTGGAAAGTTTTAAAAGGAGGCTAGATAGATTCATGGATGATAGAGAGTGGTAGTAACTCTCGACAGGAGCTGCCATGCACAGGCCAACCGGCCTATTGCAGACTCCTTATTTTCTTATGTTCTTATGCATTTATTGCTCTATTCACTTTTCAACGTCATATATATTCAGTTACGCATACATTCAAACCTGGAACAGCGAAACCTCCATACAACGTACTAACTTCTTACATATAGTTCGTTAGATGGAACTTTTATATATAACGGACTAACCTCTCATATATAATCCGTTATAAAGAGGTTTTTATTGCAACTAACCTCAGTCTATAGCAGATAGTATAGTGGGTGAGAGGTTCAGTGCCAGTGAAGTTGTAGCGGAGGAATACATCGTCCCGCGGCACAGTCCACAGACCCCGCTGCATCGTGAACACCCTTACCTCCTCCTCCTGCCCCTCCTGCTGGTGCTGCTGCTGCGGTGTATCTGTAGATGAGACATTCAGAGCGTAGATGAGACAAGCAGGGTGTAGATGAGACAGGCAGAGTGTAGATGAGACAAGCAGGGTGTATATGAGACAATCAGGGTGTATATGAGACAAGCAGGGTGTATAACTGTATATGAGACAAGTAGGGTGTACATGTATATAAAACAAGCGAATCTGTCTATCTATCTGTCCAGCTCCCTCACACCAACAGCTTCCTTCTCTCACCTGCAGCAAAACCCAAAGAGGCACCCGCAGCCACACACCACCACACCACCATCATCACACCACATTGGCTAAAATCCATCACCATTTGTCGGTAACTGTTCGTGGCTTGCTGTCCAGGATAAGACAAGAATCTGAAATAAAGTAATTAAAAGTAAAGTGAACGGTATAAAGTGACGTTTGGAAGATATAGAATCATATAGGAATAGATATAATGAGGAAGAATGATAACTTATAGATCTTATAGAGCCTAGAATGAACTTTTTAAACAATCTACCTGATAAATTTTACCTGTATACCTGGTACTAATTAAGACTCGACGTTCATTATACATTATACAGGAGAGAAACAAAGAACCCCAAATAATGAAAAATTCAACGAAATGAATAATTATTATCATTTATTCGTTAAAGGTAGTGTTCATTGTATCACTAATGTATTGGAAGTGACATGACATGACCTAACATAACAAATTGATATGTAAACAATACTACACTCATTCCTGTACTTGGCTGATAATGACTCTAGTTATGTGCATGTGTTAACTATTAATGTAAACTGGTGGCCAAAGGGAATAAAGCAGGGAGAGAGGTAGGGAGAGAGGGGGGTAGGGAGAGAGGGAGGTAGGGAGAGAGGGAGGTAGGGAGAGAGGGAGGTAGGGAGGGAGAGAGGGAGGGAGGTAGGGAGAGAGGGAGGTAGGGAGAGAAGGAGGGAGGTGGTGTAAGGAAGGATAATGGTTGGTGGAAACTTAGCAAGATTTTCATAGTGGCAGGTGATTTTTTTTTCAACGACATATATTAATTATTTTTGTCCACACCTGTAAGCCAGAGGTAAGGTTTATTTACGTGTTGTATGTTTATGAATACTGTATGAGTGTGAGTGTACATGAAAGTTATTGTGCGTGAATGTTTGAGCATGTACGAAAATCAGATGAAATGTTATGTGTAAGTGTGTGTAAGTGTGTGTACATGTGTGTGTGTGTGTGTGTGTACATAGGAATATTACTCAATTATGCTGAAAATAAATACCTGTATACTTGAAGTTCATTGATAATAACAAATTACTTAAAAATAAACACACACACACACACACACACACACACACACACACACACCTCTAACATATTCAGTTTTTATTTAAAATTTCTTGACATTTGAATTGATTACAAATTGTACATAATTAAATAACGTCTATTTCACTCCTCTCTCTGTCTCTCTCTCTCTCTCTCTCTTGTATTCTCTCTCTTCTTTTCATTGTTTTTTACACCTGTTTATCGCTGGTGACTGACGTGTAGAGAGAGAGAGAGAGAGAGAGAGAGAGTCATAAGTGAGGTAAAAAGTCACGTACGTAGCAGTGAGTCGTAGCAGTGAGTCAGGAGCGAGAGAAAAAAAAAGGGGGGGGGGTCGTACCTATCATCGGTCAACACGCGAGTCGTATACAAACAATGGAATTACGTAATATTTCGAACGATTCTTATGTTAATAGATTATTATTAGGTTAAGCTAAATTAAATTCGGTCAAGATAGATTAAGTTAAGATACGTTGGGATATATTAATTTAGGTTAAGTTATGTTATATTTGGTTATGTTATGTTATATTTGGTTAGGTTAGGTTAGGTTAGGTTAGGTTAGGTTTGGTTAGGTTTGTTAATAATATAATGTTTGTATAATTGTGGTCTATTTTACGAAACAATGAGAACAGAGTGTACGTATTAACATCATCACGGTCAGACAACTAAGGTAAGCTTGTAGAGCACCCCCCCTCCTCCCCCCCAACCCCCCACAAAATACCAAAAAAAAAATCACACGAAACTATAATGAATTAAGAATGAGTTTTTCCAAGATCATGAGAGCGTGTTTGTGTGTGTGTTTTAACCCGGCAGACTCCTGTATACTATCCGCTTGGCTATTGGACACGCACACGCACACACACACACACACACGCACACACACACAGTCATATAAATAATACCAAATAGTGTTTCTCTCTGGCACTGGTTCAGGTTAGGTCGCTATATAATCAAACTAATTATTCTTATTAATGAGTTTATTGGCCTGTCACTGCTATAGGAACGTGTGTGTGTGTTGTTACGACAGTGTCGTATTTTTCAATTTTTTTTTATATAGCATGGCTCCATATTCATCCTGTAATTATGTGATGTATTTACTATTATATAATCTAGTCACCTTACCCTGTGCTGTTAAGGTTTTAACTGTTGCTATTTGTTCAAGCCCATCTTATTTCTTCATTTAGTATTGTAACAAGCATTCTGTATTGCTTTAACGACCATCTGCATCGTTAAACGACCCATGTTCACCGGCTGGTCGCTTGGCGCCAACCGACCATATATATAGTACTCCACCTGTAGACAGAGGCAGTTCAGTCATACAGTTCACATCCTTTGAGTGACACTCGTCACCTGTGACTTATACTTAATTTATTTGTGTTGTTCCTGTCGCCACCAATGTGGTATATCTATGTGAGTACCTAGTTATGTCTCTATTTATGTCCATCAGTATTTGCTTCGTTACATTTAAGTAATTTAGTGTTGTTTCACGTTAGTTAATTTCAGTGTTAGTTTTTATATGTTTATGCAGTGTTAACGTAATCCAATGCTTTATTTTTATTCTTTTGATGTTTCGATGTTTAGTATCATTTGTGTCTTAAAAGTTTCGATGGTGAATCAATTTGTTGTGACAGCCTACGAGGCTCTTTATTGTGTTTAATTAATTAAATTCTTAAAGGTTTACATTATTTATTTTTATTCCCTTTTAATTTACTTCACATTTTTGTTTGGTTACGCCGAGAACCTGGATATTTAGGTAAATTAAGAGACGGCGTAACAGTGTGTGTGTGTGTGTGTAAAGAGGACATCTACAGTACGTAATATGGTCCGCATTTTTCAATGTTTTAATGTAATGATTCTTAGGCACTGTACATTGACACACACACACACAAAAGGTAAGATCAACTTAGTTCATCTTACGTTATGTTAAGTTAGAGTAGGTTAAGTTAGATTAGGATATGCTTAGGTTAAGTTAGGTAGTTAGAATCTTAACAGAATCCCCGAGAGGACACTGAGGAACCCCGCTTCTACCACTGCATTTCGGAAAACATCATAGACAAACAACAACAACATTGACAAAACAACAACAAAATGTAACTTAACCATGAGATGAAAACTTGAACACTAATATATGAACTTATATGAAACCTCAAGAGGATAGAAACACCATAATAAAAACAAAATCCTCTGAAACTATGTCCTAATGTGACACACCGGACGAAGGATTTTGATAACCGTACCGAGACAACAGGAGTTCATTTGAGTTTTCATTGGACTCTACTTACACCAACGTCGCAGATGAATTGATATTACCTCACACGTCTTATATCCACAAATATTACTTCGATTCACGCTCATGTGTTCCAGTGTTCGCCAGGTAGACTTCTAAATTATAGAGGAGTGTAAGGGGAGGTATGGTCGTTGATAGCTCGGTGGGTGGTGGCACAGTACAGGAGGGAGCGTCTGTACTCCACCATCGTCCGCTACTAACTGCCTCTGTCTCGCCCTGTCAATCTGTCACCCACCACCCCATAGCCTCGCTCGACTAACACAGGTACAGTACCTTTGTGACTTTTCCTCTTAACAATTAAATACATAACCTAACCAAATTATGTTTCTTTGTGTGTGTGTGTGTGTGTGTGTGTGTGTGAAAGCAACACCACGGACCAGTATGCAACACACACACACACACACAAAGCAATATCGACTGAGTGGCTGATGTGTCGCCCCATAACAGAACAAACTACAGACTCCAGGAATTCACTGCATAAATATTCATCTCCTCTTTTACCTCTGCCTGACCAATAGTGATTCTGTAGAATATGTACTGTGTGTGTGTGTGTGTGTGTGTGTGTAACCAACAAAAATCTACAGCTGAAAGAACTACACAGTATACGCCCATAACATTCTCCCGTAAATAACTACAACCGCTACATAATTCTACGAAGACCAACACTCAGTCAGACGTTCACCCACAAGACCAATAATCTCACACACACAGTATATCTTCCTGGTGTTTGAAAACGTTTTTTTTTTAATCCTCAGAACACGTCACTTGAGGGATCCATACGATGTAGTGAGAAATATTTTGTCCCTTTATGTTTTGGTGTGTGTGTGTGTGGGTGTGTGTGGTGTGGTGGGGGTGTGTGTGTGTGTGGTGGGTGCGTGTGTGTGGTGGGTGTGGGTGTGTGTGGTGGGTTTGGGTGTGTGTGGTGGGTTTGGGTGTGTGTGGTGGGTGTGTGTGTGTGGTGGGTGTGGGTGTGTGTGGTGGGTGTGCGTGGTGGGTGCGTGTGTGTGTGTGGTGGGTGTGGGTGTGTGTGTGGTGGATGTGGGTGTGTGTGTGTGGTGGGTGTGTGTGTGTGTGGTGGGTGTGTGTGTGTGTGGTGGGTGTAGGTGTGTGTGGTGGGTGTGGGTGGTGGGTGTGTGTGTGTGTGTGTGTGGTGGGTGTGTGTGTGTGTGTGGTGTGGTGTGTGTGTGTGGTGGGGGTGTGTGTGTGTGTGGTGGGTGCGTGTGTGTGGTGGGTGTGTGTGTGGTGGGTGTGTGTGTGTGTGTGGTGGGTGTGTGTGTGGTGGGTGTGGGTGTGTGTGGTGGGTGCGTGTGTGTGTGGTGGGTGTGGGTGTGTGTGGTGGGTGTGGGTGTGGTGTGTGTGTGTGGTGGGTGTAGGTGTGTGTGGTGGGTGTGGGTGTGTTTGGTGGGTGTGTGTGTGTGTGTGTGGTGGGTGTGTGTGTGTGTGGTGTGTGTGTGTGTGTGTGTGGTGGGGGTGTGTGTGTGGTGGGTGCGTGTGTGTGGTGGGTGTGTGTGTGGTGGGTGTGGGTGTGTGTGGTGGGTGTGTGTGTGTGTGTGTGTGGTGGGGGTGTGTGTGTGTGTGTGTGGTGCGTGTGGGTGTGTGTGTGTGTGTGGTGTGTGCGGGTGTGTGTGGTGTGTGTGTGTGTGTGTGGTGGGTGTGTGTGTGTGTGTGTGGTGGGTGTGTGTGTGTGTGTGGTGTGTGTGTGTGGTGGGGGTGTGTGTGTGTGTGGTGGGTGCGTGTGTGTGGTGGGTGTGTGTGGTGGGTGTGGGTGTGTGTGGTGGGTGTGGGTGTGTGTGGTGGGTGTGTGTGTGTGGTGGGTGCGTGTGTGTGGTGGGTGTGTGTGTGTGTGTGTGGTGGGTGTGTGTGTGTGTGTGTGGTGGGTGCGGGTGTGTGTGGTGGGTGTGTGTGTGTGTGGTGGGTGTGGGTGGGTGTGTGTGGTGGGTGTGTGTGTGTGGTGGGTGCGTGTGTGTGGTGGGTGTGTGTGTGTGTGTGTGGTGGGTGTGGGTGTGTGTGGTGGGTGTGTGTGGTGGGTGTGGGTGTGTGTGGTGGGTGTGTGTGTGGTGTGTGTGTGTATGGTGGGTGTGTGTGTGTGTGGTGGGTGTGTGTGTGTGTGTGGTGGGTGTGTGTGTGTGTGTGGTGGGTGTGTGTGGGTGTGTGGTGGGTGTGTGTGGTGGGTGTGTGTGTGTGTGTGTGGTGGGTGTGGGTGTGTGTGGTGGGTGTGTGTGGTGGGTGTGGGTGTGTGTGGGGGTGTGTGTGTGGTGTGTGTGTGTGTGGTGGGTGTGTGTGTGTGTGGTGGTGTGTGTGTGTGTGTGGTGGGTGTGTGTGTGTGTGGTGGTGGGTGTGTGGGTGTGTGTGGTGGGTGTGTGTGTGTGTGGTGGGTGTGTGTGTGTGGTGGGTGTGTGTGGTGGGTGTGGGTGTGTGTGTGTATGGTGGGTGTGTGTGGTGGGTGTGTGTGTGTGTGGTGGGTGTGTGTGTGTGTGGTGTGTGTGTGTGGTGGGTGTGTGTGTGTGTGTGTGGTGGGTGTGTGTGTGTGTGGTGGGTGTGTGTGTGGTGGGTGTGTGTGGTGGGTGTGGGTGTGTGTGTGTATGGTGGGTGTGTGTGGTGTGTGTGTGTGTGTGTGTGTGTGTGTGTATATTTGATCTATATTTCTGTGTGAGTATTTGTGTGTACAGTATATGCATGTTTTTTATGTATGCATATACTGTATAATCTTTCTGTGTGAATGTGTGTCTTTGTGAGCGTGTGCGTGTGTGTGTACTTGTGTGTGTGTGCATGAGTTTTATGTATGCATATATGATCAATGTGCAAGTGTGTGTGTGTGTGTGTGTGTGTGTGTGTGTGTGCCTCCAATGACGTTAGGTGAAATCTGAACGGTACTCCCCCACAGGATGAAAATGGGCGAGTCCACGTATAAAAACCGCTCCTAGGAAGATCAAGGTCACAGTGTGCATCATGTCATGGTAAGAGGCGGGACTCATCATGACTGGCTTGAAGGTAAGCAACATGCATTTCAATTCTAATATACAGTATTATTTTTCCAGTGTAGTCAAGAGTTTGTTTTAAATAACATAAACAGAAAATTGCAAAGTGATTAGAACTGCATAGGTATACCGGGAAAGTATTTTATTAATATTATTGGAACCTATTAAGTCAACTCGAGTTATGGCGGCTTCAGAGACGTTCATTGGGGCGTCAGTGTTGCCAACTAAGGTGAATAGAATCTAGCGCATCTCAGGGACTCTTGAGCGTTTGTTTTTGTGGAGTAATTCTGATGTTTCGTGACTTACAACAGTTAACTTCCCAACTTCCAAGGTGTGGGAGTTGGTAACACTGAGTAATATTGCTCTGAGGTCACAAAAAACAAGTGGTGTTTTTTTACATATGACGACATAGAAAAGCACGTGGTGTTTGTTTACATCTGACGTCACCAAAAAGCACGTGGTGTTTGTTTACATCTGACGTCACAGAAAAAAAACACGTGGTTTTTGTTTACATCTGACGTCACCAAAAAGCACGTGGTGTATGTTTACATCTGACGTCACAGAAAAAAGCGCGTGGTTTTTATTTACATCTGACGTCACCAAAAAGCACGTGGTGTTTGTTTACATCTGACGTCACAGAAAAAAGCACGTGATCACTCCCCATACACAAATGACCTTATGAGACAATTTTACCTACGTACAACAAACCTAACGATACCCGATGACTCTCCCAGCTACACAAGCATCTGTAGTAACCACGAGATAACAAGGAAATCCACACAGGAGACGAAACACCTTAGCTACGGAACACACGACTGCCACACATAATTTTATACCGTCTCAACCCGTTTTTCCCTATCAAAACTGTGTTATTGTCAGGCTGGGGTGTCTAAACTGCAGGTGGGATAAGCTGGGGTGTCTAATCTTCAGGTGGGATAAGCTGGGGTGTCTAATCTTCAAGTGGAATAAGCTGGGGTGTCTAATCTTCAGGTGGGATAAGCTGGGGTGTCTAATCTTCAGGTGGAATAAGCTGGGGTGTCTAATCTTCAAGTGGAATAAGCTGGGGTGTCTAATCTTCAGATGGGATAAGCTGGGGTATCTAATCTTCAAGTGGAATAAGCTGGGGTGTGTAATCTTCAGGTGGAATAAGCTGGGGTGTGTAATCTTCAGGTGGAATAAGCTGGGTTGTCTAATCTTCAGGTGGAATAAGCTGGGTTGTCTAATCTTCAAGTGGGATATGCTGGGGTGTCTAATCTTCAGGTGCTCTCTCTCTCTCTCTCTCTCTCTCTCTCTCTCTCTCTCTCTCGCCAAAGTGAAACAGTGGCATTATGACAGGTGTGTCTGTCAGCGCAGGTGGAAAATTACCTGCCTCGTCCTACTCCGTTGCCCTTAGTGGCACATGACTGAGCCAGCCACCGCCCTCTCTATATACCTATCTACCTATCTTTCTACCCACCCACCCATCCATTCATCCATTCATCCATCCATCTTCAATCTGTGCACAATCTTTCCTCGCTCTCTCTCTCTCTCTCTCTCTCTCTCTCTCATCTCACTCAGAGGCATACTCCCAATTCTCTACCTTAATTGATCAAATGTACCTGTGTTGGTTACCCCGCTTAAGACTGGTTGATGAGAGAGAGAGAGAGAGAGTTTGGTTTGTACGAATCTGGTGAAAGTACAACACCTCGTTTTCTCTCGTTGGTTTCTGATGGGGGAGAGTACTCATTATCTTTCCGTGGTCGTGATTAATTTTTTCTGTCTCTCTTTATCTTTAATAACGCTCTCTCTCTCTCTCTCTCTCTCTCTCTCTCTCTCTCTCTCTCTCTCTCTCTCTCTCTCTCAGTGTTATTATTTGTCGCATACGTCTTTATTACGTCCCGAGATAGTTATTTATTATTATTATTATTATTATTATTATTATCATTATTATTATTATTATTGAGGATGACACCTTGCTTAATAAACTAATCAGACAATGATTTCTTCAACAGGTGATGGTCTCAGCCATCTTAATGCTACACCTGCTCAGAGTGGAATCTAAAGCAGATTTTGGTGACCGTATCATCAGCCACCTCACCGACACTCAGCCCAGGAGTAGAGGCTTGACTGACTCGCTCCTGGAGAAGAGCCAAGGACTCCCAGACGCACAAACGGGACCCAATGGAAGTTCCTCTCAGGTAGATGATTCCGTCAATGACTCCCGTATCAAGTTACCTGCTGACGGCGGTGTGTCTCCCGCCTCGGTAGACGATGCTGTAAGTGGTGGCCAAGCCGGTCTCGACGCTATAGGTCCTATGTTATCACTTACTAAACCAGTGCAGGCAGGAAACAGACCGAGGCCTCTGTACACACGATATCAAAAGAGGCAACAGAAAACTAAGCCAATTGGTCATGCTCCAGGGGAGACTAGGCGAAACCTGCCGCCTCTGTATAACAGAAACAGACCCATGACTGAAAATTCGTGGGAAAACTCTTCCGTGGAGCATCAACATCCGGGCTTAAGGCCCAGCCATTCTTCAGATTATGATGAAAACGAAGACACAAGTAATGAGAGAGAGATTGTTTCTGTTGCAATTGATGGAGATGATGATGATGGTGATGACTTCAGCGACGGAGTGATGAAAGCTCAGAGTGTTGCAGGGTTCAACTCAGAGAAGAGCCGCGTCACAGACTCTATCACCCAGAATTATGAATCAGGACATCTGTCTGAGGGTCAACCTGGAGAAATTCATCAGTGCTCTGGCTCCCTGACGGCAGCAGACTGTGAGCTAAACACAGATGGAAGTCTGACGCACCACACACTCAACAACCAGGTCAAAAAACTATCAAACAGAGAACAGGCTGAAGGGGACCAGTCTCTTACTGTATACCAAGACTCTGTGATGAGTAGTGGACAAACACACTTCGAGATCAACGACAACAGCGATACTTCTTATTCCTCACAACAGAAAGACAGTGAAAAAGGCTCTCTTACTTCCACCACGTCTGGAGAAGTTGAAGCTACCAGATGGGGCTCAGAAAATGTAATACAGAGAATGCAAACTTTTGTTCGTACCAGTACAACTCCTCCCGTGACGTCAGTATCAACCGTGCGTGATCTCAACAAAGCAGAAATCGGAAATTATCCCGCCACATACACCGGCATGAGAGGGAAACGCAATTACGAAAATATAATTCAGTCATTACTTTCTCACGGGACTGATAACTTACTTACTAATTACATGATGATAAGTGGGGAGCTGATTAATGATGATACGCAGAAAAAAGAATCAGACAGCCATGAACCATCCACTTTACTCTCCTCATTAACTAGTGAAAGCTCAGCGTTTGATATTACAAGTAAAATACGAGATTCCTTCACCAAGGCTCTACGGCGAAGGTTCAAAGAAAATGGTCACCAAAAACGTACTAGAGAAAACGCAAATGGTAGGAGTCAAGGGGTGACTCTACTAGATGTGCCACAGCTTCAAGAATATTTTAACGTTGCACAAGATATAGCAAAGACTTCAACGATGGAAAAGAGTAATACAGGTGAGTAATGAATTTCTGAGCATAATTATATAACATATCTAAGAATTATGTAGCAATTTATTTAGTCACGTAATTGTATTGAACAATCTGGATACAAATTAGTATAGTTTCATGAATTTGTGTCCCAGTTGAACATCGATATCTCAACCACAATGAAAATATTAATTAAGTTTCTACTATTTTCGCTCCCATTAGATTTGGTGTTGAGAAATGTGAAATGATTATATGTATTACTTGAGCTATACGATTATATGAATTAATAATCTTGGTGCAGAAAATTATATAAAAAAAGAGCTTGAGATGATAAGCAACTTTCACCTCAAACAACACCCCATTACTGTACAGATTTGCTTTCGTTAACTAAGGTTTTTTTCTGTCTCAACTAATTGTTTTAATCCTTTCTTTACGGGGACTCCACTTTTAGCTAACACCAGACGGCTTTGTGTAATGGCTCTAATTCATAATAAAAGTCTCTTCCATGTCTAGGTTCAATTTAACAGTCAGCGTTTTCTATCACTAATTACTCCAGTTACGACCATAGTTTCTTACAAGTTACTTTTGTTTACAGATCGACAGGACGTAGCAAGCTCCTCACCCGGGCAGTACCACCACCACCCCCTCCCTCATTTCTCCACCGAGTCTCACTTACCCAGACATGAAGACCACCAACAGCGAGAGGGCGTGGGTGTACCAGAGTGGGAGTTGGACCCGGTGTTAAGAGATTCTATTCTGGATTATGGAAGTAAACGTTTTAGAGGGCAACATCTGAACTTGTTTCCTGTAGACAACACAGAAGACTCGCTTGGGCGTGTTGAGGCTCCTACACACGAGGACAAACGTGGAAAGGGTAAACTCTCAAGTGAGGAAGACGAGTCATTCTTCGATTCCTTATTCAGCTTCTTCAACGTTAAGGGAGTCAGTGATGAGGCTTTTGAGAACTCTGGCCATGACAAGCACAATGTTCGAGGCTCGTCTGGCGAACACGGGAGTAACTTGAAGGACGAACAGAGAAACACTGAGGTCACAACACGCCATCCAAGTCCAAAATATAATTCACAGACTAAACCAGACCATAAGTACAGTCCTACCTCCCAGTACCACAACACACCATTACAGTCTGTTTCTCCTTCACCTCACTCTCAGTCTGATTCAACATTTTATAATATACCTCCTTCAGTCTACGGTGAATCCCTTCCTGATCCTCTACACATAACCTCTCAGGGGTCATTTTTCCCAGACCTGACTCCCCACCAAGAGGATCATTTGCCAATTGTGTCGTTGTCACAGCCTCAGACTTACATCCCAAATCGACCACCTCCATCTGCTGTCATTCCTCCATCACCATCAACAATTTCCTTTCAATCGTTCACTGAATCTGACTCAAGATATTCCCTAAGTCATGATAAAGAATATAGCGCAGCAGCCAACACCCGCGACACTCTATGGGAGTTTGATATTAACTCCGATGAAAGAACGAATAATGATGATGGCAGTTTCAGGGGAGCTCTTGAGACAGTGAACAAGGAAGTGCCGCTCTATCTCGATTATCAACGGAACCCCAGCGATATACTGACACATAAAGACAGACCAAATAAATTGCTTCTTGAGTCAGTGGCTTACCCTCAGTCTTCAGTAACACGTACACCACTGAGTACTGTCTCCTCACTGAACAGCCCCCTGTCTCCTCCAACACCCACATCTCAGTCTTCACTTCAACTAACTCTGTCATCTATATTCCCTCCACCTCTTCCTCCATTCTCTGGTGAGAGTAGACTCCAAGAATCTCGACCAAGAGGTTTCATTCGTGCTTCAGTAGCGGATAACACGCCCGCAGCACCTCCCCACGCCCCGGCTCTCGTTATACCCATTCCTGTCACTTCAGAAGGAAAGGTACAATTCCCGGAACACATCAACTTACCCAGCGGCAGAAGGAAAGCTCCCCGAAATCCAGAAAATGGTGAGACGTATGTGAAGATTCAAGACAGTAGACAGAGCAGAGGATCCCGCAGTTGGAATAACAACAGAAGACCTCGGTGGAAACACGTGGGCGGGATTCTCTCTGGCTACCAAGGAATCGGAAAGCCCCTGAGAGGTGAGGGGATCAGGCGGCCACATTCTAAATTAAGAAATGGACACACTGTTATCCCAAGCATCTGGCCACTGAATGACCCGTTCTTCTTTCGCCCTCAAGGACCACCGGGTCACTTGATAAACTCATGGTCGATACGACCGAATCAGCCATCCATGAAACACCTACACACTCACCTGAAACCTCCATCGGCTGTAGTTAACTATGACGGAGGTTACAAGCAACAAGACGCACCACACCTGCACGACACTGCTGACTCACCCGAGGCTGTTGACACTGACGCAAAAGGAAATAAAAATCATCGACAGTTGCCTGAGAGTAGCGGGGCGTTCATAGTTAATCACTCACGAGACAATTCCTCATCACACAGCTTTGAGTACTTTAATATTTTACCTGACCAGACCCAGCACGACGGTAGACCTTCCTCCCTTTCTTCTACTCCTACCATTTCTCCTCCCTCAACCTCTCGTCCACCACCCCGCTATGATTCCTTCGGTATCCTCCTCTCCCGCCAACCAATCCCCCATCACCGACCACACCAACACCCACAACATATCACAAACCCAAGAAAATCTCATCCATTTCTGTCAACGAGTGAAAGTTCCCTTACTCATCCTTCACTCAACACTCTGGCCAAATCCTCACCCCAACTTCGAGGTAGCGATACACTTGGTGGTCGCGTCTCGTCGAGTAATAGGATAGAGAGTGACTTCATTCCCCTGTACGAGGTGTCACAGCCCTTACCCACAGCTCCTACCTCAAGAGAGTCTCGGATGTCAGAGAGTCACGCTAAGATGATGAAAAATCTGCGCTATGGTGTAAATGGTGTCCCTCTTGACGTGTGGATCCCCATCGAGTGATAAAATGGACCTAACCTAACCTAACCTACCCTTACCTAACCTAACCTAACCTAACCTAACCTGAAACAGAGAGAAATGAGTTGATAAGGTTGGATGATAAATGTAGGAAGTGAGAGTAAAGTCACGAAACAATGTATACACACACACACACACACACACACACATGGAGCTTCACACACACACACACACACACATGGAGCTTCACTATGTAAATAAAACACCTGCTTCCATACGTGTCTTTTTTTTCTCCCAGTTTCTTGATGTTACCGAGTTTGTTGTTAAGTTAGGTTAGGTTAGAGTACCTAAAGTTACGGTGAAATACGCTGAGGGTTTAATCATTTAGGTGATTCGAAAGATAATCCACAGGTGATAACAGGTGTTCAACGTTAGATAATCCACAGGTGATAACAGGTGTTCAACGTTAGATAATCCACAGGTGATAACAGGTGTTCAACGTTAGATAATCCACAGGTGATAACAGGTGTTCAACGTTAGATAATCCGCAGGTGTTCAAAGTCAAATAATCCACAGGTGTTAACAGGTTTTCACAGGTAGATAATCCACAGGTGTTCACAGATAGATAGTCCATAGCTGTTGTTAATTAAATACGTAAAATTATATAACTACCAGGAAGATAATTTACGTGTGTCAATAGTAAACAATAATAATCTGTTATCGAGAACTGTTATGACGTGAAGCTGTTGTTGAACTTTTGATCAATAACATAAGGTCTAGTTCATTTGTTCGTCTCTTTTATGAAATTAGGATAGAGAAATGATGAGATTTGTATTATTGTTATTGTTAGTATTATTGTTAGTATTATTATTATCATTATTATCATTATTGTTAGTATTTATTATTACTATTAAACTTTTATGACACGTGAAATAAAGAAATAGACTATAGATAATTTATTACGTGTAAATTCCTGAGTCATAACACCTGCAAACTGAAGTGAGAACGATGAAGTGGCATGTGTAGACTGCCCCCCCCCCCCCCACCTCCCTCCACCACCAACCACATCTACCACAACCACCACCACATAGGTTGCTGACACCTGGGTGAATATAAAGGGTTGCCGAAAGGTTATGCATCATTTGTACAGGTGTTTGAACTGGCAGCGACAGTGGAGTTCCTGACACCTGTTATGATTCATGAACTTTGTTTTCGTTGCTGGAGAGGCGAGACAGGTGTGTGTGTGTGTGTGTGTGTGTGTCACCTACAATACACAATGGGATTCTCAACATTGGAGGATACAGAGGTTGAGACTGACACCTGTTGTCACCTGTCTGTTACACTTATGACTTCCGCACTATTCCTCCATAACACCTGTATACCACACACGTACACACACACACACACACACACACAGAGCGTTTAAGTATAGATTCTAAGTCTTAAAATTATAATAATGTAAAACAAGAGATTAGGTTAGGTTAGGTTAGGTTGAGTTAGGTTAGGCTAGGCACATATATGGACATGGACGTAGGTGACAAAGGGCTGTTGGGTCACGTACAAACAATACTGTGACGGACACCAAGGACAGAAGATGCATTGATTTTTTTTGGGGGGAATAAGAAAAACGAAATAAGAATTAATAGCATCATAATACTGTATCAACCGATGACGCCCCCCCTATTGTGTGAGAGACGAGTGGGACGACTTGTGGTACTACGACGACTAGATAACGACTACGATGTGGTATAAACGACTGTAAGGAGGATACCTGGAACGTAAACAGTAAAGGTAGTTGGTGTTAATTAATGGTATATACAGTAATGCTACCTGGTCTTACCTGAAACGTAAGGTTAACTCAAACACTCCATAACAACAGATTCTTTAACCTTAAGAGAGACCCAAAGTATTTGACCGGATGACGAAGATTTGTACCCACGGCTAAATTCCTCGATATTGTTCCTGAAACCGTTTGCGGAGTCTCGGTGACACAATGCAAACACCAACAACACTATCAATATGGCTGGACCTCCCCTGAGAGTCACCTGATAAAGAGAATGTCAATTGGATCATACAAAAAAAGAGAATCCTTTGTTTAGAATCAGTCATTGCCTCCTATAGGGAAGTATAGTATATTTAATTTCCAAAGCCCTGTCAACCTCTCTTCTTGAACCACGAACCTTATAAGATTCAGATTCGTGAACCCGAACCCTATGTGGACTGTGCTACTTATAAGCCACACCTCCAAATGGGATGAAGTCACCAATGTTTTTGCTTTTTCATCCCAGGAAGAACAAAGCAACCTGTGGATCACCCCCCGTCCCGGTGTCGTCTTTTTCAGTTGTTCTAGTTCGGAAAAATAAAATTGTCGCCACGTTAACACCTTTGGTACACCTGTTGAAAGGCGGGAATCGAGGACGAGGTGAATGTACGGGAGGTGTACGTGGGTGTTTGGGGGGGGGGGGGGCAGAGGAAGGGATGGGGAGGATGAGTTGGATGTGGAGTGAGGAAGAAGGGGGAGGAAGGTGGGGGGGAGGAAGGGGGGGGGTTTCAGAAGCTATAATATTGTTCTCGTGTTAGTTGTTGAAGCCACAGTCGACCCGGGATCACCACGACGAGCACACACACACACATACTGTATACACACACTCGTTCGCCAGCAGGAGGAAAAGAGAGAGACCCACACTACAGAGAGGGTTCCCTACAGCAGGAGTGGCAGCAGCAAGCAGTCAGTCAGTAGCAGCAGCAGCAGCAATCAGTGAACAAGCATCAACATGAAGACTAACATTCTACTGATGTGCCTGGCCCTTTCAGCTGTCCAGGTCGCCACAGCTGAAGGAGACGAACCAGAGGTATGTGTCGAAGTCTTTGAACCTGTGAGTTTTTAATTCCCAAAGATAAACAGTGACTCTTCTGATTCCTGTTACGTTATTATCTCCTCCACCTTCTTCTCCTCTCCTTCTACACTTCTATTTCTACTATGTATTTTCAACTTCTAATTCCTCTCATCTATACCTCTTCTATTCTTAATCTTCTATTTGAAAAACCCAGAGTCTACTTATTCTACCTTCGCTTGTAGTTCCACTGCTGGTTATTAGTGGTGTATGAACGACACACACACACACTCAATTGTCTGTCTCTCGTCAATTGATTGTATTTATTTGTGAACTGTATGTAGATCAGTGTTTGTAATATCCTCTGGTGGGACGGGACCAAGCGCAAGATGTTTCTACGCCAGACTCGCGGAGTTGATCTCCGAACAGAAGCAGCAGCCCAGAAGTTATGTTACAGCCTGGATGACATGTCGACTGTCTTTCTCTCTCCTTCGGTCGGCTTTGCTCTGCCTCAGGGGAACGAGAGCTTCTGCCCCAACTCCAACAACTGCTGCAGATATTGACTATGAGGCTACAGTCACTGAATGCCGCATAGATCTGCGGCTCAACTAATTTAACACAGATAGGATAGCTACTAATGTATTAGGATATTTAATATTAAGGTAATTAAATGATGGCGAAGGTGTGGCTATTGGGGGAGGCTGGAGGCCACGCTAAAATAAAAATAAAAAGTAGTAGTAGTAGTATCACATTAACTTAAGCTGTCTTACCCACGCACAGAAGGCGGGAGAGGAGGCAGTCGTCATCCCTGAGGAGACTACACTTGCTGCTGCAGACGACAGAGACGAGGAAACGCGAACCCTACTTTGCAGGAAAACTCTGGGTGCGACCTGTGCCGTCAGCGGTGGGATATGTGTCATGAAAGGAGGCTGCGGCAGGAAAGGCAGGGTCCTCTCTTTGGGGAAATGCCAATCTTGTACTTGTTGTCCAAGTGGTAAGAGGAAGGAGCTATCATAGACCTGTTGATATTAGTATTGTGTTTACCAGGTAGATGGATGCTCCGCTAAGTTGGTATCACTATTATTTTTTTTTACCTTTTAGAAATGATCTTTAATATAAACCACAAAACAATTAATAATGATTGTTGATTATTATTATTATTACTAGTATTATCAAAATATATTCTTATCATTATTATAACCACTAGCCGAACTACTATTAACATTGTTAGTAATATTAACATCTTCTTATAGTCATGACCTCTTTGCTCTCTCTCTATCACCCGCCAGTTCAGATTAGCTGCCCCAGGACTAATGCCTGCCAATGGAAAGGTGGCAACTGCATGAAGCATTGTCCTTGGGGGATGAAGCCCATGCCGGGACTCTGCTCATATTCGTCTTGTAGCTGTTGTGTGCCTGACAACCAGTGCGTGACGACCAACGAATGTTTTGCACTGAAGGGGAAGTGTGTGCAGAGTGGGTCGTGCGTAGGCGGGGAAATCAAGCCAGCGTCGTGTTCAGGAGGATCATCATGTGTCTGCTGTGCTCCGAAGACTCCAAGTGAGTGACTTTATCTTGAGTTCTGATTGGCTGATGTATCTATATATCTATCCTTTCCCGATGGTAGTATGGTTATGTTAATTCACTCATGGTAACAAATCACAGTCACTCATGGTAGGTAACAAATCACAGTCACTCATGGTAGGTAACAAATCACAGTCACTCATGGTAGGTAACAAATCACAGTCACTCATGGTAGGTAACAAATCACAGTCACTCATGGTAGGTAACAAATCACAGTCACTCATGGTAGGTAACAAATCACAGTCACTCATGGTAGGTAACAAATCACAGTCACTCATGGTAGGTAACAAATCACAGTCACTCATGGTAGGTAACCAGTCACAGTCACTCATGGTCACTCTTCCTCCCTTCCAGCACCAACTTGTACCATCACCCCCCAAAAATGTCTTAAGCAGGGAGGCAGCTGCAAGACACAGTGTTCCTCTAACCAAGACGTGTACCCCGATGCTTGCAGTGAGAGCGGCTGCAAGTGCTGTATTCCTAAAGGTGACGACATTATAACCTTGGTATTTGTTTAGCTAAATCGACTTGTAAACTACGCTTAAAGTATTTAATCTTGAGATTTAAACCTCTGAGCTTATTTCACACTCAAATTAAACTCTCCAAGCTTATTTCACACTCAAATTAAACTCTCCAAGCTTATTTCACACACAAATTAAACTCTCCAAGCTTATTTCACACTCATTAAAACTCCCCCCAAGTGAAATGAACTCAAGGGGCTAAACTTCACGTGATAAGATTTATTTTTTAGCGTCCTCTTATGACCGGTGTTGTCAGCAGGTTGTTGGATAAAGGAGAAATGTACAAAGCGTGGAGGTTCATGCAAGGCAAGCTGTGGCCCAGGAGAAGAATACGTCGGGAATGGCTGCACTGGTCTAAACTGTGTGTGCTGTAAGCCTGCCAGGAAAGGTAAGTCCGTTTTTTCTACCTGAGGGTCAATTTTTTTTTTTTTTTAACTGTGGGTCAATTTTTTTTTACCTGTGGGTCATTTTTTATACCTGTGATATATTGAGAAGTGATAATTCACCGTATGTTAATAATCTCCCTCACACACACACACACACACACACACACACACACACACACACAAACACACACACACCAACTTATCATCACCCTACTCCCTTCCCCCCACCTAATACTTTGACCTCTTTGCTGTAGAACGTTGTATAGCCTCCAGGGAGTGTATTGATAAGTACGGGAAGTGTAAGGAGTGGTGTGAGGGCCAAGAAAAGGAATTGGCCTATGGATGTACAGGGGGACCCTATTGCAAATGCTGTTACGTTCCCTACTAAACAGAACAAGAGAAGGTGAGTAATAGGTGTGGGTTTTCTTCTCCCTCCCTATTCCTTCCTTTACTCCCTCCTTTCCCTTTCTTCTCTACTCTCCACTGCTTCCTCCTCCCTACTCCAGTCCCTATTTTTCTTCTGTCTGTCTCTGTCTATCTGTTTGTTTACTCTTGTGTCTATCAGAGAGAGAGAGAGAGAGAGAGAGAGAGAGAGAGAGAGAGAGAGAGAGAGAGTAATTACCTTTCAATGGTCCTCCTCCAGGTTGCCAAGGTGGGGTCGTCCTCGAAAAGAAGTCAAGGAAGAATCAAGAAGAAACAAGGAAAGAAGGAAGGGAGGAAAGAAGAACGAAGGGTGAAAGGAGGGAGAGAAGAAGGAAGGAAGGAACAAAGGAAGGAAGGAAGAAAGAAAGGAAGAAGGAAGGCTGGAAGAAAGAAAGGACGGAAGTAAGGAAGGGTGGAATGACGTGAGCAGGTTGTCATGGTGTTCATATTTATACAAAAACACGAGAATCAGAGGAATAATAATAATAATAATAATAATAATAATAATAATAATAATAATAAGAGATAACTTTTCACACGAGGAAGAAGTGTGTGTGTGTGAGAGAGAGAGAGAGAGTTGGATAAATATATCTAAGATTTCTCTACGTGTCACTGATCTGAAACCATAATACTAGATTCAGGATTATCAAGAACGATATTCGTACATTAGATTATTATAGAAGTAAGAATTCTAAGGTCTGTATTCTCAACCAAGATATCTAAATTTCTTTTGCTCTGATTCGAATAATTGATATATATTTTTACTTCTTTAATTTCTGTTGATGTGATTTAAAAGTCTGTATGGCTTTTTTGTATTGCTTTAGGTCAAGTTAGATGTTTTATTTGTTTTAATTGGACTTAATAGGTTTACATTTTGGTGGGTGAGTATTGTCTGCTATCTGAGTGACTTGATGTGGTTTTAGGCACCTAGAAAATGGATGTTTATATTATTGTTCTGTCACTCGTAAACATTTTTATGACGCCAAAAAAAATGTTTCAAATTTGGTATTTATATCCAGTGTCATCTATTGCCAAGAAATACAATTAGAAGGTTGTTAACTCTATCATGTTTGCTAATCTATCCTAGGCACGTAATGCGCTCGTCATGGAAACGTCAGGTAGCAGAAATAAGTTAGGATCCACCATAATGTTTTATTTATTTTGTGTTTGAAGCGTTTCTACTACACAGCATAGTAAAATATGTACTACAAGAATAAGGGAAAAATTACACTGCAATTTTCTTGTTACGCAATAAAGTGTTTTATTTTGGAAGTTAAGAGTTTAAATGTTATCCTTCTTTTCACTGTAAGAGCCAATCACAGCTGAGCTTACAAGACTCGGAAGATGTTTTGTAAGACGTTGTTTGATTGGGTAATGGGTATCGAGTTGCGTTTATAATAAGAAACAAAAGAAATGTAAAATGCAAGGTTACATACACCGTAGGGTCAAGACCTATTCCGGCGCTGCTCCCGCTACACACCTGCCCCCCTTGGCCAATGTCGGCCCATTCCCCAAGTCCCTCTCCCCGACCCATCCTCACCACCGGGATATCTACATAATCAAAAGTGACAATTTCGTTTCGGAAAGAAGTGTGATCAGTGTTGACCAGTGATGAACAGTGTTTAAGCCAGTGAATTCAGCACCAGACAGTACCAGTGAGAGCCGTGAACTACCACTGAGATAAGCAGCCCTGGCAACTAACCACCATCTTCTGACAAGGAGGTGCTAATCCGTCCACCCTGGGAACAACAGAGAGCCGGCCGGCTATGCACCTGACTACAGGATAACACATCACATCCCAGTAAGGTACTGTGAGACCACCCCAAACCACACATAAGAACATAAGAATGGAGGAAACTGCAGCTGGCCTATTGGCCGATACTGGGCAGTGCCGTTTACACCCAACCCCCATTGCTCATATAAGCATCCAACCTATGTTTGAAGCTATCCAGCGTATTCGAGTTAATGATGATATTTGGCAACTTGTTCCATTCATCCACTACTCTGTTTCCACGTCCTATTTTAGTGTCATCAGCAAATTTACTTACTTTGCTGTCTATGCCGATATCTATGTCGTTTATGTATATAATAAATAATAATGGTCCAAGTGCTGAGCCTTGGGGAACTCCACTAGTGACGTTGCTCCAATAGGACTCAGTGCCGTTAATGCTCACTCGCTGTTTCCTGTCCTGTAACCACGCCCTAATCCATTTAAGGATATTACCTTCGATGCCATGTCCTTCTACCTTTCTAATTAGTCTTTCGTGGGGGACTCTGTCGAAGGCTTTGCTAAAGTCGAGATATACCACATCATAATTGTGCCCCTCGTCCACCGATTCGAAAACTGATGAAAAGAATGTTAATAGATTAGTTTGACATGAACGCCTGCTTGTGAAGCCATGCTGGGAATCATTGATCAATTGGTGCTTCTCCAGGTGATTTCGAATAGAGTTTGCAATGATTGCTTCCAGTAATTTGCCTACTATTGATGTTGGACTGATTGGGCGGTAGTTAGAGGATAGTGAACTATCCACCTTCTTGAAAATCGGTATTACATTCGCTGTCCTCCAGGATTTTTGTACTACACCTGTTTTTAAGGACATGTTAAACAACTTTGCTAAGGGCATACTAAGCTCTTCCTTACATTCCTTTAATACTCTGGCAAATATCTCATCGGGACCAGGTGACTTATTAGGCTTTAGTTTGTCTGTTTGCTTACTAACATCGTTACTAGTCACTACTATCTCCCTTAATTTGTTTTTTTCACTATCTCTGAATAGAGTCGGTGCCTCGGGTATCATGTTTAAATTTTCGGTGGTGAAAACTGTTGAAAAATATTTATTCAGATTATTGCTCATTTCTCGTCTTAATCAGTTAGCTCGCTGGTATCTGACTGTATTGGTCCAATATTTTCTCGTGTTCTAGTTTGATACATTTGGTAGAATCCTTTGGGGTTTGTCTTCACCTCCCTTGCTATCTTTACCTGATTATTCCTCTTAGCTTTCCCTATCTCGGTCTTAACTCTACTCGCCAATACCTTATAATAATCCCCCAGGTAAATTTCGCCACAATTTATCCTTCTACCTATAGCCTTCCTTTGGCCAAAAATGTTCTTTAAATAATTATTTATCCATTTAGGGTCATTGTTGTCTGATCTGAGTTTTTTGTATGGTATTTTCTGCCTTTGTGCATTAAGTAACTCATTATTTAAATTGTCGTGGAACTCGGCTATCTTAGATCTCGTTATCAGGTTGGTGTCATCTGTCAGGTTCAAGCCCAAACGCGACACCCCCTCCCTCAACTGCCTCTTCAAACTATCAAAGTTTGCCCTTCTGAAATCTGGGACTTTTGTGGAATTTTCCTTACGTCTGCCCTGAAAATCTAACTGGAATCTAATTTCTTTGTGATCTCTGTTTGCAAGCTCGTTCCCTCCCTCGACATTGCTAATGAGGTTTTCTCTGTTCGACAGAACTAAATCGAGTATATTATTACCCCGGGTGGGTTCGGTTATATGTTGACTTAGGAAACAGTCCTGGATCGTTTCGAGAAAATCCTCTGATTCTGAGTTACCCGTAAGGTCAGTCCAATCTATTTGGCCAAGGTTAAAGTCGCCTACTATACGGACTTTGTTGTGTCCCATGACTACGTGAGGTCCTTCATATCAACACCCGAGGACGAGTTACTACACCACGTGAACACCTCACCACCTGGTGTCTCAATGACTAGCCCAGGCCCGGGCCATCAACTGTAAACTATAAGAGTTTATATGTTCAATCATTGTTCCTTCTTCATTCAGTAGTGAAAGGTTTTGTTAAACGACCCACCCACCCCATGTATTTGTTTGTAATAAGTCATTTTTGTCTAATGTATATTTTCAGCCTTCGGGCTGCCGACCTTTTCAATTGCCGTTAATTATTATCATCAATATTATTATTATTATTACATACATACATACATACATACATAATGGTCGCCCCTCGTGTACGAGGATGGCCGGCTCAAGGGCCACCTAGGCGTGAATTTGTTTAAGGTGTAGAAGCTGTCGCCAACACAACAACCAAACCCCAAGTTAACGAGCTGCATGACCCAGTGTCAAGGAATAGTCCGAGAAGACCGGATAACTCGCCAACTGCACTGGCTAACCATTACCCCGGAACACGATCCGAAAATCAATTAACACACACACACACACACAGCGTCTACATATGAGCTACATACAGTATGTCACTCTGTACACCTACTAATGATCGCTGACAGATAACTTTTTCCTCCATAGTGTAGTGTTGGATGTGTACACGGTGTTGTGAATGTTGGATGTGTACACGGTGTTGTGAATGTTGGATGTGTACACGGTGTTGTGAATGTTGGATGTGTACACGGTGTTGTGAATGTTGGATGTGTAAACGGTGTTATGAATGTTGGATGTGTACACGGTGTTGTGAATGTTGGATGTGTACACGGTGTTATGAATGTTGGATGTGTACACGCTGTTATGAATGTTGGATGTGTACACGGTGTTGTGAATGTTGGATGTGTACACGATGTTGTGAATGTTGGATGTGTACACGGTGTTGTGAATGTTGGATGTGTACACGGTGTTATGAATGTTGGATGTGTACACGGTGTTATGAATGTTGGATGTGTACATGGTTTTATCATCTAACGTTACTGGGGGCTTAGGTTAGGTTGAATTATTATCAGATTAGCTTAGAGTATAAGTTAGATTAGGTTATGTTAACATAAGAACATAAGAATGGAGGAAACTGCAGCGGGCCTATTGGCCCATACTGGGCAGTCCCGTTTACACCCAACCCCTATTGCTCATATAAGCATCCAACCTATGTTTGAAGCTATCCAGCGTATTCGAGTTAATGATGATATTTGGTAACTTGTTCCATTCATCCACTACTCTGTTTCCAAACCAGTGTTTACCTATTTCGCGCCTAAATCTAAATTTGTCTAATTTAAAACCATTGTTACGAGTTCGCTCCTGGTTGGATAGTTTGAATACCTTGGTAATGTCCCCTTTGTTTAGCCCTGACTTCCTTTTATACACCTCAATCATGTCGCCCCTCGCTCTATGTCTCTCGAGGAAGTGCAAATTAAGATGCTTTAACCTGTCTCTGTACTCAAGGTTCCTAATGCCCGGGATTAGTCTTGTCAATCTCCTCTGGATTCTTTCCAATGATTCTATATCCATTCTGTAATACGGTGACCAGAACTGCACTGCGTAATCCAGGTGAGGTCTCACAAGCGCAAGATATAATCTTAAGATGATCTCGCTAGTCTTGTAACTAACACTCCTTTGTATGAACCCAAGTACTTTATTAGCCTTGTAACGAGCAAGAAAACATTGTTTACTTGGCTTCAGAGTCCTACTTATCATTACTCCTAAATCTCTCTCGAAGTCGGATTTCTCAATGGTATCGTTGTTCATCTGGTAACTGGTTCCCTGTTTACGTCTCCTAAACTGAGTATTTTACATTTGTCCACATTGAATTTCATCTGCCATTTTTCAGACCATTCGAAAAATTTGTTTAGATCTTCCTGTAGTTTTGCGGAGTCCTCGTCAGATTTAATTACACGTCCTATATTACTGTCATCAGCAAATTTACTTATGTTGCTGTCTATACCGATATCTATGTCGTTTATGTATATAATAAATAATAATGGTTCAAGTACTGAGCCTTGGGAAACCCCACTAGTGACGTTGCTCCAATGGGATTTAGTGCCGTTAATGCTCACTCGCTGTTTCCTGTCCTGTAACCACGCCCTAATCCATCTAAGGATTTGATGCCATGTGCTTCTACCTTTCTTATTAGTCTTTCGTGGGGGACTCTGTCGAATGCTTTGCTTAAGTCGAGTTATACCACATCATAATTGTGCCCCTCGTCCACCTAATGTGTCTGTCTGTCAATATTTCGCCCGTCCCCGCTTTTCAAGAGCAGTAGATTAAGGGAAAGCTTAATAATAATAATAATAAAATCAGTTAAATCATCAGCTAGGTATAATATTGGTTTGACATGCATATAGACAATACAGGTATACAACAGTTCAGCTAGACAACGCAGGTATACCGCATACATAGACCGTGGAGGTATGTAGACTACAGGTATATAACATTAATCAACAGTAAGGTAGCTTGATCAAGGAAAGCTAACAAAGCTATCAGATACTTAGACATAGCTTAGACTTAGTTAATAATCATCAATAATATACCTGGTTATTCTACAGGTGTAAAAGTCAACTCGAACTAAGGAACGCGTGGTGCCTGACTGAATCCATTAACCCCAACAGGTAAATAGATTAGGTGAGGGACACAAAGACTGAAATAGATCATGACTCGTATTGTATAAGCTGTCATACCACCTAACAAGGCATTGTGTATATATATCTAGCGTGTGGTGGGGTTCGTTTCAGCCAAGGGTTCAGAAAGAATTATGAGAGTATTGAACTTTGAATCATATACACATATATATATATTTGCAACAGATTTATATGTACACCTGTGGCCCCTTACGTCAATGTCCCTAGGAACTGTGTGTGTGTGTGTGTGTGTGTGTTAGCAACCGCATCACCAGGTCACACGTCATCACTACCAACTCCCGCAGGTGTTGCTAATGATTATGAAACGATGATGATGATAATAATGGCGTAATAATTAATTACTCAGATCTAACTTAATCTAACCTAATCTAATCTAAGTTAAATTAATCTAACCTAAACTAACTTGAATTAATCTTATCTAACCTAACTTAACCTAAAATACACTAATCTAACTTATCCTAACCTAAAACACCATAACCTAACCTAAACTAACCTAACCTAAATTATCCAAACCCAATCTAACCTAAACTAATCTCCTAAACACTCAACTAACGTAACCAAATCTAAATTAACCTACAGCAGCCAAACCTAAACTTAAATATACTTAACTAACATACTGAGCTAATTAACGATCTTAGGACAAGGTAGGTTTGCATTCTGTCCTACACTTTAGCTTTCGCCAGGCAAGATCTACTGGTGATCTGCTCTCCTACTGCACCCATCTTTGGTCATCCTCTCTTAGGGATTATGGGGAAACTTTCGTCGTGGCCCTCGACATCTCCAAAGCATTTGACAGGGTATGGCACAAGTCTTTGCTTTCTAAACTTCACTCTTATGGTTTCTCTCCCCACTTTGTTCTCTAATCTCTAGCTTCCTTGAGAATCGATCCGTAGCAGTTGTTGTCGAGGGATCGATCTCTCGCTCTTTCTCTACCAATAGTGGTGTCCCACAGGGTTCTGTTCTTTCACCTACTCTCTTTCTTCTTTTTTTCAATGATTTACTTCACACTACAACTAATTCTATCCATTCTTACGCTGATGATTCTACTCTTCACTCTTCCTCACATTTTCCCCTTCCTCCTAACTCTCAAACTAGATCTGTTTCTAGAGCTGATATCATTACTTCTATCAATGCGGATCTGTGCAGCATCTCTGAATGAGGAGGTACCAACTTGGTTAAGTTCAATAGTAATAAAACAGTATTTATCAATTACTCTTTCCAAATTAGATGATCTCCCACCAATCACATTTCAGGACGCCATCATTCTGCCAAATTCTGAAATAAATATGTTAGGCCTCACCATTTCCTCCAATATGTGCTGGAAATCACACATCCTTAGTATAACTAAAGCTGCCTCCGGAAAGTTGGGAATGCTGTACAGGTGCCGTAGCTACTTCACTCCTGAGCAGTTGCTCCAAGTATATAAGGGATTCATTCGTCCTAACTTGGAGTACTGCTCTCATATCTGGGGTGGCTCTTCCTCTGTCCAACTATTAGATAGGGTGGAATCAAAGGCATTTCGTCTTATTAACTCTCCTCCTTTAGTCGACAATCTTTCTTCCCTTTCTCTTCGCCTCAGTGTTGCTTCACTCTCTCTCTTTTACAGGTTCTTTAACGGGCAATGTTCAGTGGATTTGGCATCCTGTGTACCGCCGGCAAGGCCGTGGGCTCGTAACACTCGTCTTGCCCGCG
>CAUDMG010003875.1:3752500-3775000 GCA_958450375.1 Homarus gammarus | reverse complement strand
CACCCACACCCACACCCACCCACACCCACACACACACACACCCACACCCACACCCACCCACACCCACACACACACCCACACCCACACACACCCACACCCACCCACACACACACCCACCCACACACACACACCCACACCCACACCCACACACCCACACCCACACCCACACACACACCCACACCTACACCCACACACACACCCACACCTACACCCACCCACACACACACACACACACACACCCACACCCACACACACCCACACCCACACACACACACACACCCACACACACACCCACACCCACACCCACCCACACCCACACCCACCCACACCCACCCACACACACACACACACCCACACCCACACACACCCACACCCACACCCACACACACACACACCCACCCACACACCCACACACCCACACCCATACACCCACACCCACACCCACACACACACCCACACACACACCCACACCCACATCCACACTTACAGCACAAGTTACCTGGCTGACACACCTCTTCGTTTAGCCCGTCGTCAGCTTGGCCTCCACTCACACAAGACCTCCAAACCTCCTGCCTACCTCCACTTCTTCTTCTTCTTCTTCCTCTTCTTCTTTTTCTTCTTCTTCCTCTTCTTCCTCCTCCTCTTCTTCTATTTCTTCTTCTTCCTCTTCTTCCTCCTCCTCCTCCTCCTCCGTCTCCTCCTCCTCCTCTTCCTCCTCCTACTCTGCAGTGAGGGTTGCCAGAGCGTCTATCCATGTTGGCGTCACTACATACACACAGTGGAGCCGTTATATGGAGGTTTTACATCTAATGAACCCTCGATATAAAGTCCCAGTCCCAGTACTTACGATAATATTGTACTCAAGATTATAAGTCATCGTACTCAAGCAAGAAAAATCATCGTACTCAAGCAAGAAAATTCATAGTACTCAAGGAAGAAAATCATCGTACTCAAGGAAGAAAGATCATCGTACTCAAGCAAGAATAGTCATCGTACTCAAGCAAGAAAAGTCATCGTACTCAAGCAAGAATAGTCATCGTACTCAAGCAAAAAAAGTCATCGTCCTCCAATATTTAATACGCAGAAAACTCGTCTTTCACCCCGGCTATATACCTGCAAGCGGGTGTAAGAGCTACCACGTCAATATGCCGGTTGAATATTGGCTCAGTGGGCGGGTGGGTGGGTGGGCGGGGTTGATGGGTGGGTAGGTGGGTGAGGTGGGCGGGTTGGATGGGTGGGTGGGGTGGCGTGACCTACAAAGTTTATTATTAATGTTCTTGGTGAAGCTGCTCGAAGTTCTTGGTCGTTTCTATGCAGGTGGTGATGAGGTGGTGATGTGGTGTGTGGTGGTGATGTGGTGTGTGGTGTGTGGTGGTGATGTGGTATGTGGTGCGGTAGTGGTGATGTGGTGATGGTTATGTTGTGTGTGTGTGTGATGATGATGATTTGAAACAGTAGAAATTAAATTAAACAGCAAAACAGATTTAAATATATAAAAAAAAAAAATTCCTCTTCATGTATCAGTATTCGTTTACAAACCAAATTCCTCTTACATAAAAATCAGTCCCCCCAGATTTCCAGCTTTCCCCCCCTCCCCCCCCCACCCCCTCCCCCTCCCCCTCCCCTAAGGCTAAATTTAGCTTACCAACGATCCCAGTAAAGAAATTCGGTCGTTTAAAAAAATTTTCCCTGTGTATCTTTTGTAAAGTTAGTGATTACTTAACTTGGTTTGGGAGGAAGGGTCGAGTCTTTAAGGGACCGCTGGACTAAACTGATTTACTAAAAGAAAAAAAAAAAAAAAAAATTATCACCTCATGTCCTATGGGTCTAAAATATTTTCGTTATATTAGTATTTGTTATTTTAAGGTGAGATTTAACGAAATTATTTGAGTTTTGGTGAAGTTTTAGTAATTTTTCACGCTTTTACTTTTGCCTCATCAGTATTATTTTCTCTGTGGCCATTATGGAAGTATATGACAGATCTATTGACCATATAATTTACCTTCTTGAGACGTCACCTGTATCTATAATCTATTTTACAAGCTTTAGTCTTATAGATTAATGATGAAATATAATCTAATCTCAAGATATAAATCAATTGGCAAAACGGAGTGAGAATTCAATAAAAACAGGGAAAGCGAAGTGAAGAAAAAGTTCCTTACAATTTGATTTGGTGCCACTCAGAGTAAACATAGAAAACGGTATTTTCTCAGACTAACACACAGGTGGGTGGACTGAATCAATCCTGTAAAGTGTTTAGCTAATGAAGGCTCTTGGCGTTATGGCAAGAGTTTTGTTCACCTTTGATGTTTTATCGGAAGAAAAAAAAAAAATGCTACATCGAGGCTACATGTAATTATCCAGTTGATAAATTTCAACCAAGGAATAATTTCACTTCAGAAGCTAATTATTAGGAGAGCATTTGATCATCTGGTATTCATGTGTACCAAATGACTGCATACTTACTAACACAGAAACTAAGATCGTTCGGTGAGGTTAGGTTAGATTAGGTTAATTTTGGTCCATTAGTTTAGCATTACATTCACTCCTGATCATAAATAATTTAAACCATCCAAATATCAGAGTTTCCCCTTCATCTCTCGGCGTAGTTCCGTTTTCTTAGACACACACACACACACACACACAATGATATATTAAGTTCTAATTAAGAATATTATCCCTTGAGCCAGAAATATAATACAGTGTTACCATGGCCACTAAGGAAGAGTGTTACAGTGTTACCATGGCCACTAAGGAAGAGTGTTACAGTGTTACCATGACCAGCAGGAAGCCTCACAACGGGCAACAGGAGGTCGTGCAGTATTACCATTCAAAAGTGTCGCTCCCACCTAGTTACAGAAGGATAGAGAGAGACTTGAGAGTGTGTCACGTCCGCCTATTACCTACTCAAGACCATACCTTGAGTTGGGAGGAGGAGGAGGTGGGTGAAAGTAAATAAACAAACCTAACCTAACCTAGCCTAACCTAGCCTAGCCCTAACCTAACCTAGCCTAGCCCTAACCTAACCTAACCTAGCCTAGCCCAGCCCTAACCTAACCTATCCCCCACCACTGCAGAAAACACAATAAATGCTTCTCTCATCGATAAAAAATCCTCTCACTTTTTTCATCAACAAATAACGAAGAGGAAAAACTAACCTAACGAAGACTGATCATATACCACACTAAGATTAATTGGAGGTATTTTATGTGTGTTAGTTTCCCCTCAAGACGCCATTAGGAGTTGAGAAGGACGACTAATTGTGTAGGACTGATGATGGTGGCAGCTGGTGGGATATTGCTCGGGTTACCATGAACGGTGACGAGAGGAGAAGTTGGTGGACAGTGTCTTAGTAAACTCTGACATCTGGCCACAACCTAACCTAACCTAACCTATAAACTTGCTTCACTATTTAATGGGCACTCACAGAATGATCTTTTACAATATTTACAGTATCTACACAATACTTACCTTATCTGATACTCACTAACGTTCCTCTGTTATAACTAGACACTTCAACAAAAAAAATGGTCTTTATTTTCTAGACTTTAAATGTATAAATATATTCAGTAATTTCACTAAATCATCAAAAATGATCAATTATGAGAGATCGCTGTGTTGTACTCCGCCTCCATAGGATCTTAAGAACACACGGGTTAAGTTTTTCAAGTGTAACCGACCAAAACATACGACCTCACTCAGTCATCCATCCACTCCCACTGATCTTAAGCTACTGCCCTCACTCCACTATAGATTAGACCACGTATTATTGTTGTCAACACTTGAATGACCTAGCAACCGTTTATCATTGTTACGTCGATAAAAGGCTATACAGTCGTTATATTCACTGATTGTATTTTTTTATGAATTTCAATAAATTTCGTTAATGTTTGTTATTTTATAGTTTATATCGTGATTGGTCGATTTTCTTGTGGATATAATGCTACTACTACTACTACTACTACTACTAGCACTGCTACTTTTTTTTTATAAAATGGCCTCCAGCCTCAGCCAATAGCCACACCTTCGCCGCCATTTTATTACCTTAAAATTAAATATCCTAATACATAAGTAGCTATCCAAGCTGTGTTGAGTTAGTTGAGCCCCAGATCTATGCGGCATTCAGTGACTGTTGCCTCAGTCAATATCTGCAACTGTTGTCGACTTTGGGGCCGATGCTCTCGTTCCCCTGAGGCAGAGCAAAGCCGACCTAAGGAGAGAGAAGGACAGTCGACATCTCATCCAGGCTGTAACATAACTTCTGGGCTTCTGCTTCTGTTCGGATAGCACCTCCGCAAGTCTGGCGTAGAAGCATCTTACACTTGGTCCCATCCCACCAGAGGTTGTGAACACCAGAGGAGTGAAGCTGCCTTGATCAATGTTCTGAATTCTCTCCCCGTGTGCCCTTATCTTGTCGTTCTCGTTCCTCCTGTGTGCAGCATCGAGAGCTAAGTTACGGTGACATGCGGCCATGGGATAAAGAATCCTGATGTCGAAGAAGGCTCGCTGTCCCCGCGTCCAGAATCCTCGAGCACTGACGTCAACACGGACTTCGTTGGATGTGTTTTAAGTCCTGTGTTGGAAATTCTCACCGTCCAATGGTCGGTTCTACCCTGACATAACGGCAGATTTCCTTCAACATATTTGCTGTGAGGTCCCTTACTTCGTCATGCCTCATGCACATGAAGTCCCCTTTCTTGCACACCATGGCGTGATCGACGTCATAGGAAGAGCCACACACGCATTGGGAGGGCAAACCCTCTACTGGCCTACCGTACCTTAGAGCAATGGCATCTGTAAATTCTTGTTTATTGAGACTGAAACCATTTGCCCTTATCGGTAACGTAGTTAACCAGTTCGAGGCACCCACCTCCTGCGCTATAGCTACTTTTTTTTCAAATTCTCTGGTACTTGCAGCAACAGTTGCTGCAACTTATCACTTTGGCCGTGCTGTCGTTCTGTCGTAATGGATCTTCGAATCTTGTTTACCTCACTGGTATCCACCTCCCCTGTTGCGTTCTGAGCTATTATGTGGTCCGTGAGGGCTGCCGTGAGCTGAACAGTTTTGATGCTCAGTGGCAGCAATCTCCTCTGATTGGTCAATCCCATACCTCCCAGTCTCGGTGGTAGTGCAAGGAGTGCTCTTTCTGCTGGGGTTAAGTGAGGGTGTTTCACCAATTTGGGAATGAAATTGACGCTGATAGCTTCTTCCAGAGGGTGGTGGAGGGGTCCGATATCAGGGATAGTACGCATCAGGTAGTTCCAACGATGCTTGACTCCATGGGTGAATGCTGCAAAGGCCGCATGTGGCTAAATGTTAGCAATCTCAGACAGAGCTTGGATTTCACTAACCCACTCATTCACCTTTCCCATTACGTACTCGGTCTTGAAGTCCGTAGTGCCAATTACTGCGCCTAGATGTCTTTGGCCATCCTTTGTTATTTTGACCTCACATCCGCCAAACACCTCCATTGGCTGTTCATAATGTTCTGGCTTGTATTACTACTATTACTACTACTACTACTATTACTACTACTACTACTACTACAGATACTTGGAAGACTCTGGCCAGTAACATGTAAAAAGTGTGTGTGAGTGTCTGAGTGTATGACTGTGTATGTGTGTATGTTTAAGTCTGTGTGTATGACTGCATGTGTGTGTTTGTTTTTTTTGTGTGTGTGTGGATAGGCGAAGGTTTCTATCTATCTATGTTTGACTATTGACAGAGAGAGAGAGAGAGAGAGTTGTTGACGCTTCAGGAGAGAAAGTTAACAGTGGAAACCTGGTCTTAACTTTCTCCAGAATCTTTTGTGGCTCTCTCTCTCTCTCTCTCTCTCTCTCTCTCTCTCTCTCTCTCTCTCTCTCTCTCTCTCTCTCTCTCATTTTGAAATCTTGTCAGGTAGCTCCTTTTTGCTCCTCCTGTCCTCACTCTCTCCTCACTTTTATTTTCCTCAGGTTAGTCAGGAGAAGCAAACCAGGGAGGGTAGTGACTTAGTGAAGCAAGCGAGGGAGGGTAGTGACTTAGTGAAGCAAGCGAGGGAGGGTAGTGACTTAGTGAAGCAAGCCAGGGAGGGTAGTGACTTAGTGAAGCAAGCGAGGGAGGGTAGCGACTTAGTGAAGCAAGCCAGGGAGGGTAGTGACTTAGTGAAGCAAACCAGGGAGGGTAGTGACTTAGTGAAGCAAGCCAGGGAGGGTAGTGACTTAGTGAAGCAAGCCAGGGAGGTTAGTGACTTAGTGAAGCAAGCGAGGGAGGGTAGTGACTTAGTGAAGCAAGCGAGGGAGGGTAGTGACTTAGTGAAGCAAGCCAGGGAGGGTAGTGACTTAGTGAAGCAAGCCAGGGAGGGTAGCGACTTAGTGAAGCAAGCCAGGGAGGGTAGTGACTTAGTGAAGCAAGCCAGGGAGGATGTTGATGAAACGAGTGAGGGAACAAGGGAGGAGAGAGGAAAGGAGAGAAGATTAAATAAAGAATGAGAGAGAGAGAGAGAGAGAGAGAGAGAGAGAGAGAGAGAGAGAGAGAGAGAGAGAGGAGGCAATGTCAATATTTCGTACCTGTTCTTTCACACTTTGTTACCTTTTAATTAGCAACTGTCAGTAGCATTTTCCACACACACACACACACACACGCACACACACACACACACACACACACACACACACACACATACACACACACACACATATGTAAACTCACCAAATACACACTCCTTGTTTACTTCAAGTTTACAATGTACGTGGTTTATGTACACTTGGGAAACAAAACCTCCCCACAACGTATAAAAACACACACACATGTACACGGAAGAGGTAGAATAGGAAGAGAAATTACCTGGAACATATTGGAACTTTTGAGAGAGAAATTTTTTTAGAAGAGTTACCCTTTGAATAACATGAATCTGAGCCGTTTTCTTTGATGGAGTCTTATTTACATGGTCTTTCCGCTATTTTTTCTGATATAGTGTATCTTGTTTTATAGGGAATTTAACTAAAGGTTTCATAATTTTTTGAGCTATTTAATCCGAAATCCGGTTAAAAAGGATATTCTGGACTTACTTATAGCCAATATTTACACCTAGAATTGAATCCTACTAAATAAACAAATTCGCGCCGTGAGTTGTATGTTGACGTCATTTTTGAGACCCTAGTGTGCAGTTTAGGGTCGAGGTGGTAATAATATCTAACCTTAACCTAACCTAAACCTAACCTAACCTAACCCCAACCTAACCTAACCTAAACCAAACATAACCTAACCTAACCCTAACATAACCTAAACCTAACCTAACCTAAACCAAACATAACCTAACCTAACCCTAACATAACCTAAACCTAACCTAACCTAAACCAAACATAACCTAACCTAACCCTAACATAACCTAAACCTAACCTAACCTAAACCAAACATAACCTAACCTAACCCTAACATAACCTAAACCTAACCTAACCTATCCTAACCCTAACATAACCTAAACCTAACCTAACCTATCCCTAACCTAACCTAAACCTAACATAACCTAACCTAACCTAACCTAACCTAACCTAACCTAACGCTGGTGATGTTAGTGGTAGTTGGAGTAGTAGTAGTGATGATACTGGCACTGGACTCAGGTATTTCCCCCATAAATGACCATCACAAAATCCAATTACGATGAAAAAACAGATAAAAAAAAACGTAAAAAAAAAAAAAAAACAGAAAAAAAACAAAGCAATACAAACAGTGAAGGTGTTGATTTACAGCCACACAGATTAAAACACTGTCAAACAACCATTACACTCTCCCTCTGATGTGGCTGACAGATTCAACTCTTGCGGTACAATAAAATTCGACTAAACAACACATACAAAACCTAAACCTAACCTAACCTAACCTAAACCTAACCTAACCTAACCTAACCTAAGCTAACCTAACCTAACCTAACCTTAACCTAACCTAAACCTAACCTAAGCTAACCTAACCTAACCTAACCTAACCTAAACCTAACCTAAGCTAAGCTAACCTAACCTAACCTAACCTAAGCTAACCTAAGCTAACCTAACCTAACCTAACCTAAGCTAAGCTAACCTAACCTAACCTAAACCTAACCTAACCTAAACCTAACCTAAGCTAACCTAACCTAACCTAACCTAACCTAAGCTAACCTAAGCTAAGCTAACCTAACCTAACCTAACCTAACCTAACCTAAGCTAAGCTAACCTAAGCTAACCTAACCTAAGCTAACCTAACCTAACCTAACCTAACCTAACGATCAATCAAATATTAATGTTGTGGACCCCAGCAGTGTTACCAGAATCAAGGAAAACCCCAAGACGTATTGCCAAAACCATGCTGTGTGTGTGTGTGTGTGTGTGTGTTTTTCAGGCAGTGAGTGACTAGGGCCCCTCAAGGTCAATGACACTCCAGAGAGGGACTGTCAAGGTCACCCTCATTAAGACTCCTGCAACGTGACTGCTGCCTGTAAGGGTGAACTGTGGATGGTGTCAGAAACCTAACCTAACCTAACCTAATCTAACTTAACCTAACCTAACCTAACCTAACTTAACCTAACCTAACCTAACCAAACCAAACCTAACCTAAATCTAACCTAACCAAACCTAACCTAACCTAACCTAACCAAACCTAACCTAACCTAACCCTCAGTGAACCCCAAACAGTGTTACCAGAACCAATATGGGGGCCATCAGTGTTACCAGGTGAGAACGGTGCCTCCCGCCATCACCTGTACCGGATGTAATATGAAAAAGAAAATTGTGGCAGTAACAGGTATTGACAGAATGATGGGGAGGTGTTCTCTCTCTCTCTCTCTCTCTCTCTCTCTCTCTCTCTCTCTCTCTCTCTCTCTCTCTCTCTCCCCTTGGTGGTTTTCAAGTCACGTTCCACACTATTTTCCCTAACCTAACCTGTGTGCTTAAGTTACCAGATTTCTTTAAGACGGTCGTGAATAGTGGGCTGTGGTTGCCATCCCTCAGTTACAAGATGAGTCGAATGCGTTCTTGTATGTCTAAATATTGGTGTGTGTGTGTGTGTGTGTGTGTGTGTGTGCGTGCGTGCGTGCGTGCGTGCGTAATATTCCTGTATACCTGAAAGAAGACAAATATGGCCAGAGAACTGTACACTGACTGTAGATGAACTACCAGAGGTCAAAGGTTAAGTTCAAAGCTGACCAACTATAGGTCAAAGTTCACGATATCTAATAAAGCCTTGACAAACGACTGAACTCAAATGTTATGTGAATCTACACCATCAACACTGCACGAATATACAGACATACAGACATACATATGGCTTACATGACGCTTAGACATCCAAGTTTATTTTCACCTTAGGATTATCCACCTTAATCAACCCTAATCCACCCTAATCCACCTTAATCCACCTTAATCCACCCTAATCTAATCTAATCTAACCTAACCTAATCTACCTCCAATCAGGTAAAATAATATGGGGTGTCCAATCTTCATGTGATCCAAGAATTAATGGATCTACTATGATAAAACTCTATACAGGTGAGCTATAAGGTCAAGGTCACAACTCTTGACCTTTGACCTTACTGATACGAAAATTTGAATGGGGTGTTTTTATTGCTCACACTCCTGTCAGTTCATGAAAATCAAATCAACTGTTTTTTTTTTTTTTTACGTATTTTCCTCTCATGGACAGACAAACAGACACTAGGAAACGATTGTAATATCCCCCTTCCCCTGCATGATGGGAATAATAATAATCAATAGATAGAGAGAGAGAGAGAGAGAGAGACAGAGAGAGAGAGACACCACATTTTCAGTGCACCATATAATAAAATATTTCACTATACCTCCAACACCTTTTCAATATATACCATAAAGGCTTCAACACCGTAAACATCTGAGACCACCCCCCCTCCTCCTCCTCCTCCTCTCTCACCCCCTTACCCCTTACCCCTCACCCCCTTCCCTTACCCCCTTCCCTTACCCACCTTCCCCTTAACCTTCCCTTACCTCCTACCCCAAAGACAGAGACTGACACTATGGGAGAGAGAGAGATTCTTCGTAAACACCTTTTGTAAATAAACGTGAAACTGAACACAGGTCGGTAGGTTGATGGGGAGGGTTGGGTCTCGTTCTTCGGCCAGATAAATGATTACTGAGGGAAGACAGAGAGAAGAATGAATTGTTGGAACTAATGGTCATATGGTGTCTGTCTGTCTGTTGCTCTCTCTCTCTCTCTCTCTCTCTCACTCTCTCACTAAGGCGCTGGACACGAAACTCAGTCTTTTTTTTTTTTTTTTTTTTTTTTTTTTTTTTTTTTTTTGGAGTAAGTGAGAACATCGCCTGAGACACGTAAGTCCCCAGCTGGTATGTTTCTCAAGGTTGGACAGAACAATATCGCTTTTGATGAGAAATTCGCGAGTGTAAACAACAACAAAAATAAAAAACATAATCTTCATTTCAACATAACAAAAAAAAATTTCCTGTGTGTTTTTAGAAAGTTTGTGTTTTTCGTTGTTTAATGGACTATTTTTTTTTTTTTTTTTTTAGATATTACAGGGTGTTAAAAGATGAGTATTTTGGCCCTATACGACAATACAGGGTGTCTAAAAAAAATGAAACCTGTTATAGACGATAATATAAACTGAAGTTATTTATGTTTCTTATGTCAATACGGGTTTTGTTGTGGAGGGAAGTCCTTTAATCTGTTATGACTTGGTGTGTGTGTGTGTGTGAGTGCGTGTGTGTGCGTGTGTGTGTGTGTGCGTGCGTGCGTGCGTGTGTGTGTTTGTGTCTGTATGCGTTAGTGACTTAATTATTATGAAAAGTCGTGTTTGTTTTGTAGTGCTTGTATATACATTAGTGGAGTGTGTGTACCTTCTTCATATACCTTGCCACATACCACCACCACTCAGCACGTCCACCAATTGGCTGCTTCCTCCTTTTCCTCCCCGTCTCTGATTGGTTGATGAGCTCAGGGACCATTCACAAAGTAGATTGAATCGGATGAACAGGTATTTTGAGGAAAAGAGACACACACAGACACACACACACACACCCACACACAGAGACACACAGACACACACACACACACACACACAGAAAACAATAAACAATTTACGAACGAGAAATTGTGTTGACTCAGGCGACACTCGTGGAAAAATATTAGAACACATTACTAGTAGTTTAATTTCCTGTCGCCGTCAACGAAGATTTCTTAAAATGAAAACACACACACACACACACACACCTACCACACACACACACACACACACCTACACACACACACACACACACACACCTATACACCTACTACACACACACACACACACCTACACACACACACACACACACACCTAGATGATACATTCTGTGACTTGTGATAATTTATGTATATGCTATGGCTGATAAATAATGCTATGAGTCGTGTTTGCATTTTATATTGATATGAATGATGAAATTTACATAGGTTTTCGTCCGTGTACTTTGTTCTTGTACGTTCGTGTGCGTTCGTGAGCGTTCATGTGTGTTCGTGTGCATTCATGTGCGTTCGTGAGCGTTCGTATGTGTTTTTGTCCGTTCGTGTGCGTTCGGGAGTCACCAGAACCAAAAAAAAAGGAATAATTAAAACCGCAGAAGCAATAACACACCTGGATCCATATATATCAGATAGCTAAGACCGCCTCATTAACCTGGTAAACAAAGACTCCAATTAACCCCCAATTAAGCCTCTAATTACCCTCCCTAATTACCTCACACTTTATCTCCAAGGTACAGGTAAATGACTACCTTAAACTCTACCACTTAATTGACGATTTACTAATAGCCCAATTATCAATGTAAAAAAAAAGTACAGTAATTAATTCGGTCGATTACCTGGGCGTGAGGGGGGGGGGGGGTGAGCTGTGAAAACGACCAATTAAAGCCCCGATTATGAATTATTTCCACCAATCCCTCTCTCTCTCTCTCTCTCTCTCTCTCTCTCTCTCTCTCTCTCTCTCTCTCTCTCTCTCTCTCTCTCTCTTCCTCCCTAGAGAAAAGATCTATCAGGGGTAATAAACACATGGGTGAGATTACTATGTTTAAGTCTATGGGATTACCGACTTATAGACAGTTTAATGTATGATTGGTATAGTCTTGTCTTGCCTTGACAATGTTAACAATGCAGTGGAGGTAGTCTGATTTTTGTTTGTTTGTTTGTTTGTTGTTATTTTGAAACACCCTAACGTTTACCTGAGTTTGGTTAGGTTACGTTAGCTTTAGGTTAGGTTAGGTTAGGTTAGGTTAGGTTTGCAGCTGTGATCAGAGAAGGCCGTGACTTGTATCTGTAAGCGAGGCGTAGGCGAGGTTGAGAGAGAGAGAGAGAGAGAGAGAGAGAGAGAGAGAGAGAGAGAGAGAGAGAGAGGCCAGGTTGAAGTGCTGTACTGCTGCATTATTCACCTTAGGCAGCTGCCGTGTGATCTTTTTCTGATGGGCTGAAGTGTGTGTGTGTGTGTGTGTGTGTGTGTTTCATTCATAGATCATCAAATGTTTTATTTATCTGTCTTTTCTCTGTGTCTGTCTTTATCTACCTGTCTATTCACAACTATATCTATCTATCCATTTATCTTTCTGTCTTCTCTGTCTGTCTGTCTGTCTGTCTGTCTGTCTGTCTGTCTATTGCAAACTTTTCTCCTTTTTTAATATATATCAGTTTTTTTCATGTATCAAGCTTAAATCCGCTTTCAAGCTTAACCTGTGCAATTAATTTTACCTGTGTTAGGGTCTGTCTTAAGGCCCTTACAAATCAATTCATTGGTTGAGATTGATGGTGTGTTCGTGTTCATCCTGGGGGAAGAAAGTTAAAAAAGTCAACAACAACAACAAGAGGAGAGGGGCAGATGGCGTTGTTATTGTTTTGGTCAATCAGCTGACTGAGAGGGTAATGTTGTTATTGGGTGAGTCAGCTGATACGGTCTCATTCATCTTTCGTTGGGTTGTCGATACTAACTTGGTCTTCTTCTTGTCATTCACACACATTCACTCACTCTCTCTCTCTCTCTGTCTCTCTAGCTATCTTCCATTCCTCTTGCCTTCATGTCCTCCTCCTCCTCCCAATCCAACTTTCCATTTTTCATACCAGAATTTCTCCAAACTTTCCACCTGTAGTTTTTCAACCTTCATCTGTTTTAAGGAGGAAGAATTTACATAGGGACCTTCAAAACACTATTTATACCGTAATTTAAATGAGATATAAACATCATCATATATGTAAATTGTTATATACGTGTTGCTTTGAAAAAAATATATATATATGTTTTAAATGAAGGAGTTAAATTACCCATCCCTAAACGGACCACTACACATCCACATAATACCGTCCACACGCTGCATAATCGGCACAGAACAACATTATGAAAGCAATGAATACTAATGACTGTCTCCTCATTATCAATTTGCCACGGTAAAAAAAAAATCGCAAACTGAGAAAAATTTGAAATTGTTTTTTTTTTTTAATATGTTTTCTAGGATAGTAATAATATATAGATGACATTGATAAGGCTATAGTCTGCATTGTAATTAGAATATAATGTTACCTGGGCTGTGTAGGTGGGGGAAACGTCTTAATTCATTATACGGTGTTTAGTACAGGTAAGCTCAGTGAACTCATTGGCGTGGAAGAGTTGACAGATATGTTCTAAATGATTAATTAATTATTTATGATTGAATTACCTATGATTTAACTCAGAAATACATTTATAATTTAATTCGTTTTAATGTGTAAAATGTTGGGAAAATAATGTTTGTTTTTTGTGAAATATATGAGATTTGGTTTATAATAAATGTGTTAATATGGATAACAATTACTCATTGGTTTTAGTAGTAATGGCTATTGTACACTGTCTGTCTGTCTGTCTGTCTGTCTGTCTGTCTCCTCAGTTATGAATCACCCTGTAGCTATGTCATATACGTTCCAATTTTGTACTCCTGTTCACGAGGCACTGATTTTAATGAGTTTATACCCGATTTTGACTGAATGAAATCTGTCATCTCTGTTTTTGTACCGGGGATCTGTTGTGTGTGTGTGTGTGTGTGTAAGAGAGATGAAATTCAAGATTCATTAAATAAAGACACATGAATCACTTTTGTTTTCCCTGTTACACTTGTCTACATGTATATGAAGTCTTACACGCCTTCATTAAGACTTTCTCTTTGTGCCTTAAGACTCTCCAACTCTTAGATTAAAGACCTTTTTGGAGTTCCTCTTTACTGAAACTTTCTTGTTTATAGTTACCAGATTACTTTGTTGACATTGTTTTTACTGCGTCTTCCGTCCTTCCTCCTCCTCCTCCTCCTCCTCCTCCTCGTCTTTCTCTTCCTCTTTCTCTTCTTCGTATTCCTCCTCCTCCTCCACCTTACCCTTCCTCCTCTTCCTCCTCATTTCCTTCTATTTTCCTCCTCTTCTTCCTACTCCTCCTCTTACTCCTTCTCCTCCTCTTACTCCTTCTCCTACTCCTCCTCCTCCTCTTCACCCTCCCCTTCTCCCTCTAATCACCCAATTACTGTTGTCTTTGTCACATCAACCATAACCATTTCCCATCAGGTATCACCCTAGCCTTTAATACTCTCAAGAGCCAATATCTCTCTTTCTCTCTCACTCTTTCTCTCTCACTCTTTCTCTCTCCTTGTCTCTCATCACATACTCTTCTTTGATCTCTGTTTTGCTTCTCTCTCTATCTCTCGTTTTCATTTTAGTTCGTGTATTAATTCCTGTTATTATTCGCCTTCGTCTATCTCTCAAATTCGTGTTATTTTCAAGTCGATTTTTTTTACGTATTGTCAACGGGATATTTTTTTTTTCTTCATATTATAAAAAAAATATATCGATATATTTTTTTTTTCAGTTACTTTCATATATCCATGTATTTATATATATCCATCCATATCCATTACCCATAAATATCCACATACATCCACATAAACCCAGATATATCCAAACACAACCACACAAACCAACACACACCTCTACACACAATCAAATCACACACACACACACACACACAGAGTATAATCTCTCTCTCTCTCTCTCTCTCTCTCTCTCTCTCTCTCTCTCTCTCTCATTCTGAAAGCCTTTTTGTGTTTAGGAAATTAAAAAAACACTCACTAGACTCAACCAATGATTACTCTGATGGTTCCGCATTAGATTAGTGATTGGTTGAAAGAGGCAGCACTACGGCGAATGTGATTGGTGGAGTAGTGATGACTTAAAAGGCATGCTGGCAGTAGATTGGTTGAGGCGGTAGGATTAGGGAGGTGATTGGAGGTTATTGGAAGTGGTTAGGAAGACTCGTATGTAGTGGTGGTAGTAGTAGTAGTAGTAGTAGTAAGTAGTAAGTAGTAGTAAGTAGTCTTAGTAATAATAATTGGTAGTGGTGGTATAGTTGTGACGACACACAGACACACACACACACACACACATAAATACATACACACCCAAAAAACATACATACAGACACCAGACACACACAACAATAAACACATTCCAAGCTCGATCAAGGAGGAAACTTCTCTGTAATTCCTTGTAACAGGATTTCTCTCTTCCCTCATTCACAACAACATATTTTGACGGTGTGAGGTGAACTTTGACCTTTGAGGAACTACCTGAAGATTAGGCACCTCAGTTTATTTCACCTGATGATTAACCACCCTAATGTTACTTGTGGGGGAGGGGTTAGGTTAGGTTAGGTTAGCGTTTGGTTAGGTTATGGTTAGGTTAGGTTAGGTTAGGTATACGTGAGGGTGTTTAATTACCTGGTACAGCAAACAGGGAGGAGGGAGGGAGGGGGTTATGTTCATGTGATCTCTCTGTAGGTATTACACACCCACACCCCTCCCCCCCACACACACCCACACCCCTCCCCCCCACACACACCCACACCCCTCCCCCCACACACACACCCACACCCCTCCCCCCCCACACACACACCCACACCCCTCCCCCCCCACACACACCCATACCCCTCCCCCCACACACACACCCACACCCCTCCCCCCCACACACACCCACACACACCCCTCCCCCCCACACCCCTCCCCCCCACACACACCCACATCCCTCCCCCCCACACACACACTCCCACACCCCTCCCCCCCACACACACACCCACCCCTCCCCCCCCACACACACCCACACCCCTCCCCCCCCCACACACCCACCCCCACCCCCCCCCCACACACCACACCCCCCCCGCCCACACACACCCACACCCCTCCCCCCCCACACACCCACACCCCTCCCCCCCCCACACACCCCCCCACACACACACCCCCCACACACACCCACACCCCTCCCCCCCACACACACCCCTCACCCACACACACACCCACACCCCCCCCCACACACACCCACACCCCACCCCCCCCACACACACACCCACACACACCCACACCCTCCCCACATACCACACCCACACCCCTCCCCCCCACACACACACACCCACACCCCTCCCCCCCACACACACCCCTCCCCCCACACACACCCACACCCCTCCCCCCCACACCCACCACACACCCTCCCCCCCACCACACACACACACCCCTCCCCCCACCACACACACACACCCACACCCCTCCCCCCCCACACACACCCACACCCCTCCCCCCCCCACACCCACACACACCCACACCCCCCCCCCCCACACACACACTCTCTCTCTCTGTGTCTCTCTCATTTTAATACAAAGTCTTTCTCACCGATCACATAAACTTAGGAAACAAAGAATAGAGAAACAGAATCTATTAAAAGTTTTCTGTTGTTGTAATGTAGCGAGGATAATGCCGAGAGAGAGAGAGAGAGAGAGAGAGAGAGAGAGAGAGAGAGGCCACCCTGTCCTTATCGAGTCCTGGGTCACGACTTGCCTGAGAGAGAGAGAGAGAGAGAGAGAGAGAGTCCACCTCACCTGGGCCGTATCTCTCCTCACCTTTGTCCTTAGTTTCACCAAAAAAAAAAAAAATCCTTCTACCAGGTAACTTCTCCCTACCCCCCTCTCCCCCCTCCCCCCTCCTCCCCCCCTCCCCCCTCCTTCAAGAGCTTGGTACGAAATGTCACGTCCTGAACAAGTTATTCTCAAAACACCTCACTATTATTTACACACACACACCTACCTACACACACACACCTACCTACACACACAAGTCATGTAGATAGTGTGGGATTAAGACTGGTTTAAGACATTATTAAGGTGTAAATTATATAAATACAATTATGTTAGATGTTTACAATAGTTTAATAATTATAATGTTTCTTGATAATGTTACACCGTGTTGATATTTCAGTAAGGATGATCAAGTCGACGTTTTTATTTAGTTCTGAAACTCACGTCGACGTTTTATTTAAACTTATCACAAACTTTATACCTCGTGTCCCTTGTTTATAAAAGCCTTTGATTGTCTTTTGAAACAACTACTAACGAGACACTACTGGCGAACAAGAAACAAAAAATTAATTAACACAAACAAAAAATATTACTCTGTTTTATTTATTTATTTTTCTTGTTGAAGTTTGTGTTTGTTCGCCTGTCATCACCTGTTATAGACCCGTCGACCTTTATGTGTCTTAATTAAAGGATATCAAGGAACTATCACAGAGACCTCTTATCCTATCCCTATCCTTATCCTATCCCTATCCTAATCTACCCTATTCTATCTTATCCTATTCTATCCTTATCCCCTGTACGACATCCTATTCACAAACTAGCTCCTATTTATCAACTGGAGGACTTATTACCCTCCTTTCTTATATGAGAATTACTTATCATTAAATCCTATTATCTAATATACTATAGGACTAGGCGTGTGTCTATCTGTCTGTCTGTCTGTCTGTCTGTCTGTCTGTTTGTCTGTGTGTCTGTTCTGGGCAGCCGAAATGGCACAATCGTTTTTCATCAAACTTGGTGGAAAAATCGCAAAAAATTCGTAGAGTAGAACAAACCTGGTCCCATATCGATGGTTTCTTTAGGAAGTCATTAATTAACCATTTTATTTACGCTGGAAAGCGATGCAAGTCTACGGACTTGGCGCACCCTCATTCGCTGTACGCTGTCAGCCCACGATTGCAGTTATCGTACGGCTTCCTCCTCCTCCCCCCACATTTTTCCTGCGCCTACTTTTTTTTAATGTTGTTTGGATTAGTAAAGGAAGGAAGATGAGTAAATAGAAGAATAAAGAAGGGGAAACAGAAAATAGTTAGAAAAAAAAGGTGGGGGGGGAAGCCGAGTTTCATCATGCATCTGGATGTGCAGTTTCAACGTTACCAGACCATTTTCGGACCTTACAGCTACAGTGTGTACAGTAGAGGGATAGTGAGAGTTGGAGGTATGAATGGAGGGATGGAAGGACAGAATAAGAATGGTATAGAAGGATAGTAGAGAAGGAGACGAGAGAAGGAGAGAAAGGAAGGACAGCGATAAGTAAAACAAAAATCAGAACAAGTATTTGGATGATAACATGTAGAAATTAGTCGGTTAAATGGAGGTAAAGAGAGTAAGAAAAATGAGATACAACATAAAGAAGAAAGTGAAACTTATTATAACAACCACGACCATGATTATAACAACCACGACCAACCACGACCATGATTATAACAACCACGACCAACCACGACCATGATTATAACAACCACGACCAACCACGACCATGATTATAACAACCACGACCAACCACGACCATGATTATAACAACCACGACCAACAACGACCATGATTATAACAACCACGACCATGATTATAACAACCACGACCAACCACGACCATGATTATAACAACCACGACCATGATTATAACAACCACGACCAACCACGACCATGATTATAACAACCACGACCAACCACGACCATGATTATAACAACCACGACCAACCACGACCATGATTATCTCATATACTATAGGAATAGCCGTGTGTGTCTGTTCTGGGCAGCCAAAACGGCACAGTCGTTTTTCATCAAACTTGGTGGAAAAATCGCAAAAAAATCGTAGAGTGTAACAAACCTGGTCCCATGTCGATGGTTTCTTTGAGACAGCATGAATTAACTATTTTATGTACGCTGGACAACGATGTCCCTGTCCGCTGTCAGCCGGCCGGCGACTGCGCTCTAGCCAAGCACGAGCGTTCGAACTTTCACGCTTTGGTAAACTGTACCACCGGACTCGCCACCGGGCACGAAGTGCCCACGATCACTTGTTTTTTCCTATTGCACTAGACAACTTTACCTATTAAATTCTTGGCTATTAAATTTCCCTCCCACTAAAACCCGGACCATCTGACCATCACATAGTATATAATCTAGTGTGTGTGTGTGTGTGTGTGTGTGTTTACCGAAAATAAAACGAACGGAAACAGCTTGTGTGTTACTTTTTATCAGTGACATAATGTCTTGCGTCCTGTTTCTCACTCAAGTAATGGGAAAAAGTGTGTGTGTGTGTGTGTGTGTGTGTGAGTCGTGTGTGTGTGTGTGTGTGTGATGGAGGAGAGAGTGGAGTCTGTTGTTATTGATTATTATAAAAGGCGAAATAAATTTTATAAAGTTATGTGTAAGACAGAGTAGGGAGGAGGAGAAGGAGGAGGAGGAGGAGGAGAAGGAGGAGGAGGAGGGAGATTGAGGAAACGAAGAAGAAAGAACAAGACAGAAAAAAGAAGAACAAGCAGAACGAGAACAGGAATAACAAGAAGAGGAGAATAGAAGAACAAAATATTGTATCTCACCCTAAGAAATATTTCCGAAGTATAACAACGAACTGTACACCTCCCTCTCGTTGCCTTGCTTAACATCCGTCCACGAGAAGCTCAAGAAAATACTAAGAAGGAAACAGTTTAGTGTTTCATAATTACCTGTGTTTGTCATAGGTTTAGGTTAGGTTAGGTTTTGGTTTAAGTTACGTTAGGTTTTGGTTAGGTTAGGTTTGGTTTAGATTACGTTAGGTTTAGGTTAGGTTAGGTTACGTTAGGTTAGGTTAGGTTAGGCTTAGATTACGTTAGGTTTAGGTTAGGTTAGGTTTAGATTACGTTAGGTTTAGGTTAGGTTACGTCACGTCAAGTTTCTCATCCATCAAATAACACTTCATAATGTTCCTAAACGTACATATTATTATACTTACTAATTAATGAATATCTCTATACATATTAATTTGGTCAAGGCATCTCGGGGGTTCTTGTCCTGTTCACGTATTAACAAGCTTTACTAATGGTTTATAGACTCAATAACAACCTTAATCCTCCCAATGAGGCTTAGCGATATTTTGAACCGGTTAATCGTAAATCCGTTCTCATAATCCCCTCCCAGTCACAAACACATACACATGCACACAGACTCATACACACACACACACACACACAGAGTACACCCAAAACACGGTCATGGGTGGTAGTACTACAACAGAGGGCGAGTGGGTGGGTGGCAGGATGATAGGGCGGCAGGGTGGGTGGGTGGGTGGACGATAGGGCGGCAGGATGTGTGGGTGGGTGGGTGGGTGGCAGGACGATTGGGCGGCAGGATAGGTGGGTGGGTGGACGATAGGGCGGCAGGATGTGTGGGTAGGTGGGTAGATGATAGGGCGGCAGGATGTGTGGGTTGGTAGGTAGGTGGGTGAGTGGGTGGCTAACGAGAGGGCGGCAGGCTGCGTGGGTTGATGGATGGGTGGGATGGAAGGCAGGACGATACGGCGGCAGGGTGGTTGGGTGGGTGGCAGGGCGGCAGGATGGATGGCAGGCAAAAGGGAGGCCGCCGCCATATTTTTCCAAGAACTTAGTTTAATTACCAGAGTTATCAGATGAGGTCGAGGATTCTGGCCAAGAAAATGATATCCCACTTGACCCCCGTTAGAATGAAAGTCCAACTCACAACACACGGGAATACACACCTTAAGAGGTAAGTATTTTAAAGTTGTTTCAGGTTACAGAAATGAACGCACTTTCAGGTGATAATTATGGTGCGTATTGAGGCTACGATGACGTCATGACTTGCGTATGTTAAGGTCACTCAAGGAGGAGGAGGTGGTGGTGGTGGTGGTGGAGGTTGTGGTAATGGTAGTAGTGATGGTGGTGATGGTAGTAGCAATAGTGGTGGTAATAGTAACGATGATAGAAAAATGTAATGGTAGTAGTAGTAGTAGGGGTAATCATGTCAGCAACAGGCAGGTTGAGGCCAGCAGCACTTATCAGCAACAGGTGTCAGCATGAATGAGTGTCAGCTCGGGTACCATGAGCAGGCAGCCTGACATTGTTCCTGCCTTAATGAGGAGTTATGAGCCACGTGTGTGTGTGTGTGTGTGTGTTGATATGTCCATATTTATTTCTGCACGTCAATTGAGCATCAGTCAATGTTTAAAGCAGATGAATGAATGACGTTCAGCTTCAACAAGAGAGAGAGAGAGAGAGAGAGAGAGAGAGAGAGAGAGAAAGAGAGAGGTAGCCAGCGAATCTCCCAGAAGCACACCCGAGTTTAGTATGAGGCAAGGCCACCCAGACTAAGCCGGTGGTCGTCAGTCAGTCCACCATCAGAGCCGCTCAAGGGAAGACCTACACCTCGTTACCACTTCATTTTATCCTCTGTTTTCTCTTTATCTTCTTCTCTAACTTTACGAAATCTTGTGAGAAAAATGCAAAATGTGTTGAGAAAATATATATCATAATTAAAATGAAAACCAGGTGATAGAACTATTAAAATTCAAACCCCTAGAAAAAAATATTAATAAATCGGTGTAGTGAAAAAAAAAAGAAATCTATTGAAACTACGAAAAAAAAAAACTGAATTAAAGTTATATAAAGTGAACTCTTGTCTTATCATAATGTTTTGCAATACTTAAAACACCCACCCCTCCCCCTCTTCCCACCCCCCTCTCTCTCCCCCTCTCTCTCCCTCCCTCCCCCCCTCAAAAAACAAAACAAGAGGTCGGTGGCGCGTACAGGAAGTTGGTGATCTGGGACAGTAATTGGTGAGTACCCTCGTTCGCATCTTGTATTGCTGGAGTTATTTTTCTCTTTCACTATCACTCAGGGCTTAACAACATGGGCTGGCTGTCACTCTCCTCCTTCCTCCTCTCCCCCTCTTCCCTCCCCCCACACAAAAACACCCCCCCCCCTATTTTACTTTTAACGTGAGATGGCCCCCCCCACCCCCCACCACCCCCCCCCCCACCACCCGTAATAAAAAAAAGCAAAAAAAAAAAAAAAACGGTGGAAGTCTGGTGAACCTTCGTCTGGCGTCACTGAGAACATTTGAAGGGAACGCCAGGCTTAAAGATATATCCTAATGTGTTTAAATGTCATGGTATGTTTTGTTTTTTATCTTGTTCTTGTTCATAGGTTATATAGACGTGGTGTCGACTCTGTCTGTCTGTTGGTTGATGGTATGGAATATTTCTCTCTCTCGCCACCATTACACTACACTACAGTTACACTACACTACACTATACTACACTACACTACAGTTACACTACACTACACTATACTATACTATACTATACTACACTACACTATACTACACTACACTATACAGGGTAAGTATAC
>CAUDMG010003875.1:3737500-3747500 GCA_958450375.1 Homarus gammarus | reverse complement strand
CTTTAACCCCCCGTGGCACCTTTAACCCCCGTGGCACCCTTAACCTCCCCCGTGGCACCTTTAACCTCCCCCGTGGCACCTTTAACCCCCCGGGCACCTTTAACCTCCCCCGTGGCACCTTTAACCCCCGTGGCACCCTTAACCTCCCGTGGCACCTTTAACCCCCCGGGCACCTTTAACCTCCCCCGTGGCACCTTTAACCCCCCGGGCACCTTTAACCCCCCGTGGCACCTTTAACCCCCGTGGCACCCTTAACCTCCCCCGTGGCACCTTTAACCTCCCCCGTGGCACCTTTAACCCCCCGTGGCACCTTTAACCTTCCCCGTGGCACCTTTAACCCCCGTGGCACCTTTAGCCTCCCCCGGGCACCCTAAACCCCCGTGGCACCTTTAACTTCCCCCGTGGCACCTTTAACCCCCCCCGTGGCACCTTTAACCTCCCCCGTGGCACCTTTAACCCCCGTGGCACCTTTAACCTCCCCCGGGCACCCTAAACCCCCGTGGCACCTTTAACCTTCCCCGTGGCACCTTTAACCTTCCCCCCCGTGGCACCTTTAACCTTCCCCGTGGCACCTTTAACCTTCCCCGTGGCACCTTTAACCTCCCCCGGGCACCCTAAACCCCCGTGGCACCTTTAACCTTCTTCGTGGCACCTTTAACCTCCCCCGGGCACCCTAAACCCCCGTGGCACCTTTAACCTTCCCCGTGGCACCTTTAACCCCCGTGGCACCTTTAACCTCCCCCGGGCACCCTAAACCCCCGTGGCACCTTTAACCTTCTTCGTGGCACCTTTAACCCCATTTTGCGTTAAAGTAGTGGGTTAGAGTAGTGGGTTAAAGTAGTGGGTTAGAGTAGTGGGTTAAAGTAGTGGGTTAGAGTAGTGGGTTAGAGTAGTGGGTTAGAGTAGTGGGTTAGAGTAGTGGGTTAGAGTAGTGGGTTAGAGTAGTGGGTTAGAATAATAGTGTTCAAGTCCTTTACACTAGAGACTTAATCATCTAATGGCTTCACCTGTCTGTCACACACACACACACACCTTCAATCACTTCAATTAACCTAGTAATTAAACTACACACACACAGTGACAGGTAAATGAGAGACGGAGCTAATTAAGGTAAGATGGTAATTACTCTTGAGAAAATATAAGCCACCTTTTCTTATAATGTTAATACGTGTTTCGTTATATATTTTATTTATCAACCTGACCTGACCTGACCTGACCTGACCTAACCTGACCTGACCTGACCTGACCTGATCTAACCTAACCTAACCTAACCTAACCTGACCTGACCTGACCTGACCTGATCTAACCTAACCTAACCTAACCTAACCTAACCTGACCTGACCTAACCTAAACTAAACTAACCTAACCTGACCTGACCTAACCTAACCTTGTTGTTTCTCACTCGCTGTTTACCTTAAGCAATGAAACAAAGGCTTAACGATACAACAACCTCATTACACACACACACTAACAACCAATTCACTTAATACATCATTCTTTTGTATTATTTATTTGATTGTATTATATATTTTGTATATATTTTTTACACTGTTATTTTCTTTAATCTATATGAGAAGGTTATTATATGTAGAGGAACCGAATAATTTATAAAGGAATTTACCTGCGTTTTATATAATGTGTGTGTGAGAGAGAGAGAGAGAGAGAGAGAGAGAGAGAGAGAGAGAGACCCCTAGCGGTATATTTGTCAACAACCTCACTCACAGGTCCCACGCCAGAAAGTATTTTAAACTCTTAAGCTAAACTTAACGTCAAGTTGAGGAACTAATTTCAAGTGTATCGAATTGTAATTAAACTTGGCACTGGTGGGCATTAGGGAAGGATGGTGGTGGGGGAGGGGGGGTTGGAGGTGGGGGTGGGGGAGATGGGGGTGGGGGAGATGGGGGAGGGGGGGGTTGGAGGTGGGGGTTGGGGGAGATGGGGGTGGGGGAGATGGGGTGGGGGAGATGGGGGGTGAGGGTGGGGGAGGTGGGGGGTGGGAGATGGGGGAGATGGGGGTGGGGGAGGTGGGGGTGGGGGAGATGGGGGTGGGGGAGATGAGGGTGGGGGAGATGGGGGGGGTGGGGGTGGGAGAGATGGGGGGTGGGGGAAAGGGAAGAAGGGAGGGAGGGAAGTGAGGGTAGGAATGAGGGAGGGAAGTGAGGGTAGGAATGAGGGAAGAGTGAGGGAGGAAAGAGGGAGAGAGGAAAAGGAAGATGGTAGGGAGAGAGGAAAAGATAAAGGGAGGGGATGAGTGAGGGAAGAAGGAAGTGTGGGAATGATTGAACCTAACCTAACCTAACCAAATAATAAATAACAACAATAACAATAACAGCAATAACAACCATAAACAAATAATACTTGAACCAACCCATCCAAACAGCTCAAACAAACACGTAATAATTCACTTCCTGTTGCGTTGATCTGTAAGTCTTTTAAACCATCAATAATAATGGCTAATATCTTCACTACCAAAGTGTTCTAAGTCAGAGGAAACCAACTTACGATATGACAAGACTGTGAAGGACAATAAAGGGTAGTGTGTGTTATTGACTTTCCAGTTGAGTGGGAATAGAGTTTTGGGTTGAGTAAAATGACTAGTGATGGTGGTGGTGATGCGGTGGTGGTGGTGGTGGTGGTGATGATGCGGTGGTGGTGATGATGGTGGTGGTTGGTGGTTGGTGGTGGTGGTGGTAGTGGTGGTAATAGTTGTGGTGGTAGTGGTGGTTGGTGATGTGGTGGTGGTGGTAATGGTGGTGCTGGTGGTAGTAATAGTAGTAGTGGTGGTGGTGGGAGTGGTAGTGGTGGTGGTGGTGGTAGTAATAGTAGTAGTGGTGGTGGTGGGAGTGGTGCTGGTGGTGGTGGTGGTGGTGGAATTGCTCGTGTATTTCTGTTTATGTACGTACACACACACACACACACGTACACACACACACACACACACGTACACACACACACCACTTGTCAACTTAGACTCGGATGATAAACTTTAAGCACTGGAGGACACCGGGCCGTCCATCCCGTGTGTGTATATAAAACTACATTTCATTGCATTCATCCACTTCCCCTGTCTCTCCCCCTATCTCATCCCCCCCTCTTCCCTTCCCCCCCTCTCACCTCCCACTCACTTCCCTCCCCTCTCACTTCCCCTCTCTTCAATGCCATGAGTCAAGTAGACGCCCTCATGACACTGTTGCCAACTGGTTTGCAACAACTACCCTTAATGGTTACCTACTTACTCCCCCCTCATTGTTATGGTAATACTGCTTCTCTCTCTCTCTCTCTCTCTCTCTCTCTCTCTCTCTCTCTCTCTCTCTCTCTCTCTCTCGTTCGTTTATGTAAGAGGGAGAGTGGGAATAAGAGGAGGAGAGAAGGAAGAGGAGGAGTAATAGAAGGAGGAGAAGAGGGGAAGAAGGAAAAGAAGAGGAGGGGAGTAGGTGAACAGTAGGAGGAAGGAGGAGGAGAAGATGAAGAAGGGGTGAGAGTAGAAGGAGAAGGAAAGAGGAGGGGGGGAATAGTAGAAGGAAGTGGAGGGGAAGAAGAAGAGGAGGGATAGAAGGAAGAGGAAGAGAGGTAAATAAAACAATGTGTTATTCTCTCTCTCTCTCTGCTATTTCTCTTGTCGTCATGTGTGTGTGTGTGTGTGTGTGTGTGTGTAGTTCATTTAAGTGGAAGATTGGCCGTGTTAATGGTGTCCTGTACTTACACTGATGAACGTATTACACACATACACACACCATACACCCCCACCTCCCCCCCCACACACTTAATAATAATAATAATAATAATGATATATTGTTTTCAGAAATGTTTAATTCAATGACGTCAAAAATGAGACAAACAAAATAACTAAGGGGTTTTATTTTTTAAATTTACTCCACATTTCCTTCTTTTTTTTGTAGATTTATTTTGTGTTTGTTTTTCTTCTTGGTTGATTTTTTGTGATGTGTGTGACTCAAAGTATGAAAGTGTTCGAGTATCAGGGTATCAGGGTATCAGGGTATTAAAATATAAGGGAATTTATATAATTTATCCCGTTTTTTTTAATTTTCTTTGACAGACTAAAGTATTTTTTTTTCATTGGAACGTTCCCCCCCAAATTAAACGCAAGTTAAAAGGAAAAAAACAACAGAAAAAGATAAAGTTATAGTCTAAATACATGTGCGTTATTCATTACTTTGAATTACTAGGGTTAAAACAATATAAAACTGTGTATTTAATCTTTGTTATGTCATCGGCTCAGAGGTTTAAACACCCCAATGTGCGCTGGAAATTTACAAACGGGAAACAATGTTAATTATTCCCACACGCGTCATACCCTTCCATTATCTTAAATCACAACAAAAACAATAATATATCGTTTATTTTTTCTTTCATTTTAAGGTAACCGAGCGAGGATTTAAGTCCATTCAGTCAACAAGTGAACAAAAAATAGCAGCTAGGGGATTTGTTTTACGTTACGTCCATCAGTTTAGAGGATAACCGACCCATGGTATTGTTGATGGAATATAGACTGGTCCAGGCGCGGCTTACACCCCCCCCCCCCCCCTGACAAAATAAAATCCTTCGTGTTGTCGATTTTTTGTGTTTTTTTAAATTCCAAACTTGTCCATCGATTTGGTCATGTCGGAATAAAAAAAAAAATAAAATCATAGAAAACATGTTAAAAGCCGTACATGAGAAAGCTTTTAGTGGCAAACTATTATTACTAAAGTGACTACACCACAATAGCTGATTAATGTATAAAGTATTAGAAAACGGTGATACTATGAATCAAACGAGTGATTTTCGTTTATGTGGTAAAAAAAAACACACAATAGCTATTTTTTCTTAAATAATAATATCTACAGAGTTGAAACTTACAATCATAAATCATTAAAATAATTGATACTTAAAAAATATCAAATGAGGATTTAAATTCACTCGGGGGAAAAAAAAAAAAAACAAAATATTATATCAAAGATGACTTAATTTTCTCGAAGATGTTTACATATCGTGGCGCCATTTTGAGTATGTAGGGAGATAATGTCAACCAAAAATATTTACCAGTGTATAATATCAAGTTCCCTTACGTCAAAAAATAAAACGAAAGCTGTGTTCTTGAATATATTTTCCAGAACTATTTATAGAGTCCATTGTGCGTACCTGTGTGTGTGTGTGTGTGTGTGTTACCTGGACCACCACATTTAATTAAGGGTGAAGTGAGGTGGATATCGTGCTGTGTGTTTCTCTCTCTCTCTCTCGTCCCTAACCCGACACTATACGCATTCCTCACTAACAACGCTTTCAACACATCACTGATATATACAGTCTTCTTGAATGGTGTATGTATGTATGTATGTATATGAGTGTGTGTGTATGAGTGTATATTGTAAGAGTGTGTGTATGTATGTGTGTGTATATACTGTTTGTGTGTGCGTACTGTGTGCGTGTACTGTGTGTGTGTTTTGCTAGTCATCTTAAACACGCACACACTCACGCACACAGTAAGAGGCAGGTAACACAAGACATCGGGTCTTTCACCCCTCTGTGACCTTTACACCTGACCTATATTTAGAGATCTGCATGTGACCTTTCGTATGACCTTTCGTATGACCTTTCGTATGACCTTTAGTTACCTTGAATGAACGTGAGTGACCTTGACCCTTCAGATGTCAAAGTAGGTAACAGATTATTTAATATAAACTAATTAATGTCTGAGATACTGCAGTCATATACGAAGAAAAGGACAGACAGACAGACAGACAGAGAGAGAGACAGAGAAACAGACAGACAGACATACAGACAGAGAAACAGACAGACAGACAGACAGACAAGGTTAATCACAATACCACTATAATTAGGTCTGAAACGTCATTTTTGTTTTCCAATTTCATTAACACAAAAAAAAATGTTGGGTAAAAAATGTTGATTTCCAAGAATGTTGTGAACACAGTAATTGATATAACCATTTACGGCAAAAAATGTAATAAAAGGGGTGAAGAATGTTGTCTACATACACACTACCATGGCTGACAGACGGACAGACAGACAGACAGACAGGCAGACAGACAATAGCAATATTCTGATGTTATGTGTCCAGCTTTACACTGGAATTTTTTGGCTTAAGGCAAACTTTAAATACACACACACACACACACACACACATACACGTAGACACACACACACACACACACATACACACACACACATACACGTAGACACACACACACACATACACGTAGACACACACACACACACACACACACACACACATGCACACACACACACACACACACACACGTACACGTAGACACACACACACACACACATACACACACGTAGACACACACACACACATACACGTAGACACACACACACACACATACACGTAGACACACACACACACACACACACACACACACATACACGTAGACACACACACACACACGTAAGAGTTATCAATAGTACCTAGAACCTCTCTATTACAACCTAAACCTTCCAATTAAACCTAAACCTTCCACACCTTGGATAACCAGAACACTGTGAGGGGTCAATCTTGCCTTAAACCAGAGATGTAAGAGAGGGGGATAAAAAAACATAACCTCTGATGATAAGTAAACAATAATAAATAAACAACAATAAGCAAACAATAATAAGTAAACAATAATAAATAAACAACAATAAGCAAACAATAATAAGTAAACAATAATAAGTCAACAATAATAAGCAAACAATAATAAGTAAACAATAATAAGTAAACAATAATAAGTAAACAACAATAAGCAAACAATAATAAGTAAACAATAATAAGCAAACAATAATAAGTCAACAATAATACAAGTAAACAAAGAAGAAGAGACATTCCATCATATCTTTCTTCTGTCACCATTGTGTATTATTCCCACAGCAGTACGACTTGTTTACCCTCAAACACTTCCCAGCGACCACAATCAATAGTGCTCCAACTCTCACACACACGGTAACCTAACCTAACCTATACACAACTACACCCCACACCCCTCCAACCCCCACCCCTCCACCCCAACCCCCCCACCACCCCCCCCCCCACCCACATAGCACTGGGATTCTCACCACCCATCATTGTTTCTCAGTCAATGTGAACACCAATCTTGACAAAAGGTTGGGATGGAATCGAGGTGTGTGACAGGAGGAGGGGCAGGAGGGGGGGCAGGTGGGGGAGGGGAGGTAGAGGTGGAGGAAGGGGGGGAGGGTGGAGAGGAAGGAGGGGGGGCGGAGGAGGAGAGGGGGGCGGAGGAGGAGAGGGGGGAAGGGAGGTTAAATATAAAGTTATAATGGCTAGAATAACAAAACTCTCTGACGTAACTTCACTTTCCTAATAAACAGTTTTTTTTTTATTCCCAGGAGAACAGTAGCTATGGCTTAACAATACCTTCTAGAGAGATATTGTTTAGTATTTTTTGATAATTACGGTGTTGTGGAGTTAAGCTACGTGTTGTATTGTATAAGATAATGATGGTTTTATATTGTTGAAGTGTTGTGTTGACATTGTTTTGATATCGCTTCTATACCAGATGTGAAGGAACTTTGTTGACATCGCTCTTATAAATATGGGAGATGTGAAGGAACATTTTTTTTTTTACCTATTTTTTTTTTTCGTTTATTTATGGTACATCAAAGTTATTTTCTTAGTGATTGTTCTATGGGATATATCAAATTTTTTATAGTTTTTTTTTAGAAATATTAAGTTGGTAATAGTGGTGACGTTCTCTGGGTAATGATTCCTTATCCAGATACTGTACTTATAACGTATGATAAGTCTACTACAATATATATAAATCATTTCTAACTTATTCTTACGTTACTTGATGGAAACACCTGTGATTAAAACTTTACCTGAATTTATTATAATATTTTGAAAGATAATAAACTTGCTGGAATCTAACACAATTTTCTTTTTTATTTCGTTTCAATATTTCTGACGTGGTTGCAAATATAGACACACACACACACACGCACGCACTCGCACACACACGCGCACACACACAGGAGAAAATAAATCCACTTTATATACTTTCCATCTGAGCTTACTGACGTCCTGATCAACTGTGTGTTTGTTGACATTCTGGTTAAGCTAATCCCTTTTGACTGATCCTTACGACAACAACAACAACAACCACCACCACCACCACCGCAACAACAACCACCACCACCACCGCAACAACAACCACCACCATCACCACAATAATCAACCTCTCCTTTCCTCGACCTCCTCCCCATCATAAGACTTCATCATGTTTGTGCAGAAGAGAAAAAAACGCTATTATTATCCTTATCTATCTATCCTCTTCCTTTACATAAATAAAAGATAAATAAGATAAAATACTTTAAATTGAGTTAATAATGCAGTTGTTGCTTTTTTTAAAAAATTGAATTTGTTCTCGATAAAATCAATTATATAACCTGGAGAAAAAAAATCTCGTGGTGTAGCTCAGGAAAAATATTATATTCTTCGTCCAGGATCTCACGAGTATACTAATAAGGTTTCTTGAGAGAAGCAAAGACCAGCTTAATAAATTTTATTCTAGATGTCAGCAGGTCCTTTTCTCTGTGTGTGTGTGTGTGTGTGTGGGGATATATTTTTTCTGTATGTAGCTTTGATTTCGTTTTTCTTTCCTAGGCATTCTGTGTTGATTTTGTTTCCCATTATTCTGCAGAGAGAGAGAGAGAGAGAGAGAGAGTGAGAGAGAGAGAGAGGTGTCGGTTTGAGGGATCACTGATGTAAGCATAATATCACTAAGAGACACTAAAGGCTCCCCTCCCCCCACCCCCTATCCCCCAACCTGATAACGTGTCAGTGAACGCCCGTACGTCAGAGGGGTAGCACACGTCCTCTCTCTCCCCCCCCCCCCCCTCCACACACACACACTGTACACCCAACCAACCACCTGGAAATTACAATCTATTTAATGCCTTTCACTCTCACACACACACACACTCATAATAACAGCCCCACCACCAACGATCAACAGTAACACACACACACAATATTTCCCTCTCACTTTCTTCCCTCTCACATTCTTCCCTCTCACTTTCTTTAATTTACTCTTTCTCTTCTCTTACTCTCTCGCTTTTACTTTTTCTTCTTTCACTTTTTCTTAATTTCTCTCTTCCTCTTTCTCCCACTTACTTATTTACTATTCTCTCTCTCTCTCTCTCTCTCTCTCTCTCTCTCTCTCTCTCTCTCTCTCTCTCACTTCCCTACCTGAGAGCTATTCTTGGCATGACCTTCACACACAATCGACATCAATAAACCTGAATTCCCTGGTCACTTTACCTCTGTAACCAGGTGAACCACTAACCAGGTAAACCACTCACCAGGTAAACCACTAACCAGGTAAACCACTAACCAGGTGAATCACTAACCAAGTAAACCACTAACCAGGTGAACCAGTAACCAGGTAAACCACTCACCAGGTAAACCACTAACCAGGTAAACCACTAACCAGGTGAATCACTAACCAGGTAAACCACTAACCAGGTGAATCACTAACCAGGTAAACCACTCACCAGGTGAACTAGTAACCAGGTAAACCACTAACCAGGTAAACCACTAACCAGGTGAATCACTAACCAGGTAAACCACTAACCAGGTGAATCACTAACCAGGTAAACCACCAACCAGGTAAACCACTAACCAGGTAAACCACTAACCAGGTAAACCACTAACCAGGTAAACCACTAACCAGGTAAACCACTAACCAGGTAAATCAGAATTAAGACCCAAACACAGTACTCACTCATCCGTCCGCCACCCGCCATCCTCTCTATCGACCGCATTCAAGATCATCGACCGTAGAAAATCCCTATGGAGAGACACGACCGTAGAAAATCCCTATGGAGAGACACGACCGTAGAAAATCCCTATGGAGAGACACGACCGTAGGTAACCGTAGACATTGACCCACGATTACTATCCTTCCCCTATACCAGCCATAGACATTAACTTATAGAGACACGCCACCAGACCTCCAACTAGTGT
>CAUDMG010003875.1:3730000-3732500 GCA_958450375.1 Homarus gammarus | reverse complement strand
AAGGAGAGAGAGAGAGAGAGAGAGAGAGAGAAAAAAATTATAACCCACTCTTTCACCGCCCCCCCCCCCCATCCCTCACCCCCTCCCCACCCCCCACCCCACCCCCCACCCCACCCCCCACCCCACCCCCTCCCCCTACCCCCCCTCCCCACCCCCCACCCTACCCCCCCTCCCCCTACCCCCCTCACCCCACCCCCTCCCCCCTACCCCCCCCACCCCACCCCACCCCTTCAGAAAATACCTCCAAATAGATAGGGGAGAATAACACCTGAGGCTGCCTTAATTAGATACTTCCAGGTAACACCATTTAAGAGACCAAAATAAGATGCTTATTACCTCTTGATTTATTGAACTCTTGATAAAACTTTAGATTAATTGAAATTTTTTTCCAAGGTGTGACGAAAAAAAATATATTGTTGGTATTAGAATCAAATTGGAATTCCTAGATAAATTTTGATATGAATTTAAGGAGAATTTGTGGACTTATTACTGTATGTGTGTGTGTGTGTGTGTGTGTGCGTGCGTGCGTGTGCGTGTGTGTGTGTGAATTGAATTGAAACAGTTTATTTAGCCAGAAAAACACAGATACAGAGTGGATAATAATAACAATATTAACATGGCTGAGCCAGTTGAGAACCTGAGCTCTCTTTGAGGCACCCTATATATACTATACATTTATCTCAAGGAAGTATTATGTAACATTTAGTATCATCTGGAATAGTACAATAGCATGGTGGTAATAAGAACATCTCATAATGTTACCACGGTTATCACTTCAATATTTATTAATTTTATTATTTATTATTTTTTATTTTTTTTATTTATTATTATTTTGTTTATTTATTTATTTATTTATTTATTTATACATATATATATATATATATATATAATATATCAATATATATATATATATATATTATATATATATATATATGTATATATATATATATATATATATATACACATATATATACATAAATTAGAGTGGAATTTAAAAACATAAGTATAATGGGGGAGCAGTACAACCTGGGTTGTACAGTAATAAGGTTGAACAAGAGGACAGAGCTTTCAGGATTATGTCTAGTTGGCAATTATGTTTATTGCAATGGTAATTACTTATTTATTTACATGATAATTTCCGATAAAACGGATTTGATGGTACAATAAAAGCAGGTACTGTAAATATAGTAAGTGTTACAAGAAATATTAATACTTCGACAATAGATATTTTTTTAGAGATGATTTAAAGGAAGGGAGCGTAGTCTTTGCTCGGATGGGTGGGGGTAAGTTGTTCCACACCTTCACACCATGATATTTTATGGAGGTCTGGGACTGAGAGGAGCGCATGGGGGGTGGTCTTAGTAGCTCTGGGTGCCTTAAGTTGTATCTCTGATTATTCCGGAACTGGAAGTAATTATTGTCAAGCAAGTGATTGATAGATTTGTAAACAAAGAGGGCACAGCAGTAAGTGTTAATATCTTCGAATTTTAAAAATTTCAATATAGCAAATTTTTCGTTTGTGTGATCTGTTTTTTTCAAGTAGGTCATTGTCCGTACAACTCTCTTTTGTGCAGTAACCAGAGATTGTGTTTTTGAAGAGCCAGAGGCCCCCCATAGTGTGTGACAGTGTATCAGGTGTTGGTAAACAAGATCATGATAGATTTCTTTCATTGCTGTGAGAGTGAGTGACTGTCGAGTGTGATACATGATACCGCACTGTTTATTGATTTTACTGTGTATGGCTTGTATGTGGTTTCTCCAGTTAAGTTTCTCATCAACAATAACTCCGAGGAATTTAGTATTTTGTTCGCGTTTGAGGACTATATTACCAAGGTACAGGGGGTTCAAGTCTGGAGGTAAGTTTTTTCTTCTGTGAAAGATCGTGTAGTGGGTTTTCTCAAGATTTAGGGTCAGTTTATTACGTATTACCCAGGTCCCGACTTTAGTTAATTCAGTGTTCATAGTTCTCATCAAGGAATGGAGGTCTGAGTTGCTGGCATAGAGATTACTATCGTCTGCAAATAAGTTGTATTTTATGAGTGGGCTGGCGTGGACTATGTCGTTTATGTACAACAAAAACAGTACTGGACCGAGAATTGAACCCTGGGGGACTCCATACAAGATAGGCGAGGAGTCAGATTGGTGGTTATTATAGCAGACATACTGCATCCTGTTGGACAGATATGAGGTAAACCAATTGTGGGACAGGCCCCTAACGCCGTAATGTTCAAGCTTTGAAAGGAGGATGGTATGGTCGACAGTATCGAAGGCTTTAGAGAGGTCCAAGAATATACCGACTGTGAACTGACTGTCATCAAAGGAATTTAAGATGTCATTAGTAAAGGATAGCAGAGCACTCTCAGTCGACCTTCTAGCTCTAAATCCAAACTGGGAGTCTGTAAAGATGTTATTGGCATTGCAGAAGGAATTTAGTCTATTACATGCTAGCTTTTCCAGTATCTTACTCAAGGCTGGGAGGACTGATATGGGGCGGTAGTTC